>CM053028.1:289623931-290018931 GCA_028564925.1 Lithobates sylvaticus | reverse complement strand
TAGGTTTTCCAAGCTAAACCTTGGTTCTTACGTCAGGTATGCTGTTCTTCCAGCCCAAGCAAATGTGCATGGTTGTGTGGCTTTAGGGAGTTAAATTGATGTAGGATAACATAACTGAGGGTTTCTGCTGTCTGTAGATGTGATGCTGAGGGGTAGAGGGCTGTGTTTTAAGTGACAGATATTTTGCATCACATGGGGAAGAATGGTTGCAGGGAGTTGTGCTTGCTACTGTTGGCCTTGCAATGCCTCATGAGACTTATAGTTGCGCAACAGCTGGAGGGACACCAGTTTGAAACCTGTGGTAGAGACTACACTGTCCACTGTTAAATTTTTCCTGTGAGGACCTAAGTTTCAGGGAAATGGCACTAGTTAGTGGGAAATTAGTTTCAGGGAAATAGTAGGAGCCAGCAGCATTGAAAGTTGTAAACTAAGTGCTTTGATAGGAATTTACCATATAGTTTATAAAGAAATATGTTTGAGCAAAATAAAACAATGTGTTAAGTTTAAAAATGCTGAGGGTTTGATACTACTTAAAGATAGTTCTGTAGTTTTAAAACTATAAATACACATACAGTATCTCACAAAAAGTGAGTACACCCCTCACATTTTTGTAAAAATGTTATTATATCTTTTCATGTGACAACACTGAAGAAAGTAGTGAGTGTACAGCTTGTATAACAGTGTAAATTTTCTGTCCCCTCAAAATAACTCAACACGCAGCCTTTAATGTCTAAACCACTGACAACAAAACTGAGTACACCCCTAACTGAAAATGTCCAAATTGGGCCCAATTAGCTATTTTTCCTTCCCCGGTGTCATGTGACTCCTTAGTGTTACACTCAGGTGTGAATGGGGAGAAGGTGTTAAATTTGGTGTTATCGCTCTCATACTGGTCACTGGAAGTACAACATGGTGCCTCATGCACTTACTGAGGATCAGAAAAAGCATTTTCTACATAAAGATGGCCTAGGGCAGTG
Organism: Lithobates sylvaticus; assembly: GCA_028564925.1. Taxonomy (NCBI): domain Eukaryota; kingdom Metazoa; phylum Chordata; class Amphibia; order Anura; family Ranidae; genus Lithobates; species Lithobates sylvaticus. The sequence goes on along the minus strand of CM053028.1, from coordinate 290,017,954 downwards.
ATGGTGAACCTTGGCGCCCCAGATCTTTTGGAACTACATTTCCCATGATGCTCTACTACACTGTAGAGTGCATGAGCATCATGGGAAATGTAGTTCCAAAACATCTGGGGTGACAAGGTTTGACATCACTGGCCTAGTCTACAAAAAGATTGCCAAGACCCTGAAACTGAGCTGCAGCATGGTGGCCAAGACCATACAGCGGTTTAACAGGACAGGTTCCACTCAGAACAGGCCTCGCCATGGTCGACCAAAGAAGTTGAGTGCACTTGCTCAGTGTCATATCCAGAGGTTGTCTTTGGGAAATGGACGTATGAGTGCTGCCAGCATTGCTGCAAAGGTTGAAGGGGTGTGGGTCAGCCTGTCAGTATTTAGACCATACGCCGCACACTGCAACACATTGGTGTGCATGGTTGTCATCCCAGAAGGAAGCCTCTTCTAAAAAGATGATGCACAGGAAAACCTGAAAACAGTTTGCTGAAGACAAGCAGACTAAGGACATGGATTACTGGCACCGTGTCCTGTGGTCTGAGACCAAGATAAACTTATTTGGTTCAGATGGTGTCAAGCGTGTGTGGCGGCAACCAGGTGAGGAGTACAAAGACCAGTATGTCTTGCCTACAGTCAAGCATTGTGATGGGAGTGTCATGGTCTGAAGCTGCATGAGTGCTGCCGGCACTGGGGAGCTACAGTTCATTGAGGAATCCATGAATTCCAACATGTACTGTGACATTCTGAAGCAGAGCATGATCCCCCTCCCTTTGGAGCCTGGGCCACGGGCACTATTCCAACATAATGGCCCCAAACACACCTCCAAGATGACCACTTCCTTGCTAAAGAAGCTGAGAGTAAAGGTGATGGACTGGCCAAGCATGTCCCCAGACCTAAACTCTATTGAGCATCTGTGGGGCATTCTCGAACCGAAGGTGGAGGAGCGCAAGGTCTCGAACATCCACCAGCTCCGTGATGTCATCGTAGAGGAGTGGAAGAGGACTCCAGTTGCAACCTGTGAAGTTCTGGTGGCCTCCATGCCCAAGAGGGTTAAGGCAGTATTGGAAGTATAATGGTGGCTACACAAAATATTAACACTTTGGGCCCAATTTGGACATTTTCACTAAGGGGTGTACTCACTTTTGTTGCCAGCGGTTTAGACATCAATGGCTGTGTGTTCTGAGTTATTTTGAGGGGACAGCAAATTTACACTGTTATACAAGCTGTACAATCACTACTTTACATTGTAGCAAAGTGTCATTTCTTCAGTGTTTTCACATGAAAAGATATAGTAAAATATTTTCAAAAATGAGGGGTGTACTCACTTTTGTGTGATACGGGGTGACAATATCGGAATGACTGGCCTCTGTTTTTTTCCCTGGAACATTTTGTAATTGCCTTGAGATCCTGCTAAGAAGACCATTTTAAAAGGCAGTTTCTTGATAGCGTGACAACGCTTTTCCTTCTGCGGTGAAACTGCTGTAGTGTTTGTCACCCTTGCAGTTGCTGCTAAGATGAAGACAACGATGATGGCCCTATCCATAAATAGACCACACCTAGCCGTTCTTATAGCCTTTTTAGATTGCCAGCACACTTCTGTATCTGAAAGGGCTTAGGGAAATGATGGAAAATCCCTACTCTGTCCCCTTCCTCCGTCTCCCTTCAGAACTGTCTAGCAGAGTGCTGAAGTAATTCAGTTTCCCAGCTGCAATTATGTAAAAAGAAATGCAGTAACTAGCATTATTTTAAGATATTTAAAGGCTAAGTAATCAATGCACTCCTAGCCCCTTGACACTTCCTCCAGCTCTGCAATTGAAAGCCTGTACGAAGGTATTTTTTTAATAAATCTATATTTATTTGTTTATTTTTATTAAAGAGTAACTTAGCCTTTAAATGCCTCTTTGCATTGAAAATACCCGTTTATCACTCCAAGTGGAAAAAAATAGAAGCTTTAGATTGACTTTAGGAAATAGTTGCTGCCATGGTTGACCTCCTAACAATCATAGTTGCCTCTCTGCTTTTCCCTTTAAAAGAAAATGTCTCATCTGTTAACATGGAGCATTGATGCGTAGCCACAGGTGTTCAAGGCCAAGAGGGCAGCATTAAACAAGCTAATGTTCCTGTGTGCTCTAATGACCATCAAGTATGGCTACTCGGCAGTAAGTTCTACGCTGAACAGAGATTGCCTGTCTTGGGAATAGAGTTGAACATGCAACTATTTAGTCGTATTAATTTGAAAGTGGATTTTATATACTAAGTGTTTCTAATGTAATTATAACGCATGTACCTATTTCTTCTGAGCTCCACAATGCCAGTTTGTATAACAATAACAGATGCATGTTATGCTCACCAAGGAGATCCATCTTGACAGGGCTTTCTTCACTTCTAATTAACTTCACATATTTGTGGCTGTCAAACGCATAACACAGAAGATGATGCGGTCAGATTCTTTTAAGATGCCAATTTCTGAAATGTCACATGCACTGCTCTGTGGCAGTCGGCACAGCCTGTGAAAACACTAAAATATAAAAATCTGTTTTTTTTTTTTGTTTTTAAATCTGATCTTCAAGACAACCATGTGATCAAGCCCAGCAGTGAACATGTTGAGCTGAGACCATTAATTCAATTTTTGTTCCTGTTTGTTCCTGTTTTTAGCAACATTTTACAGCGATTGTCATTCATTCAGAGATATGTGAATGAAAGAACTATAAGTCCTGTCTGTAGCACAACAGATGAACTTGTAGTTCTCAATGATCACCGCATTGTAGTCCACTGACACTGCCTCCAGATCTCCAACTGAAAACCCATACAGGGGTACAGGTGAGGAGCTGGAGGAAGAGTTTTTGGGAGCCTGATATTGCTTCTACTATCCACTAATTGCAGGGGCAATGGATTGCAGGCTTTTTTGGGGGGGAAAAAATGTTTGCAGGGAAAAAAAAGGGGGGGGGGGGGCAAGCCAGCTTGGCTTTTAACTTGTGTCCAAATATGCACAGTATTCTCACATTACCACAGTGATGTATCTTGCCAGGTAGACTGAATATCCTCTGTCATTCCCCCTGTTGTGCGGACATTGTATATCCAATTCTGTAAAAGTGCCCATATGTGTGGAAAGCAATATACGTTTTTGTCCAGATTTGGTAGCAGTCTGTTGCCTGTAGGGCCCCAGACAGCTCTCTAGGCATAAAATAATCTGAAATATAAAATAATATCTGGTCTAATCTGTTTATGACCTGTGCTAAAATAAGCTAATACTGCTACTGGGTGCAGGGGGTGAAGTTCTCGTCCATACCAGTCATTTTTCTTAAATTTAAGGACTCCAATCCAGACCAATCTCTCCAATTTCCCCAAACTATTGATTATATAGGAGTATAAATCTCCTCCTTCATTTGTGTAAACGATCCCTGTCTTTTGAATAAAAACAAAAGCCTACCCTTTTACCCATGAACACAGTACAAAACCTCATCCGATCCCTCATATGACTTCCATCATCCAAGCAAAAATACTTTATTTTATTTTTATATTTTCTCTGCATATTAGTTGAAAAGTGTGTTTTCCCACACTCACTAAGCTAAGGTAACTCTTCTTGGAAAGTCAACAGCCTATGTGCCTCTAGTAAATCAAACCCTTGTGTAACGGTTTGGCATGGTTGTAGTATTAAGTACAATTTACATCATGGCATAGTGTGTGTCTCTTCTTGAAATAAAAGTCCTTTAAAAAAAAAAAAAAATGGTAAGGGTGTGGGTACACAGCATTCTGAAAAGTGACAAAATAATACAAATGTGAGATTAGGGAACTTTTTTGAAATTTTAAAAAAAAAGCCATACAATTTATCAAATAAGCTGTTTATTGGAATTGACACGACAATGGGTGGATTAAAACGTTGCTATTTAGTCTAATGCAGGCAGTCCCCGAGTTACGAACATTTGAGTAGTTACGAACGAAGGGAGGAACAGGTGAGAGAAGAAATCTACTCCTAGAAAGGGAAATTCACTCCTGTATAAGTTATTATGGGAAAAAGTTGTCCCCACTGAAGTTTTATCACCAATCCTTGTCTTAGGGGCAGAAAGTGAGGTGAAATCTTCTGAACAGAGGCACAGATGGCAAAACATATGTTACAGGGGCGTTGTTAACTTTTCCCTATGCTATCCAAAAAATGTAAAAATATATTTCTTTTCATACATCAGGGGATACGGAGCCCATAGCAGTTACTATGTAGGTTATAGGCAACCTTCAGATTATTGACACTGGCACGCCCTAAATTAAAAAGTGCACTCCCTATATAACCCCTCCCACTGGTGGGAGTACCTTGTGTGTTTTTTTATTTATTTATTTTTTCCGCCAGTGTCAAAGGTGTTTCTACCAGTTACCTGGAAAGTGGTAACAGATGCCAGCCCTTTGGGCTGGGGAGCAGTCCTGGAAGAAGCTTCTGTCCAAGGGAAATGGTCCAGATCAGAGATGACCTTGCCCATCATTCTAGAGATTCGGGCAGTATGCCTGGCCCTGGAGGCCTGGACGCTCAGACTATTGTCCTGACAGGATCCAGCCTACGGCCACATCACCCTGAAAGCGCCTGATCTCGGAGGCCAAGCAGGGTCGGGCCTGGTTAGTACCTAGATGGGAGACCGCCTGGGAATACCAGGTGCCGTAGGCTCAATACGACCAAGGGGGGCACGAGAAGTTGTGCAGCCCAGAAAGAGGTAAATTTATTTCTGTCTTGGACAGAAAGCAACATTCCTTGCCTATCAGCAATTTCATTCCAAGAATGGAGAATTGGCAGGCGGACTACTTGAGTCGCCAACTCTTGTTACCAGGAGACTGGTTCCTTCAACCGGCATCATTCTGTCAATATGCCAAGGATGAGGTGTCCCTGACATGGGTCTAATGGTGTCCGGGTTCAACAACAAGATCGACTGTGTCAAGGACAAGGGATCCGATGGCATATGAAACAGATGCCTTGGTATTTCCATGGGATCAGTTTTCACTGATCTGATCTATGCATTCCCTCCTGTTCTGCTTCCGTGCCTTCTTTGCAGGAGCAAGCAAGAAGGCAAGGAGGTGATTCTTGTGGCCCAGGAAGTCTTGGTTTGCCAAGATCCTAAAGATGGGGGTAGGGGACCCTTGGTATCGGCCTTAACGGTGTTCTTTCAACGACCACTTGCTTCTCACTCCTCTGGTTCGTAACTTATTCAGGGGGAAACGTGGATTAATTTACCAGTTAGGTCACCCCTGAATCCTTGGGACTTAAGATTAGTCCTGTTGGCTTTACAAAAACAGCATTTTTGAGCCAATACGGGATTTTTCCCTTGGTCCTAATGAGGAACATATTTTTCCTGGTTGCCATATCTTCTGCAAGAAGAGTATCGGGGTTGGCTGCTCTTTCGTGTAAGTCATATTGGATTATTCTTAAGGATAAAGTTGTATTCCGGCCTCATCCTAATTTTTCCTTCCGAAGGTAGTGTAATGTGTGTGTGTGTGTTGTGTGTGTGTGTGTGTGTGTTTTTTTTTTTTTTTTTTTTTCATTCAGCTTTTAACTCAATTCGGGAAGGACAGAGGATACTGTTCTGCCTTCATTTTTTTTTTTTTTTTTTTCAGAACGTCGTTCTCTGAAAAGTCACTACATTCTCTTGATGTGGTTAGAGCGGTCAAGGTGTATTTAAAGGTGACCGCTCAGATGCATAAAAACAGATGTTTTTTTGTTTGTGTTGCCTGACGGTCCTAAAAGAGGACAGGCAGCATCGGAATCTACGATTTTTAGGTGGATTCGTCAAGTGATTGTTCAAGCTTTTGGCTTAAAAGAGAATTCTTCCTTTTTCGTAATCGTTCAAGCTGATGATTAAAGAGGTGGATTCCACCCTCTCAAATCAACTCACTCCACCAGGGCCATTGGTACTTCTTGGGCAGTGCATCACCAAGCCTCCATGGCTCAGATTTGCAAGGCCGCAACTTGGTCTTCAATCCATACATTTACCAGATTCTATCAAGTAGATGTAAAAGATCATGAGGATATCGCCTTTGGGCGCAGTGTGCTGCAGTATGAGTCCTCTAGTCTCTTGGTTTCCTACTATTGTTGTCTCCCTCCCTTCAGTTGGCATTGCTATGGGACATCCCACATAACTACTATAGCTCTGTGTCCTCTGATGTATGAAAAGAAAACAGGATTTTTAAAAACGGCTTACCTGTAAAATCCTTTTCTTTTGAAGTACATCAGGGGACACTGAGGTCCCTCCCTTCTTTGGTATACACCTATATTGCTTTGCTACAAAACTGAGGTACTCCCACCAGTAGGAGGGGTTATATGGGGAGTGCACTTTTTAATTTAGGGCGTGCCAGTGTCCGTCACCTCAAGGTGGCCTATAACCCACATAGTAACTACTATGGCTCTGTGTCCCCTGATGTATTTCAAAGAAAAGGATTTTACAGGTAAGCTGTTTTTAAAAATCCTGTTGGTTTTTTATTTATTTATTTATTTTTTTGGGCTGGAGTTGCATTCAAACAAAAATGTACCTGCCCGTTAAACCGCTGTATGGTCTTGGCCACTGTGCTGCAGCTCAGTTTCAGGGTCTTGGCATGTATTCTGGAGCTTTCTCATCGCTCTGGAGTTTTGGTAACTGATATTTCAGTTCATATCATTAGTAAGTCCTACAAACCTCTAGTCCAACACTTATCAGTTTTATAGTATCTTGTTCTTTCTGCTTCAGTTAAAAACCTCTAAAGTTGTATCCTATTTTATCCAATTTAAAAGGCAATGCCAGGTAGACCGTAGTTTAAATTCTATTTCAGATTTAGAATTTTTCTCTTTTTAACAACTTCAATACCGGGCACTTCCCTTTCCTTCCTGCCCAGCCCAATTTCCCCCCCCCCCAACAAATAGAGCTTTCTTTTGGTGCCATTTGATCACCACTGGGGTTTTTATTTTTTGCGCTACAAAAGTCTGAAAATTTTGAAAAAAAAAAAGTTTCTTTTGTTTTGTTACAAAACTTGTAAATAAGTAATTGTTCTCTGGGCACTGATGAGGCAGTACTGATTGGGACTGATGAGGCACTTGTATGCTGCACTGATGGATGGTACTGATCAGGAGGCACTGGCAGGCATCACTGATGGGCACAGAGGGCCATCCCTAATGGCCATGGGTGGGAATCCCTGGTGGTCATGGGTGGGGAGCCTCGATGGGTCCCCACCGGCTTGCCTCTACTCGCGCCTGTCAGTACGAGTAGTGGAAAAGCCGATACACGGCTTTTCCCGTTTACACTGTGATCAGCTGTTATTGGACACAGCTGATCACGTGGTATAGAGCCTACGTCATAGGCTCTTTACCTAGATTGGAGATGCGGTGTCACTGTGCTCATGTAGGGGTGATGAATATATACATTATTCCCAACTGTCCCTGATTTTGAGGGACTGGCTCTGATTTAGAACACATTCCCTCATTTTGGTCTGATCTACATGGTATGTAAAGTGTGTGTGTAATGTTATTTATTTATCACACTGTGTGTGTGTGTGTGTGTGTGTGTGTGTATATATTATATATTATATTGTGTGTGTGAAATGTGCTGGAGGATTGTAATATTTAGTTGCTTTTTATGAAGGATAAAAAGCAAGACCTTTTTTGGTTTATGTGGTCAGGAATATGGTAAAATCATTTGAATTCAATTTAAAAGTCCTCTAGTTCCCTCTACTGGTACGCTAGTAATGTTTGTGGAAAATCCAGATGGGGCTTTAATTGATTTTCTGCTTTTTAAACGTTTGGTTAATCTATTTTATACTGTTCTACAAGGTTACCTACTAAGAGAGCTGGATGTGGCAAATGTAAATTAAGAAATGTTTACAGTATAAACTATTGTTAATATTTTATTTTTATTTTTTGTTTGTTAAGCATTTTAAGTAAACTTTGCAAAAGAATGGCGCTCAGAATAAAAAAAAAAAAAAAAAGGAATCTTTTGCCCAAACTGTCTCTATTGTGCACAAAACTTCATCAGATTTGCCCAGCCAACACTGTAATATATTTTTAATATAATTTTGCATTTTCTTTTCCTTTTTTGCAGTAATATTTGGTGAGGATGTAGCTTTTGGAGGTGTCTTCCGATGTACTGTTGGCCTGAGAGACAAGTATGGTAAGATTACGTTTCTTTAAATTTAGTAATGGCAGGCGTGCGTGTGTGTGTAATATACATATCCCCCAACTTTTTGAGATGGGAGCGAGGGACACCTATTAGCAAAAGTATGCTACGACCCCTTAAAGGAGAATTTTTATACAACCTTTTTTAGTTGAGCTGCTTTTTTACCACTACTATTCTTTTATACCCTCCCCACCCCCCCCCCCCCCCCATTTGCAGAAAAAAATAATAGACCTCACATACACTTGCAGTCTCTCACTTCTGAGGTTGGGCAGGAAAAGCATTGAATACTACTGAAAAAGTGGATAATTCAATCACATTGAACCCCTAGTGCATCACTGTTGCTCAGGGAGAATCTTTTCTAAGAATTTTCATTCGCATCATTAGCAACAGCCGATTTTCGTGCGGCCCTCGAATTTGAGGGCATGTTGGAAATTTTTGGAATGATTTTCTAATCGATTATGGGAAAATCATGTGAGAAATCAAAAAAGAAATGCGCACAAGAAAAAACTCCAAGAAAGGCAGATTCCCGACCACGGAAATGTATTTTCTGTAGCAACATGAGCTTTGAGGGCTTGGTCGAATTTCGAAATCAATGGTGGCACCATCGGATCACAAAACACACAATTTTGGATTTTCAAAATTCGACCCATGTATGGCCTGCATAACCGTTATTTTATTTAACCAAAAGACCAGTAGACTGCAGGTGTGGCCAGTGCCAAGCATGTGATTTGGGTATGTATCTATGGTAAGTGTCAGTGGGAAAAAAAAATAAAAAATCAGTAACGATTGTAATGTGGCTAGCCCTATCAAATTTTGCTTCCGTAACAGATGCTTGATACAGGTTGAAAAACAAATAGATTGTTCTATTGAAAGTTTTTTTTTTATTTTTTTGTCCTTCCCCACTTTTCTTCCATAATACATGCTATCTCTGTTGAAACAAACAACATGGTATGTCTGAAAAAGTTATTTGCTAAAAAACTGATAAAAGTAATAAGTGGCTTTGTTTTTCTGTAAAACGGACAAAGAATTAAAAAAAAAATGCCTTATATTAATGATTCTTTAACGGATACGGCTCAGATTTAAAATATCAAGAGCAACAAGTGCATCTGGAGGCAAGAATTAAAGTGTTACTAAAGGCCCCTTTCACACTTATACGACTTGTCCCACGATTTGGGACTGCAAAGTAGCATGACAAGTCGTTCCCTATGATTTCCAATGACAGCCATTTCTATTAGTACCACTTCAAAGTAGTCCCAGCACTACTTTGGTCCGATTTTGATGCCACTTACACAGGCATTCCTTGAAATCGTGGCAAAAATCGCTTGACTTTGAAGTCGCACAAGTGTGAAAGGGGCCTAAACCCACAAACGTAAAAGCAGTCAGTATTATGCAGTAAAGCATGCTTGTTATACTCACTGTGGAATCAAAGGGGTTAATCCACAATGTGTAAAAGTTTGATCCTACCCTTCTGCTATCTGCAAACCCTCTACTGAGCCCTAGGAGGCACTCTGCACAGCCTCAGGTGTGTATTGCTATTTTTTATTTTTTTGGGAGGGTGCATGTGATCAGCAAAGGGACAACTGGCACTCTCCAGACAGTCGGGGATCATGCAGCCTCATAGGACAGTCAAAGGAGAACTCCTCCTACAAGCTTTAAGCAGTGCTTAGACGGACACTGATGGGAAGTCACAAGACTGCTATATACTCCTGATGAGAAAAGGTATTTAGCAGTTTATATATTTACTAAAAAATGTATTGCATTTCCATATTCCATGTACTGTGGGAGACCAGATATAGTGAATAAAGGGTCCTGGGTTTAGTAACGCTTAAAGTCCAGTACACATGACTTGGTTTTTCCTGGAAAACCAGCATATGATCAGCGTTTTCAGCCATTGGCTGCAAGTGCTGATCAGTGTATTTTGGTGTTTGGGAAGCTCCCCCCGATCAGAATGTCTCAGTGGGAGATATCCTTGCAACAGCATTGTTTGTGTTTGATGCAGGGATCTGCCAGGGTTTTTTAATTTTAATTTTTTATTTTTTCCCCCCAAAAGCGCCTGAAAACCTGCCTCTCATGCCTCCCCAGTGTGAAAGCCAGAGTGCTTTTACACTGGGGCGGTGCGCTTGTGGGACGGGAAAAATCCTGCAGCATCTTTTGGGGGCGGTGTGGGAGCGCTGTATACAGTGCTCCTACACCGCCCCTGCCCATTGGAATGAATGGGCAGCGCTTCCAAAGCGCCGCAACACAAGTGTTTTTTTTTAACCGCTTCCCGACCGCCTCATGTAGATATACGTCTACAGAATGGCAAAAGCACGTACGGGTACGTCCCCTTTAAATTGCCTGCCCGTGGGTCGCGCTCGCGACCCGGTCGGGAGCTCCGTGACCACGGCCGCGGGACCAGCAGACCCGATCGCCGGTGGTATCCCGCGATCGGGTTACGGAGCTGAAGAACGGGGAGAGGTTTGTGTAAACAAACCTCTCCCCCGCGCTTCCTACTCTGCCTGTCATTGATCGGCTGTTCCCTGTCATCGGGAAAGCCGATCAATGACGTCAGACGTACAGCCACGCCCCCTACTGTAAAAAAAACACAACACGTCACACTGACTCCTCCCCGCCCCTAGTGGTTAACTCCTTCACTGCCACTGTCATTTACATAGGAATCAGTGCTATTTAAATAGCACTGATTTCTGTATAAATGACAAATGTCCCAAAAATGTGTCAAAAATGTCCGATGTGTCCGCCATAATGTCGCAGTCACAATAAAAATCGCTGATCGCTGCCATTACTAGTAAAAAAAAAAAAAAAATATTAATAAAAATGCTATAAAACTATCCCCTATTTTGTAAACGCTATAACTTTTGCGCAAACTAATCAATCGCTAATTGCGATTTTATTTTTTTTTTTTTTACCAAAAATATGTAGAATACGTATCGGCCTAAACCTGAGGAAAAAAAAATTTTTTTTTATATATTTTTTGGGGATATTTATTATAGCAAAAAGTAAAAAATATTGCATTTTTTTCAAAATTGTCGCTCTATTTTTTTGTTTATAGCGCAAAAAATAAAAACCGCAGGGGCGATCAAATACCACCAAAAGAAAGCTCTATTTGTGGGAAAAAAAGGACGCCAATTTTGTTTGGGAGCCACGTCGAACGACCTCGCAATTGTCAGTTAAAGCGACGCAGTGCCGAATCGCAAAAAGGGGCCTGGTCCTTTGGCTGCCAATTGGTCCGGGGCTGAAGTGGTTAACCCCTTCGGCCGCTAGTGGGGGTTAAAAGGTCCCCCGCTAGCGGCCGACAAGTGCAGCATAAACAGTGGCTAACGGACCGGCCACCCCAGTGTGAAAGCAGCCTTACAGATGATGTCCCATCCCTACCCTGAGACAGAACAGTGAAAGGAGAATTGGTAGACATATAAGCTCCTCTGTGTCTCCCCCTATCAGCATGCTCCTTGCACTGCTTCTCTTCTCCTTTCCTTTTTGCATAGCAAAGTTCACACTACTGCCAGGTCAAAATCTGGTTTAATGATGATGAAGTCTATAGATCTGTAATAATTTTTACATTTGCCTAGAGTTCAGTTGTAAATATGGATCAAGGGGAATAGGGTTATAAATATGTATGTGATAGTTTTGCGAGCTACCCAAAAATCTAAAGTAACTACAGTATATATAGTACACTGTGTGTCTGCCTGTAAGGTATTCAAAAGACCAGCTACTAGCACTTATCACATCCCCCCCCCATATGCATGTGCACAAAAATCAATATATAAGTGTCGCGCTGAATCATGAAATCTAAACAAATATATCAAAAAATCATTGAATCCAACAACGTATAAAGTGCATAATTAAATGTCCTTACAATAAGGTGCAAAAAAGTCCATATTAAAACAGTGAAATTCCACAGGTCTGGAAGGAGATATATATAGTATGATTTCACAATTTACACTTAGTTGTTCATCAATCAACATCTATTTGTGGAATTTTCACTGTTTTGATATGGACTTTTGTGCACCTTATTGTATGGGCATTTAATTATGCACTTTATATGTTTTGATTCAATCATCTTTTTGATATTTCATGATTCAGCACTGCACTTTTATATATTTGAGGGTTATAAATATGGCTGGCGAAGATGACCTAAACAGATTGTCTCTCTGTAATATTTCTAGATTATTACAATCATATTTATGCTTCCATTTTTGCATGAATGCTCATCTGACAAACCCAGGTATTGCCCTCCCAAGTATCCTATATCTTTTGTTTTATACTCGTGTTTTGTGTGTGGGCATTGCATATGCATTTCATTCAGAACAGATTGACCAAATTTGAAAATGTTGTGGGGCTGCAAAACAGATGTCTGCCACGTGAAACATGCAGGTACATTGTGTAGAGACTTCTAAGAACTAGAAATGAGGACGTGATGAGTGGCAAAAGAGAGAATTTATATATATATATATATATATCACTAAAACTTTTTTGTCCTTTTTTTTTTTTTTCTCTACTCTCAATCTATACAGTGTATTTTTAATATGTGTTGATTTTTTGGTGGAAATCATTTTGCAAAATGGATAAAAGTTGTGTAGTTAAGTGAGCGGCTATACATTTGGTCTGGTCAGGAGGCTTTTAAATGCCTCTGGACATAAAGGTGTCATTACTTTCTCTTAACACTTGTGTATAAAATGTTTTTTTGCAGCTCTTTCATACATTTTGCCTGATTTTAAAAGACACCTTTTTTATATGGTTTGCCAACACACACATTTTTTTTAACCGGTAAGTTCACCTTTTCACGAAAGAAAGGGTGAACTAACTCCAAATATCCTGGTCACCGTTCTGGACCCCCGCTGCACATGGCGGATGTGATGCAGAAGGGTTGATTTTACTAAAGGCAAATAGACTGTGTACTTTGCAAAGTGCAGTTGCTTCAGAGCTTGGTAAATGAGGTAAAGATTCACTTTGCAAAGACTACCCAATCGCATGCAAGGAAAATTAAAAAAACTGCATTTTTGCTTGCACATGATTGGATGGTGAAGATCAGCAAAGCTTCCCCTCATTTACTAAGCTCTGGAGCAACTTCTCTTGCAGAGTGCAACTGCACTTTGCAAAATCTATTTGCCTGTAGATAATTAACCCTATAGTGCTGCCAGTGTAACAGTCTATACACCACAATATACACCCACAGATTGATTATCCATCATGATGCTAGCAATGACGAGAGCAACCAAGTGACTGCGCTGACTATTGAGAAGCACTTCTTGCTTCTGGAGCGCTTACCAGAAGAAGCCTTAGATGTGCTTCCTAGTGGTCATATGGCTGTGCTGACCGATGAGTACTTGCCATTGTGAGCATTATGAGGGGTTCTCAATTCGGGGCTGTGATTTATTTATTTTCAGTGCATGGGCCGATATTTAATAATCCTGAACTTTTTAGGGATGGTAATGGTGTGTGTGTGTGTGTGTGTTATAAATAAAAACAAAAATGTTCTACTTACCTGCTCTGTACAATAATATTGAACTGGGTCCCTTATCACCTTTTTCACCCCCACTAGCTCTGCCCCTCTTTGCTCCGGGTGTCCCCTCAGCAAGCCAGGTGCTAAAGGGGCACCCATGTGGGCACACTCCATAGATGCATACAGTACCAGTAAACCACGCCCCAGCTCCCTCTTCACAGGAGTTTGACTGACGGCAGCAGGAGCCTATGGCTCCTTCTCCTTGAGATGTCTCCTGTGGAAGCATGAAGTGAGAGGATGTGCCAGGATAGTGCTGGATCGGTGAGAGGAGTCGGGTAAGTGTTTAGGAATGGTGGTGGAAAAATTAGGTAGTGGGAGTGTGTGTGTGTGTGTGTGTGTGTGTGTGTGTGTGTGTGTGTGTGTGTGTGTGTGTTATTTATTTTTTAACCTTAACGCAGTATTAAACCCAAAACCATAAATGTATTATATTGTTGCTTACCAATCATTAGATGTGGTGGCTACATACAGTTTTTTTTTTTATTTTTTTTATTTATTTTTGTCACTGTTTTCACCTGGTGTCCTGGCCAGTAACACACCACCTGTATTAGTGAGACACAACTCGGAATGAATGAGCACAGGAGGCACAGCAGCATTGTTCATCTGGGGGGAGGGGAATGCTAAATGGATTAGAATATTTGGAACCACTTAACAAATTGAAGCCAAATTTCAGCTTGCACTTTATAATCAGTTACAGCAAAAAAAAAAATTCATTTGTGATAAAGGTTTTGCATGAATAAATAAAAGCTGATCGTTTTAATCACCCCTGCCAGTGTTTATTGGTTTGTCTCATCCATATAAACTGATGCATTCTGCTGGAGAACTTGTGCTGTGAAAAAACAAATGGAAATAGAAGAAAGAAGGCCTACAATAAGGAAACTAATATAGCTATTACCTCTAAGAATTGGTAAGCTGGAATATGTTTGCTTTTGGTATTAATACTGCTTTAATGCAGATAATGCATTAAGTTAAAAACCATTTTGAGTTTAGAAACTGCTTGAGGCCCGCCAGACCTAGGAGTTAAATATATGTGCATGAAAGGCACATTTTTAGATGCATCTTCCTATATTACTTTTTTGTATGGTGGCACCTGTACTAAATCATTGTATTCTACATTTAGTCAAGTGTTGATTATTAAATATTGGATTTGCACATGATGCATGTTTATCTAAAGGACTGTCGGTTTTCCTCCTGTATTTTGCTTTTTTTTTTTTTTTTCTTGTATGGTCAGTAGATGGCGATCTAACTTTATTTTTCTATCTTCACTGATACTGGAACACTATCTTGATGCAAAGTTAAATGCTTCCTGCTCCACTAATCAACATTTAGATTTTTTTTTAGTACTTATGCCGTCATCTAAATAAAGAAAAACATTAATCATTCTACATGGTAGGTTCTTGATGTGTGCGTTTTTTAATTCATTGCCATCTTCACTGAGACTCATAATATTGAATGTGTTTTCCAATGCCATATGCTAATCTATCAGATGTTAATGTGATGGGTACTGATTTGTACCCTTTTTTTTTTAAATTTCTATAGAACCTGTATCTATATCAGAACTTTTTTTTGGGGGATGAGCAAGAGAGTAATAATCCTATCGGGTTATATTTTGCTCTCCATGTCCCATTGGGGAGGTTTTATTTTAACTCTCCCAAAATCTCCCCCAGATGAGTGGAATTTCCATTTCAGACAACTGTCAAAGGGACAGGTGCCCCCATTAATATATTTATCCCCACCTCTTGTTCTGGTGACAACATAAAAGTCTGAGTTACCAGGCCAGAGGAGTGAATCTTACCAGCGTGGATAGAGAAGGCAATAAAACCTGACAGACTTCAACCCCACTCTAGTTTTTCCTTTACATACACTTTAAAGTGATTGTAAACCTCTAACATGAAAAAGGAACAAAGCATATGTTTCAATGATATGTACTAGCCTCAATTCAAAGCACTGAGTGTCATTTTTCTCTCTGCTGCCTCTTCCCTCTATCTGCATTTGTCACTGATAATAGTTTAAGCCCACCCCACAGCATCCCTGGTGATGGCCTCTCCGTGCACACTGCAGCTGACTGATACCGTCAGCTTTGTACATTTTCCTATGATTCTGTGTAGGGAAAGGGGGAGGGGTTTCCATTCCCTCCACTCAGGTCTCAGGCTACACTCAGCTCTCCTCTGTATGCTCTGCAATTTGACATCCGTTCTTTCCAGGGTACAACTTTTATATAGGAGAATTTATTTCATCTTTGTGTATCACCTGAGGCCAGTCACTTAACTGGGTATATGTAAAGGTTTACAACCACTTTAATCAAATTTAACAAATGCATTAATCCGTGTTGCATTATGTAAAGCAGAATTAAACACCAAAAAATTTGAAGAGGCAGGCAAGAGACATGCAGTGTCTCTTCTGCAATAAAGTACACTTGCCTGCCTGTTGGCAATGCTCTGGGATAAAATCGAACCCTCCCTCCCAACCCCTCTACTTGATTGCTGGTTTGAAAAAAAAAAGAAAAAGCCCTTTCTAACCCCCCCCTATTTTCATCTACCTTTAAGTGGCTGTAAAGGCAGAAGTTTTTTTTTTTTTTTTTTTTTTTATCTTAATACATTCTATGTATTAAGATAAAAAGCCTTCTGTGTGCATCAGCTCCCCTAATACTTTAATTGAGCCCCATCTTGATCCAGTGATGTACGAGAGTTAGCTGTCCAGGACTCTCCCTCCTTGTTGGCCGTGACAGCAATGGCTCCTGCTCTTGTCAATAAGGAGAGAGAGAGAGTGTGGGGCAAGGCCACGGCTCCTTGTCCAAATGGATATAGGGAGCAGCGGCTCGGGTGCCCCCATAGCAAGCCACTTGCTGTGGGGGGCACTCAACAGGAGGGAGGGGTCAGGAGTGCCATAGAGGGATCCGAGAAGAGGAGGATCTGGGCTGCTCTGTGCAAATCCACTGCACAGAGCAGGTAAGTATAACATGTTTGTTATATTTAACATTGGCATCACTTTAAGCATCTTGTGATCAACCAATGCGGGGTCCTTCTCTTCGTTTACTTCCTAGAGGCAGTAGATGTCCACATCACTACCTGGCATGGACAATTTTCATTGGCAGTTGGCAAAGGGGTTCTCAGGATCCAGACAACTGCTGACATCAGACTGCGAAGGTTATCGCATTGTGATGGACTGGTAGTCCCCACAGAAAGAAAAGGTGTAAGTGAGGGGTCTGGGATAGGGGTGACTCTGGTGTGGATATCTGACTTTACCATCTAAGGTAAATAGAACAACGGGCAGGTTGGGTTAAAAAGGGTGGGGAAATTATAGATTTTGCCTGGAGTTTGGCTTTAAGGTATACTTATGTCTATAGGGAGACTTGTATTTGATTTTATAATGGCTTGAGTGTCAGGGCAAAGTTCCTTTCAAGACATTTACTCTTTGAATAGCATCTGACATAGTGGAAGTAGTGACTTGTCATGCTTCTATGTTGATCATATTGTGTCATAGCTGGATCTAAGTCTGTAGTAGCTTTGTCCATTTCTTCAGTACAAGTGTCTGACATTAATGGAAAAGTGAGCTATGAATGGTTTAGTATTCACCCTGAGCAGATAAAAAATAAAAATAAAGCCGAAGGTTGTGTTAATAGTCATGTATTACTGCTTGCTTTGTAGTTTGTGCAATTTGAAACTTGAAAATTATTAAGGGCCTTTAAATGTGACACCACCAGAGGACTGCACAATAGCAGCATGTTTTTGTGCATTAACCACTTCAGCCCTGGAAGGATTTACCCCCTTACTGACCAGGCCATTTTTTGCGATACGGCACTTCATCGCTTTAACTGACAATTGTGTGGTCATGTGACACTGTACCCAAACAAATTTTTATTTTTGCGCTATGAACAAGGACTGACAGTTTTGGAAAAATAATTTTTTTTACTTTCTGAGAAATATATATATATATATATATATATATATATATACCCCCCACACAAATTTATACATCAGTTTAGGCCGATATGTATTCCTCATATTTTTGGTAAAAATCGCGATAAGCATATATTGTTTGGTTTGCACAAAAGGTATAGGGGATAGATTTATGGACTTTCATTTTTACTGGTAATGGCGGCGATCTACGATTTTTATTTATTTTATTTTTCTTTCATGGTTGCGGTGGACAAATCTGACCAAGTGCCACTTTTTGGGGACCAGTGACAAAAAAATGCACTGATCAATGTTTAAATGACACTGGCAGGGAAGGAGTTAACATTAGGGGCGATCAAGGGGTTAACTGTGTGCCCTGTGTGGGGGGGTGCGGCTTACTGGGACAACAGAGTTCGATGTTTCTGATCACTAGGAACAGCAGATCTCAGTCAGAAGGGGGATCCGCCTTGTTTACATAGGCAGATCCCCGTTCTGCCTCTCTGTACCGCGATCATGGGTGGCCGGTGCCAACACTACCACATGCACCGGCCGACTTGCAGGTACGACGTTTTGCGCAGCCAGGCTGCCTTGCCGCAGTGTGTGTGTGTGTTAGATAAAATATATCTCTATCTCACAAAATTGAGTACACCCCTCACATTTTTGTAAATATTTTATTATATCTTTTCATGTGACAACACTGAAGAAATTACACTTTGCTACAATGGAAAGTAGTGAGTGTACAACTTGTATAACAGTGTAAATTTGCTGTCCCCCTCTAAATAACTCAACACACAGCCATTAATGTATAAACCGCTGGCTACAAAAGTGAGTACACCTTTTAAGTGAAAATTTCCAAACTGGGCCCAATTAGCCATTTTCCATCTCCGGTGTCATGTGACTTGTTAGTGTTACAAGGTCTCAGGTGTGAATGGGGAGCAGGTATGTTAAATTTGGTGTTATTGCTTTCACTCTCTCATTCTGGTCACTGGAAGCGCAACATGGCACCTCATGGCAAAGAACTATCTGAGGATCTGTAAAAAATAATTGTTGCTCTACATAAAGATGGCCTAGGCTATAAGAAGATTGCCATGACCCTGAAACTGAGCTGCAGCACAGTGGCCAAGACCATACAGCGGTTTAACAGGACAGGTTCCACTCAGGACAGGCCTCTCCATGGTCGACCATAGAAGTTGAGTGCACGTGCTCAGTGTCATATCCAGAGGTTGTCCTTGGGAAATAGACATACGAGTGCTGCCAGCATTGCTGCAGAGGTTGAAGGGGTAGGGGTTAGCCTGTCAGTGCTCAGACCATATGCCGCACACTGCATCCCAGAAGGAAGCCTCTTCTAAAGATGATGCACAAGAGCCTGCAAACAGTTTGCTGAAGACAAGCAGACTGTTACATGGATTACTGGAACCATGTCCTGTGGTCTGACGAGACCAAGATAAACTTATTTGGTTCAGATGTTGTCAAGCGTGTGTGGCGGCAACCAGATGAGGAGTACAAAGATGAGCGTGTCTTGCCTACAGTCAAGCATGGTGGTGGGAGTGTCATGGTCTGGGGCTGCATGAGTGCTGCCGACACTGGGGAGCTACAGTTCATTGAGGGAACCATGAAAGCCAACATGTACTGTGACATACTGGAGCAGAGCATGATCTCCCCCCCCCCCCCCCCCCCGGTTCTCTTCGGAGACTGGGCCGCAGGGCAGTATTCCAACATAATGACGACCCCAAAAGCAATTCAAGAGGAACACTGCCATGCTAAAGAAGTTGAGAGTAAAGGTGATGGACTGGCTAAGCGTGTTTCCAGACCTAAACTCTATTGAGCATCTGTGGGGCATCCTCAAACGGAAGGTGGAGGAGCGCAAGGTCTCCAACATCCACCAGCTCTGTGATCCTCATCATGGAGGAGTGGAAGAGGACTCCAGTGGCAACCTGTGAAGCTCTGGTGAACTCCATGCTCAGGAGGGTTAAGGCAGTGCTGGAAAATAATGGTGGCTACACAAAATATTGACACTTTGGGCCCAATTTGGACATCTTCACGTAGGAGTGTACTCGCCAGCAGTTTAGACATGAATGGCATTGTGTTGAGTTATTTTGAGGGGACAGCAAATTTACACTGTGTATACAAGCTGTACATTCACTACTTGACATTGTAGCAAAGTGTAATTTCTTCAGTGTTGTCACATGAAAAGATATAATAAAATATATGTACAAAAATGTGAAGTGTACTCACTTTTGTGAGAGTGTGTGTGTGTGTGTGTGTGTGTGTGTGTGTGTGTGTGTGTGTGTGTGTGCGCGATTGGTGGTCAGTGGAATTTTAACCCAAACTCCCATTTCCCCTATATTGGTGGTCAGTAGCAGTGAACATGGCAGTGAAAAATGTATTTCCATCCCCCAATGGGGATCACTTACCTGATCACCCTCTCCAGATCTGCTGTCTTCCCAAGCCAGAACTTTACTTTTACTGTGGGTGGAGTCTTTTTCAGTGCTGGGTGCTGGAATACAGAGTTCTCCAGCGTAGTTTTCTTTTAAATTATCAGAAAATCGTCACAATTGGTCTGCGTTCAGTACAGCCTAAACAAACTGGCATATTTTTTTTGTGCCTAGGTATTTCTGAATAGTTGAAGGCAGCAGAACATGGCTGTGCAACTCTACTTGCATAAAGTGGCGCATGCACCCAGACCCTAGTTTTTGAAAGCAGCTAGTCTGGGAACTTGTGTCTGAGCATTCATCACAGTATGTAGAAATGCCAACTGACTCAAAATGAGAATGCAAAATATGCACGATTTCATATGTGTCGGACTAAAATCATCTTTTAAATGGGGGGTGTGTGTGTGTGTGTGTGTGTGTGTGTGTGTGTGTGTGTGTTTGTAGCCTTGACTCCAATAAAAAAGGGAAATGTGCAAAACCCCTTAGGCCCCTTTCACACTTTGTGCAATGTCCTGCAACTTGGGATTGCAAAGTCGCATGACAAGCCATACTCCATGATTTCCAATGAGAACTCTTCATATCTGTGGAACTTCAAGTCGCATCAACTTCATAGTAGTACCTGCACTACTTTGGTCTGACTTTGATGCGACTTGAGGTCCATAGACCAAGATTACATGGGCATTGCTTCAAGTCGCGTCAAAGTCGCACAACTTCCAGGCCGCACAAGTGCGAATGGGGCCATAACTGTCAACTGTAAATCCTTGTCTAAGGATGGCTGTATGCAGAACCAGGAGCTCCCAAGCACAAAAATGTATGCTAGTTGGTTTAATCTGTACTGCAGAATGGGACTATGTGTATGAGTCCTTACCATAATTTATCCGTATCCTCTGCTTCATAAAATGTACTAAACACAGATAATCCTCGTTTAACGTCTTGCCTGTTTAACAGCCACTTGAACTTACAACCAGCTCTCCCCACCTGTACGACCCGCTATACATTATTGTACAGCACAGAATTTTAATTTGTGTTCTGTACTTATGCAAATTAAAACAACATTATTGAGCTGGAGTTTTGTGTTTAGACCCCTTTTTTACAGTAGTTAAGAATGCTTAAAATATTGATTTACTTGTGGCTTCTCCATTTAATGAGCTGGTTGTTTGAACGGAACCTGGTCATTAAGTGAGGAGTACCTGTACACAAATGCTATATTTTGCGTGTGTGTGTTTTTTATTTTTTTATTTTTTTTTATTTTATTTTTTTCCCTTTGATTCAGGTTTTAATTAAGAGGGATCATTTATTTTTTGTTATTGGAAAGAAATTCAGTAGATGAACTGGATTAAAGAAAAATCATCTTCCATTCCAGTGTGACTTCATCTAATCTAATTGTATATTCAATCCAGATATTGCAGAAGTAATTATGAACTTGGAACACTTTTGTGGAGTGAAGTTAAGTTCAAATTTAACTCTATACATTACAGATTAGAGATCTTAGATGATGGTGGTGATGGCTTTATGGAGTTTTACTAAGAACTCTTGTGGAGCGCTGCTTGCTTTCTGCAGCCACTGAAAAATACTGATGGAATAGGTTATATTTAGGCTGCTTTCACACTGGGGCGGTGCGGGGCGGCGACGGTAAAGCAGCGCTATATTTAGCGCTGCTTTACCATCGTTTTACCCGCGGTATGCGGCCGCTAGCGGGGTGGTTTTAACCCCCGCTAGCGGCCGCAAAAGGGTTAAAAACCTCCGCAAAGCGCCACTGCAGCGGCGGTTTGCGGGCGGTTTCCCATTGATTTCAATGGGAAGGAGCGGTATAGGAGCGGTAAATACACCGCTCCTTCACCGCTCCAAAGATGCTGCTAGCAGGACTTTTGTTGCGGTCCTGCTAGCGCACCGCTCCAGTGTGAAAGCCCTCCGGCTTTCACACTGGAGTGAATGGGGCCGGTTTTTTTCAGGCGGTGTACAGGCGCTATTTTTAGCGCTGTACCGCCTGAAAACCGCCCCAGTGTGAAAGCAGCCTTAAAGAGGGGTTCCCATTTAAAATAAAAGTCAGCAGCTACAAATACTGCAGCTGCTGACTTTTAATAATCGTCCCATGGTTCAGCGATGCAGGGGATCGAAGCCGGGCACCGGCTGTGCACTGTGATTGGCCGCTCAGTCATCTGGGACCTGTCACGTGTCCCAGGTGATTGACAAGAGGAGGAGGGGGCAGAGCTGAGCCCTTCCTGCGCCAAGGGGAATTGACGTCAAGAGCCCAGGCACTGAAGGAGGCAGACTACGAGGGACCCCTAGCAACAGCCATTTAGAGGTGAGTAAAAAAAAAATAATAATTTGTTGCCAAATGTGTGTTGTTGGTTTAATTTTTAATTTTTTGGGGGGGGGGGGTGGCTCTGGGCCTTTCAGTAAACAAACTACTTTGTTTGGGGCCTGTCAACCAAGGACAGCTTGTTCACATGTTTTCAAGACTCTATAGCATTGTGTGCAGCAGGACTGGGAAAAGAGCCCTGTGTAAGTGCCACACTGATTTCTTGAAGCTTACACGTGGCTATGGATGCTTTCCCTGGATCCAGATGACAGTGCTAGGCCATTCATGATGCATAACTAGAACCTTCAGGGCCATGGTGCAAGCAACCATGAAGGGTACCCCCCTGACCGCCGGTGCTTTTAATTGCATCACGGGGCCCTTTATAAGCCCCAGTTCACAAAGGGGATGATTTACTAAACCTGCAGAGTGCAACATTAGTTGTAGCTTTGCTTGGAAACCCATCCGCTTCCAGGTGGTTTTTGTTGTCTTTTTGTCAAAGCTTGATTGGACTGCTGAAGTGAGAAACTGATTGCCTTCCTTGCACAGCTGCACCAGGTTTTGCACTCTCCGGTTTTAATAAGTCAGCCCCAGTATTCCTTGGCTGATGTAGCTATGTAGGACAGTGCAGATTGGAGGCACAGGAGGTGGGACACATGGGTTTATTTCCCCCATCTTGTACATGGTGCTTGCTTGTTTTTGTTTTTTTACAAAGTCTTTTTTTTTTTTCTTTGGACAATCAACCTGCTTTATGCACAGAGCCAGGGGTCTTCAGGCCACTCTGATTGAAACTGGTTTTATCCTTCGGAAAAAAATATTTATAATTATATTAAAATAAGCATAGTACCAAGCAGTCATTCACAGTGAAAGTGAAATAATACTTTTAACACTTTCAGTGCTTGGCTCTTTCTCCAGGGCACTGGGATTCTCCTGAAGACGACGCCCCAGTGTTAAGTACTGTAAGTTCTAATGCACCAGCATATCCTTACTAAGAACTCATCATTTGCTCCATGGCATTTGTATAACTACTGACACAACCCCTAGCTAGATTTGCCTAAAACATAGCTCCACTTTTGTTGAGAAAAAAAAAAAAAATACCCTCTGGGTGATCTATGTGCATTGCAAGGTTTTTAAGCTGTTTGCAAGAGTCCTACCTTTTTTTTTTTTTTTTTTTATTTTTTTATTTTTTTTTTTATTCTGAGGAAATTATGGTTTCTTTGTGCAAAATTATTAGGGGGGATTTCATAATTTTATCAATTAGCTGTTGCACTTGGGTAAGATGGCAGGGTCTGCATCCCTCAAGATGTGATTTTATTTTATTTTTTTTTCCCTTTGGAAGTATCTCGTCAAAAATTACATTTTTGTTGCAGGGAATGTCCAAAATCTGACGTCTATATTAGTGCGGACTTCTAGCAAAATCAGTAAGCCAATTACACAAGAGGGAAATTACATTTCTCAGGGTAGTTCTGTACAGTACACTATCTGTTTACAAAACTCCTTCAGGTTGCCATATTGCATTTTACAGAAAGATACAGCCGCTGCAGATTGAAAAGGAAAGGCAATTTTTATTAATATTTAATTACAATTTGACTTGTGTTGCAATTGCATATGCTATCTTCTTTTTTTATTTGCCTTTTTCCCCACAAAGTAGAGTTAAGCTGGCCATACACCTGTCTTTTACAGCACATCCACACCTTAAAAGGGTAAAGCTGGCCATACACCTAAAGATTATCTGCAGATTTTCTGGAAAAAGTGCAACAGATTTCTCCATGTTCGCTAAACTGTAACTATAGAAAATCTATAGAAAACTATAGAAAATCTGCAGATAATCTATAGGTGTATGGCCAGCTTTACCCTTTTAAGGTGTGGATGTGCTGTAAAAGACACACTGAGTAGTTCTGTCAGTCTTTTTCACCAATCTCTGACTCTGAACTGATAATGTGTGAACAGAGCCGTTAGTAGGGGTGCAACGGATCGTCACCGATCCGTGATCCGAACGGGTCACCCTGCTCGGATTGGCACACGCCGCAATCCGCAGAGCACTCTGTGGCCTTGGCCTTAGCAGAGATGCAAACGCTTTGTAAAAAGATCTCGGATATATGTATTTCATCTGTGCATTAAAGCCTACGTGTCTCTACAATAAAATACAAAAAAATCTGTGCAAGGGGCATAACGTAGGATGTGCCTCTCCTTTCACATTGATGCTGTAATCTTTCAGTGCGGAGTGCTTGGTACAACTGGGAATGGTGGGAACAGATCTATCAATCATCTGCCCATTCTTCATTCATAGTTCCTGTTTTAAGTAGCTGTAGTATGGTTTCTATGAATGAAACATCTGTGTGGAATGTGTGGGCATAGACAGGCGCTCTGTGATGGCCCCTTAGTTCTATTACCCCCGTTGCAACGCGCGATTACAGAGGGGGAAATGGACGGCGGACTAATCCACACAAAGGGACACAGCCTACCCACTGTTATGTCCCTTCTGCTGATGTTTGTTTACTTTAGCTACACTTTACACAGGCTTTTTTTTAACATTTTATACGGCTCTTGGGGGGTGGGTAAAAAAATAAATAAATTAAATTAAAAAAAAAAAAAAAAATAATATATTATATATATATATATATATATATATATATATATATATAAAAAAAAAATTTCACATACACACAGTGGATATAAAAAGTCTACACACCCCTATTAAAATGTCAGTTTTCTGTGATGTAAAAAATGAGACTAAGATAAGTAATTTAGGACTTTTTCCACCTTTTAAATGTGACCTATAAACTGTACAATGCAGACAAAAAAAATCTTTAAATATTTTTTCTTTTTTTTTGTGCTTCTAGAAGTTTTCAGTTTCTATGTAACGGCAATAGATCTGTGACACTGTTCTTTAATATGGTCATGCACCTCCCTGTGACCTCCTATTGTACCTTTTGGTATTTGACAGTATGGTACATTAGCTTCACATATACACGCAAAAATGTACATCCATCAAGCTACTCCAAGTGTAACTTAAGGAAATACTTTCTTTTTTTTTTTTTTTTCACATATACTTGCACGACCTAACTTGTGGGAGAATATTCAGACTGTGTAAATTCATGAAAAGGCAATTATTGTAAAAGAAGCCGTTGAAATATCCTATTTTATTTTTTAACACCTTTATGAAATGAACATTTCTAGGTTAAAGGTGATTTTGCTGCTGTCTGGCATAGACTTGCAAAGATCACGGACTCATGTAAGAGTCTACTGTTTTGTGGATTTTTTTTATTTTTTCCCTTTCTAATTTCTTTTATTAGACCTTCTTCTTGTCATGTAAAGGTAACGCATATGATTGGTAATTTGTAAGTAATATATGGCAGCAGAGTGCATTAAAGGGCTCCTGTTAAGTTTTATTTATTTATTTATTTTTATTTTTTTTAAAGTAGAATGCCAAGGAACTATATAAAAAAAAAATGCAATTGTCCTAATAATTCTTATTGTAAGTTTTTAACTGTTGCTAGTATTAAGGTTGGCAGAATCTGGTGTCAATATGTAGCCGTCGTCGCACTGTAGAACACAATGAATACCCTCTAAATATAACGGGATTATTATAGGCTCTCTAAATCAGACAAAGAACCAATAATATAAAAAGAAAATACTTTAATATACAAATAAGTAAAAACAAATGTGACTGGAGTGTAGTAAATTGCACATATAGTTCATAGCCATGGCAACATAGTAATGATTGTTTTGGAGCAACACAAGGGCAACTGACATGTTTCGAAGTCCACTATTTCTTGAGGTGCCAGAAGCAAATAGATAGAATAAACTAAAGGCGCACTGAGAATATACAGATGCAGCCTCTGAATAAAAAGTATTAAAACCAAGGTTGATGACATTCCACCGATTCATGCACAGAAGGATCAAAACCCGAATGAGAGTTCCAGTGCCAAGTCAATAGGTACAGGCTAGGGTTGTGTTTTACTAAAATGACAAGCAAGCATCCAATCATGTTTAGGTTCATTTTATAATAAGAACTTCTCTTGCAAATGACTGGCTATTTGAAGCACAAGTCACGTCTTTTCACTTCAATTTGATAAATGGCCGCCTAAATGTTCAGGCAGCTTACAGAAGGGGGAACAGGACAGAGGCGACTGCCAATGGGGTAATGCGGATTGCTTACACCAGGTGTGTCCAAACTTAATTTCATCGTGGGCCGACTTAGCGGTATGGCTGCCCTCCAAGGGGCAGCTTGTACCTGGGGTGCGCTACATATGGAGTGCAGAGTTCAGGATTAAGCTGTATACAGAGTGCAGAGTTCAGGAGTGCGCTATGTATAGAATTCAGGGTTTATGGTCGCGCACATACAGAGTGCAGAGTTTGGGGGTGCGCTATGTACAGAATGCAGGGTTTAGGGGTGCACTACTACATATTGCAGGGTGCGCCCAAAATAACAATGTAAAGTGCACATCTGGAATGGCACAATTTAATGCTGAAAGATCTATCCAGGTTTTGGAGCAGCATATGCACATACATAGCATGATTTTTATTTTATTTTTTTCAGGGAAAGCCTTCCATACGTCAGCATTACTGCTAAACCGCATACTACACCTATGACAGCAGCATTGCTTTATAGTAGAGGTGCTTAACTGGCTTGCCTGCAGTCCAGATCTTTCACCAATTGATATTTGGCACATCTTGAAACAAAAAATATGACAGACGACCCAGGCAGTTAGAATCCTCTATCGGGCAGGAATGGGACAACATTCCTCTCCCAAAACTCCAGCAACTGATCTCAGTTCCCAGACATTTACGGCGTGTTAAAAGAAGATGGAATGCTACACCGTGGTAAACCTGGTCCTTGTCCCAACTTTTGTTTGAGATGTGTTGCTGACATTCATTTCAAAATGACGTGTTTTTTTTTTCCCTGCATCGTAAAAACAATCCTATTGGCTGATCAGCCGCTTGATTGTTTTTACAGGCGGCGTAATGTGACAACCACCCGCCGCTCCGGTGCTTTTACCAGTGTGATCTGCGAGCTGGAGAAGGAATAGGTTGGTGCCGGAAGTTCACCATAAAGAATACTGTTTGGCCAGGTGGTCCCCGGCGTAGGTTGTAAACACTGCTGTCGCCTTTGCTGGGAAGCGGATTGTGTGTGTGAGTGTTTGTGTGTTTTTATTTTTTTCATGTTTCCCAGCCTAGAGATGAGATTTGGGACCTATAGACCACAGATCTTGCTGTAAAGACGACCTGTCATGCCCTATTCCTATACAAAGGGATGTTTACATTCCTTGTAATAGGAATAAAAGTGATCACCAAAAAAAAATGTAAATGTAAAAAATAGAAAAAAAAATGTAAAGCGCGCTCGCTCACAGAAGCGAGCGCATACATAGGTCACACCCACATATGTAAACAGCGTTCAAACCACTTGTGTGAGATATTGCTACGATCGTTAGTGGGAGCAATTATTTTGGCACTAGACCTCTAACTCTAAACTGGTAACCTGTACACAATGTTAAAGCGTTGCCTATAGGGATTTTTTAAGTACTGAAGTTTTGTGCCATTCCACGAGTGTGTGCAATTTTTAAGAGTGATATGTTGCGTATCTATTTACTTGGCATAACATCTTTCACATAAAAAAAAAAAAAAAAAAATTGTATAAAAAAAATTTGGGCTAACAAGTTTTTCATGCATAATAAAAAAAATTTTGGGCTAACAAGTTTTTCATGCATAATAAAAAAAATTCCCTAGGGTCTCTGCTAAAAAATATGTTTGGGGGTTCTGAGTAATTTTCTAGCAAAACAAAATGATGATGATGATTTTTACATGGAGAGAAGTGCCAGAGTTGGCCTGGGTGGCAAGTGGTTAAACATTTGATATGTTTTTTTTTTTTTTTTTTTTTTTTTTTTTTTTTTTTTGTGAAAAAATTTGGGTTTGAGAATTGCAAATCGTTGCATTCCATTTTTATGTAGATTTTACAGTGCCCCAACTTTTTGTGAATTGGGGTTCTATGTTGTATAAATCGGGTTTCTCAAAGCATCATGGGGTGGGTAATGATTCAGCAAAGCAGGCTGGGCTGCCCTTTAGCTCAACACTTTTTTAGTAAAAGCCTGGCTGAGGTCTGGTAGAAACTTTGGAATTATAATGATTAGTCTCTGCTGAGATGATTCATTGAATTTTGTAAACAAGGGACTTTTTTTGGCACAGCTGAAATTTATTTATTATTTATATGCAGCAAAGTGTCTGATGGGTGTTCAGTGGCAAAAAAAGCAGGGGATGATTAACAGATCTATTGTAATCACGTTGTTAACCACTTGCCAACCAGCCTCCACAGTTTTAATGCAGCAGAATGGCACAGCTGGGCGAAACAATGTTATTTAACTTTGCTTGGCCCTGTGGCCACTAAGGGCGCCTGCTGCCCACCCCCCGAGCCGATGCGGTCGCTCGTGACACACAGAGAACCGGGATCTGTGTGTGTAAACAGTTTCTGGTTCTCTGAGGGGAGAAGAGACTGATCGTCTGTTCATGCTTTGTATGAACAGCGATCTGTCATCTCTCCTAGACAGCCCCATCCCCCTTCAGTTAGGAGAGGGAGCACAGTTAACCCCTTGATCGCCCCTAGTGTTTAACCCCTTCCCTGCCAGTGACATTTTTAAAGTAATCAGTGCATTTTTATCGCACCGATCACTGTATAAATGCCAATGGTCCCAAAAATGTGTTAAGTGTCCAATGTGTCCGCCATAATGTCGCAGTCCAGATAAAAATTGCAGATCACCGCCATTACTAGTATAAAAAAATTAACAAAAAATGCTATAAATCTATCCCCTATTTTGTAGACGCTATAACTTTTGCACAAACCAATCAATATACCCTTATTGCAATTTTTATTACCAAAAATATGTAGAATACGTTTCGGCCTAAACTGAGAAAATTGGCTTTTTAAAAGAAAAAATGGATATTTATTATAGCAAAAATTGTCGCTCTTTTTTTGTTTATAGCGCAAAAATAAAAACCCAGAGATGATCGAATACCACCAAAAGAAAGCTCTATTTGTGGGGGAAAAAAGGACATCAATTTTGTTTGGGTGCAGCGCAGCATGACTGCGGACTTGTCTGTTAAAGTGACGCAGTGCCGAATCGCAAAA
Organism: Lithobates sylvaticus; assembly: GCA_028564925.1. Taxonomy (NCBI): domain Eukaryota; kingdom Metazoa; phylum Chordata; class Amphibia; order Anura; family Ranidae; genus Lithobates; species Lithobates sylvaticus. The sequence goes on along the minus strand of CM053028.1, from coordinate 289,988,602 downwards.
AATGGCCTGGTCGTTCAGCAGCCAAATCTTCCGGGGCTGAAGTGCGTTATTACCTTTTTTGGTTCCTCCTTGAAATAATTTTTACTTAAAGTTGGTAACATAAAGGAAAATGTGTTAGTGCAAAAATAATTTTGAAGAAAATTAAACCACAGTTTAAACACACACACTGGACTAGAGAGAAAAGACAGTGGTTGTTAATGAGATGGCACCGAAAGGTATTGTTTTGCTGATGGCATCAAATATTTACCATTGGGGGCGTGGCCGAGCGGCACATGTAGACGGTCGCACTTACCTCCTGCTCCGCCGAAAATCCTGGCAATTATCCTGCTTACCGCCCCATCCTGACCCAAATCGACCGGCATCAGAACCGCAACGATCCCGCGGCACCAGCGATCCACACACCGGACCGATATACGGCGCCGGAACATGGCAAAACGGACGAAAGACAACCGGGGCCTGCAGGAAGAAATGGCCCAAGATGGCGCCTTGCCACAGCGCAGCTCCAGGGACCAGTACAGGGAGGCTGCCCAAAAGCTCCTGTTTGGAGGAAAGGCTCCCAAAGGCACCACATCTTCCCCATTAGATCCAGGGGATGCCTCAGGAGATTATTCGGCTGCAGATGACACGGTCCCACTGGAGGATGCGAGCGGATTGTCCCCTGAATGGCAAACTGTGAGTACACCAAGAAATTCACATGCAGGCCCCAGATCCACTCCCCCTCTTCCTGATAACTCAGAGCCCACACTTAGAGACATCTTCTCTGCTGTAACTGCATGTAATGTGTCCATCTCTACGCTAGCAAATGAAGTGAAAGGAGTGAAGGCAGAAATATCCTTTGTGAGACAGGACATGCAGAAGCTGAGGGAGCGCACAGCAGCCATTGAGGGCAGAGTGAGTGCACTAGAAGATGACATACCTCCCATGCAGAGAGACTTACAATATAACTGCCACCTCACCGACCGCCATGCGGCCCGTCTAGATGACCTTGAAAATCGCATGAGGCGAAACAATATACGCGCCATAGGCATCCCTGAAAGGGCAGAGGGCAAAAACCCAGTCACATTCATTGAAGAATGGCTGATCGCAACGTTTGGCAAAGACGCATTCTCCCCGCTCTTTGCGGTTGAAAGGGCGCACAGGGTCCCATCCAGGCCACTACCACCAGGCAACCACCCACGGGCCTTCCTCTTTAAATTACTCAACTACAAAGACAGGGATGCCATACTGTCCAGGGCCAGAACCATGGGCGGTACAATTAACCACTTCAGCCCCGGACCATTTGGCAGCCAAAGGACCAGAGGTCTTTTTTCAATTTCGCACTGCACTACTTTAACTGGTAATTGCGCGGTCATGCAATTTTGTAACCAAACGAAATTTGCGTCCTTTTCTTCCCACAAATAGAGCTTTCTTTTGATGGTATTTGATTGCCTCTGTGATTTTTATTTTTTGAGATATAAACGGAAAAAGAGCGAAAATTTTGAAAAAAAAAGAGATTTTCTACTTTTTGTTATAAAAAAAATCTAATAAACTCAATTTTAGTCAAACATTTGGGCCAAAATGTATTCAGCCACATGTCTTTAGTAAAAAAAATGCCAATAAGCGTATATTTATTGGTTTGCGCAAAAGTTATAGCGTCTACAAACTAGAGTACATTTTCTGGAATTTACACCGCTTTTAATTTATGACTGCCTATTTCATTTCTTGAGGTGCTAAAATGGCAGAGAAGTACAAAACCCCCCCAAATGACCCCATTTTGGAAAGTAGACACCCCAAGCTATTTGCTGAGAGGCATGTTGAGCCCATTGAATATTTTTTTTTTTAGTCCCAAGTGATTGAATAAAGACAAAAATAAAAAAGATTTTTTTTTTTTTCAAAAAGTTGTCACTAAATGATATATTGCTCACACATGCCATAGTTATATGTGGAATTGCACCCCAAAATACATTTTGCTGCTTCTCCTGAGTATGGGGATACCACATGTGTGGGACTTTTTGGGAGCCTAGCCGCGTACGGGGCCCCGAAACCCAAGCACCGCCTTCAGGATTTCTAAGGGTGCAAATTTTTGATTTCACTCCTCACTACCTATCACCGTTTCGAAGGCCATAAAATGCCAAAATAGCACAAAACCCCCCCCAAATGACCCCATTTTGGAAAGTAGACACCCCAAGCTATTTGTTGAGAGGCATGGTGAGTATTTTACAGCTCTCATTTGTTTTTGAAAATGAAGAAAGTAAAGAAAAAAAAAAATTTTTTTCTTTTTTCAATTTTCAAAACTTTGTGACAAAAAGCGACATCTGCAAAATACTCACAATACCTCTCAGCAAATAGCTTGGGGTGTCTACTTTCCAAAATGGGGTCATTTTGGGGGGTTTTATGCCATCTGGGCATTCCATGGCCTCCGAAACTGTGATTGGCAGTGAGAAGTGAAATAAAAAAATTACACCCTTAGAAAGCCTGAAGGCGGTGATTGGTTTTTGGGGTTCCGTACGCAGCTAGGCTCCCAAAAAGTCCCACACATGTGGTATCCCCGTACTCAGGAGAAGCAACAGAATGTATTTTGGGGTGTATTTCCACATATGCCCATGACATGTTTGAGCAATATATCATTTAGTGACAACTTTTTGTAAAAAAAATATATATATTTTTTTTTTTTCATTATTCAATCTCTTGGGACAAAAAAAAAAAAATTTAATGGGCTCAACATTGCTCTCATCAAATAGCTTGGGGTGTCTACTTTCCAAAATGGGGTCATTTGGGGGGGGTTTGAACTGTCCTGGCATTTTATGCACAACATTTCGAAGCCTATGTCACACGTCACCCACTCTTCTAACCACTTGTAGACAAAGCCCTTTCTGACACTTTTTGTTTACATGAAAACATATTTTTTTTTTGCAAGAAAATTACGTTGAACCCCCAAACACTATATATATTGTTAAAGCAAAGGCCCTACAGATTAAAATGGTGGGTGTTGCATTTTTTTTTTCCACACAGTATTTGCGCAGCGATTTTTCAAACGCATTTTTTTGTGGAAAAAATACACTTTTTTTTATTTTAATGCACTAAAACACACTATATTGCTCAAATTTTTGATGAAATAAAAAATATGATCTTAGGCCGAGTACATGGATACCAAACACGACATGCTTTAAAATTGCGCACAAACACGCAGTGGCGACAAACTACATACATTTTTAAAAGCCTTTAAAAGCCTTTACATGATACCACATTAGATTCACGGAGGAGGTCTACTGCTAAAATTACTGCCCTTGATCTGACCTTCGCGGTGATACCTCACATGCATGGTGCAATTGCTGTTTACATATGACGCCAGACCAACGCTTGTGTACGCCTTTGCGCAAGAGAAGGGGGGGCAGGGGTGCTTTTTTTTTTTTTTTTTGTTTTTTTTTTTATTTATTTAGCTTTTTTATTTTATTTTTAAACTGTTCCTTCCATTTTTTTTCTTTGTTATGATTTTTATTGTTATCTCAGGGAATGTAAATATCCCCTATGATAGCAATAGGCAGTGACAGGTACTCTTTTTTTGAAAAAATTGGGGTCTATTAGACCCTAGATCTTTCCTCTGCCCTCAAAGCATCTGACCACACCAAGATTGGTGTGATAAAATGCTTTCCCAATTTCCCAATGGCGCGGTTTATATCCGGGAGGGGGGACATTCCCTCCCACTGCTTGTAAAAGCAGTCTAGAGGCTAATTACCCGCTAGAATTGCTTTTACATGAAAGCCGATCACTGGCTGAAAAGAATGATACCAAGATGATACCTAAACCTGCAGGCATCATTCTGGTATAACCATTCAAAGTCCAGCAACATACTGGACATATATTGTAATCTTTTTTTTTTCATGCAGCCTCTTGGCTGAACGAAAAAAAAGAGATTGGTGGGTATGCCCACCATTAGAATACCTCCCTTCATCCACCCACTTCTAATGATGGGCATCCTCCCGCAAAAGTTATGCCGTGTACACACGGTCGGAATTTCGACCGTATGTACGTGGCATTAGGAGCCAATCGCTCCTCCCCCCCCCCTGCTGCCCCCATGCTTCGGCATATATGCTCTTTTTTTTTAACTGTGGTGGTGAAATCACCTCCTACAGCGTTGGAGTCGCGGCTTTATGTATCGTGGGAGCAAACGCTGTTGCTGTCAAGATAAATAAATCCGCGTTGCAACTGAATGGCGCACCTGAAAACAAAAAAATGCTCAACACTAAAACACAGTAAACAAAATTACATACCTGAAAAGCAAGCATGATAAAACATGATAAAACATAATAAAACATTGCAGAATAGAATGGAGTAAAAAAAAGAGCAACAATAGAGAGAGAATAGAGAGAGAGAGAACAATAAAACGACAACTATTTTATTTTTTTTTATTTTTTTGAGATTCACAGGTAAAAAAGCTCCTGACTGAAGCGACTGAATCAAAACGCTACCACAAAAAAACTGTTAGCGATCGCAGGGATCAGGCCTGACTCTGCGAACGCTGCAGTTATGTGTGCTTAGTGTTTTGTAAGTGACAGTGATCGATCGATACTGCACTTGGGTGGGGGGGGGGGGGGCGTTGGGGGAAAACGCAGGTGCTAGCAGGTATCTGGGCTGATCCCGCTAACAATGCGTTTTTTTTTGGAACCCTAAACTGCTGGGACGCTAGTATAGATCTGATCAGATCAGATATCGATCTGTTCAGATACTGTGCCACTAAGGGAGGTGTATGCTTTGCGCGTGGGTGTTTGCGGTACTGGCACTAACCTGGGGCGACGCAGACCTTATTTGACCCTAAAACCTAATTGATATCACCCGCCGGGCGATCAGGGGGTTAAACCGTTATTGGGTAATAAATGGCGGGTGCCCTGACAGTATAAAAAACAAGCTAACTAACCAGCGTCACCCGTAACAGTAATACAAAAAAAAACTGGTTACCTAGCGACACTAATGCAGCGATCAGAAAAACGATCGCTTAGTGACACTGGCAAAAGGGGGTGAAAGGGTTAACTAGGGGCAATCAGGGGGTTAAACCTTTATTAGGTAATATATGGGGGTACCTGACGCTATATAAAAACCTGACGGGGAACCTAAATAACGAAATAACTAACTGGCTAACCAGCGTCACCAGTGACAGTTATACAGTGATCACTGGTGAAAGGGTTAACTCTAGGGGCAATCAGGGGGTTAAAACCTTTATTTAGGTTGTAATATGGGGGTACCTGACCTATAAACCTATTTATGAACCTATATAAACATGGCGGTTACCTAAAAAAAAAAAATGGTTACCTAGCGACACTAATGCAGCGATCAGAAAAACGATCGCTTAGTGACACTGGCAAAAGGGGGTGAAAGGGTTAACTAGGGGCAATCAGGGGGTTAAAACCTTTATTAGGTAATATATGGGGGTACCTGACGCTATATAAAAACCTGACGGGGAACCTAAATAACAAAATAACTAACTGGCTAACCAGCGTCACCAGTGACAGTTATACAGTGATCACTGGTGAAAGGGTTAACTCTAGGGGCAATCAGGGGGTTAAAACCTTTATTTAGGTTGTAATATGGGGGTACCTGACCTATAAACCTATTTATGAACCTATATAAACATGGCGGTTACCTAAAAAAAAAAATGGTTACCTAGCGACAGCAGTGACACTAATAAAGCGATCAGAAAAACGATCGCTTAGTGACACTGGCAAAAGGGGGTGAAAGGGTTACCTGGGGGGCAATCAAGGGGTTAAACCTTTATTAGGGGGGGGTAGGGGGCTACCTTGGACCTAAAACTAACTGCCCTGACAGTTATTACAGTCACACTGACACTAAATGCAGTGATCAGTAAATAAATGATCACTGCAATTAGTGACACTGTGACTGGGGGGGGAGGGGGTGATCTGGGGGGTGATCAGGGGGTGACAGGGGGGTGGAATATGGGCCTAACTGTACTGGTGTCAGTGTAGTGTTGTGCACTAACCTGTACATGTTCGCCGCTCGGCGTCTCCGGTCACATAGACCGGCGCACCGAGCGTGACATCACTTCCGCCTTCCTGTCTATACAATAGACAGGAAGGGGAAGTTTCTCATTGGCCAGGAGCGATCGCGAGGGGGTGGCCAGAAACCACTGGCCGTCCCCTCGTCCCGGATCGCTCCTGAAGCGATCCCGACCGTCCCCGCCGGCGGAGGGGGGTCCGATCGGACCCCCCAACCGCCGGAAGAATGTCACGTACAGGTACGTGATTCTGCCTGTACGTGCCATTCTGCCGACGTAAATATACAGGGGGCGGTCGGGAAGTGGTTAACATTGAAAATTCCAAGGTCTCATTATACCCAGATTTCTCTGCAGAGCTGCAGAAGCAACGCGCACAATTTATTGATGTGAAAAAACGGTTGAGGGACCTCAACCTCCCGTATGCTATGCTATACCCGGCCCGACTTCGGGTAGTTGCACTGGGGGAAACCCACTTTTTTGAACGGCCTACAGCCGCCGCACAGTGGCTAGACAGAGAGGATAGAGCACTCAAAACCAACCGAGCGCAGCGCAATGCACCAGCCTGACAACTCTCCCCTCAAGGACACTGAAGTTCACCGACACCCTGCAGATCTAACCAAGGTTGCCACAGAAATTGATAGAAGGCCAGGGTTACTTTGATCCCTTTCCTTTTCCTTTTCCTTAGCCTACACCGGATTTATAACACTTCCTGATAGCAAGGCGGCGAAGGAGACCTTTTTATCTATACCTATTACGCACAAGGCGGCACATCTCACACGTGCGGCTGAAGTGAGACTCCTTGGAGAACTAACCCTCGGGTTGTAAGGGAGTTTCCGCTGCCTTCCCCCCCCCCCCCCCCCCCCCTTCTGTGCGGATGCAAGGGAACAGTTTTTTGAATAGCCCAAGTGGCTGGGAGCCCTGTTGGCCCCACAAGTTATTTTCCATTCAGCGTGTGACCTTTTGCGGTCACAACATGTACTGTTTGATTTCGTGTCTTCTCCAGGTCCTCCCAGGGACGCAACGAACGGAAACCGTGGAACTGTCCTCAATACAGATGTCTCATTGCACACCGGGTAATGGTACTATACTAGTGTATGTCTTCTTATTCCCCCACAGGAAAACAGTCTGCTACTCTAACATATCATATGGGATGCAATGCATTATTTTGTCTTTACTCCTAGAATCCCCAGATGGCGGTTGAATTAAACGTATTTTCATGGAATGTGCGAGGTTTAGGTACCCCAGTAAAAAGAATTGCGGTTCTTAGATATGTTAAATCAATGAAGGCCAGCATTGTTTGTTTGCAGGAGACGCATTTTCAGGCTGACCCACCTCCTAATTTAAGCCCCCGCGCCTATGAGGTGCAGTTCCACTCCACATACTCGTCCTACTCCAGGGGGGTAAGCATACTCATACGTAAAGGAGTCCGGTTCCAATGTATCCAGAAATTAATTGACCCGGGGGGTAGATTTATATTCATACTGTGTAAACTATATGGTCTGACTTGCATACTTGCAAATATTTATGTACCACCACCGTACTCAGCCGGGGTACTTGGTAGCCTGGCAAAATTCATGGCACAATACCCAGAAGTACCCCTGCTCGCAGTAGGGGATTTTAATAATTACTTGAACCATTTCAAGGACAAGCTCCCCGCTCCCCAAAATGTTGCACTAGGGGCAACAGGACAAACACCTTTTGCCAGAGTGCTTGAGGAGCTGGGACTGACGGATGTCTGGCGTTGCAGACATCCGGATGTACGGAGATACTCCTGCCACTCGGCCTCCCATGGAGGCTTATCCAGAATTGATATTGGTCTGGGCAACGATAAAATGTTACCTCAAGTCATAGCCTCAGAATACACCGATAGACATATCTCTGACCATTCCTCGCTACGCATCTCCATCTCATTCCCGGATATAGTTAAAAGCCCAGTCTGGAGGCTCAATCCCTTCTGGCTCTCATTGCTCCCAGAGCCTGACCCAATAAGGGACATGCTCAAACTATTTTTTCAGGAGAATGTTGGCACAGCGACTTTAGATATAGTATGGGACGCAATGAAGGCCTTTGTGAGGGGACAATTCATAAAATCAATAAATCGCATTAAAACTGACACCAAGGCATGGGAGATGACGGTGCGCGGGATGGTCACTGAAACTGAAAACTACATTGCGAGTACCACAGAGGACACAAAAAGGGCATGGCTGGGGGCACAATCAATGTCCAAGCAGCTGGCATTACAGCTAGCCGAAAATAAACGTTTTTTTCTCCAACAGTCGCATTTTGAGGAGGGGGAGGCAACAGGGCACATGCTAGCGGTAATGGCGCGAGCACAACAATCCTCCTCCACTATTTCGGCTATCTGTGATACACGGGGAGTCGAACACTCCATAACCCCAGACATTGTACGGATATTCAAAGATTTCTATGCAGATCTATATACAGCTAAAGTGAATCCCACTGAGGAGGCAATAGAGAACTTCTTAAGAAAGGGTGACCTCCCGGTCCTGCCAGCCAATGATGCAGCCATGCTTAACACGCCAATTACAGAGGAAGAACTAGAGATAGCTCTGTCACAATCCCAGAACAATAAATCACCAGGGCTAGATGGGTTACCGTCTGAAGTCTACAAGAGATATGCCGGTACACTGCTCCCCAATCTTTTGAAAGTTTATATAGAGGCACTCGAGAAGGGGTCCCTCCCAAGCTCTATGAATGAGGCCATCATAGTGGTCCTGCTGAAACCTGGCAAAGAGCCCAAGTCTCCAGGATCGTATAGACCCATATCTCTGCTGACTGCGGATGTCAAACTACTAGCCCGCATCCTAGCAAATAGATTGGCTAAGGTGATACACAAATTAATACACAGAGACCAATCCGGGTTCATCCCCACCAGATGTACAGCGCAAAACATAAGGAGGCTCTTCTTGAACTTACAAATTCCAACAACTAACACTGGCAATAGAGCTATCTTTTCGCTGGACGCAGCTAAGGCCTTCGACAGTGTCGAGTGGCCTTATCTGTGGAAGGTACTTAAGACTGTAGGCCTAGGAGATACCTTTATTAAATGGGTGCAACTATTATATGCGAAACCTACCGCAAGACTGAGTAAATGGCGAGCTGTCAGAACCCTTCCAGTTATTTAGAGGCACCCGGCAGGGATGCCCCTTGTCACCCCTGCTGTTTGCCTTAGCACTGGAACCACTGGCAGCTAGGATAAGAGGAGACGCAGACATTGTAGGATTCCAACGACCCACTGGCACGGATGTTGTGTCTATGTACGCTGATGACACACTACTGTACCTAGGAGACACTCAGGGCTCACTGCAGGCAGTGATGACTCTTATCACGACGTTTGGGGAACTATCAGGCTTCTCCATCAACTGGGATAAATCGGTACTGATGCCACTCGACAAACTAGACACCCCGCTTCCGAGCTGTGCAGAATCAGTTCAGATAGTGACAACATTTAAATATCTAGGAATCCAGGTAGCCCCTGACCCATCACAATGCCTTGAACATAATCTAACACCCCTGCTTAGTAAATTCCGAGAAAAATGCACATCTTGGTGCAAACTGCCCCTAGCCGTAGCCGGACGCGTAAACCTTATCAAAATGGTCTGGGCACCACAGTTACTCTATATATTCCACAACTCCCCGGTGTGGATCCCTAGGAGGTGGTTCGCAAGAATAGAATCACAATTTAGGGAATTGATATGGCGGAAAAAAACAGCCAGAATTAAGCTGTCTACATTGCAATATAACAAGGATGAGGGGGGAATGGCAGTCCCCCATCCCAGGACATATTTCCTAGCATCACAGCTACAACAGCTGGGAGGCTGGGGTAATCTGGATCTGGATGACCCTATTGGTAAATTACTGGACACAGGGGAGACCTGCGAAACCGCACTTACTAGACTGGAGGCTGGATATCTACACCTAGACTCTAAGGCCCCCACTGTTAAACTACTAAATATGCTATGGACATGCATAAAAAAAGCCCTGGGGATAAAAGGGTACCTGGAATGCACTCCTATATGGCGCAATAGACAATATAAAGAGCTACAAAAACTGAAAGGCTTTAGAGACTGGGAGGAGGCAGGTATTAGATACATTTCCCAACTTTATAATGGACCCACCTTCAAATTGTTCTCTGAGATCCAAGCGGAATACGGGATCCCAAACAACAATTTCTATAAATACCTACAATTACGCCATGCCCTGCAGACGCAAGCAAAAACCAATACAATGAGACAGACCACGCAATAATTAGAAATATCCTCATGAGACAGGACAAGAAGGGCATGATCTCCAGCTGCTACGGTACCCTCCTCGCACGAATACAAGATCCCGCTACACTACCATGTAGGCAGAAGTGGGAGGAGGATATCGGTCCTATTAATGGGGAAAGCTGGGAGCTGTGCCTGGCGGCTGCCCCCCTGGTTTCAGTCTCTGCATCCCATAAAATGTCTCACCTGTATCTACTCCACAGAGCCTACAGGACACCCAAGAGACTCCATGACTGGGGAATCAGGGACTCCCCCCTTATGCCCAAAGTGTGAAACAGAACATGGAGACCTTCTCCATATGTTCTGGAAATGTCCCAAACTCTTCAGATACTGGGGAGGGGTACTGGACACGATATCCACAGCATATAGAGTGACGCTACAAAGAGAACCCGGTGTCTGTATGCTGGGAATATTTGAAGACGAAACGCTAACTCCACACACACATACAGCAATTCAGAGATTACTGTACGAAGCACGTAAGCTAATTGCCCAACGCTGGATAACACCAAGAGTTCCCACTAAAAGACAATGGGTGGATAGCGTCAACAGACTACTGATTAGGGAGAAGCTAACATATCAGCACAGAAAAGTTCCGCAGAAACTTTACTCATTGTGGCAGGACTGGCTGGAGATCCCGGGGCTAGCTCCATACCAACTGATTAAGGACAGACTATTACTGGGCTGAAAGGAAAAAAAAGGAAGAAAAGAGAAAATTTTATTTGATTTTTTTTATTTTTATTTTTTTTATTTTTTTTTTTCTCAAAGGGAGGGAGGGGGAAAAGAAAAGAGAATGAAAAGATACCTGGTTGCCTTTTACTAAGAACCATGTTCTAAAACGCATACTGGGGGGCATGGGAAGACACGAAGACTACAAAGGTTATATATAATTGCACTACTATTTCGGTTGTTTATTCACTGTGTTTTATTGCATATGCTAAGAAAAAAGGATTAAGGATATTGCACAACAAAATAAAAGTTTAACATTATGTAAGAATACATTATGGATATGCTCTGTTGGAAATGTATCCCACTTACCTGATATCAAAAATGTGTGTCATGCGTATCTGTAAGTTGAATGACTCATAACATGTACTGTGCAAAGTAATAAAAGTTTTTTTTCTGATTTAAAAAAAAAATATTTAGCATTATTAAAGCTTGACACGACAGTTAACATACTGCTATATATATATATATATATATATATATATATATATATATATATATATATATATATATATATATATATATATATATATATATATTATACACAGTTGTGCTCATAAGTTTACATACCCTGGCAGAATTTGATTTCTTGGCCATCTTTCAGAGAATATGAATAACACAAAAACTTTTTCTATCACTCATGGTTAGTGTTTGGCTGAAGTCATTTATTTATCAACTGTGTTTACTCTTTTTAAACCATAATGGCAACAGAAGCTACCCAAATGACCCTGATCAAAAGTTTACATATCCCAGTTCTTAATACCGTGTATTGCCCCCTTTAACATCAATGACAGCTTGAAGTCTTTTATAGTATTTATGGATGAGGCTCTTTATCTTCTCAGATGGTAAAGCTGCCCATTCCTCTTTGGCAAAAAGCCTCCAGTTTCTGTAAATTCTTGGTCTGTCTTGGTCTGTCTTGCATGAATTGCACGTTTTGAGATCTCCCCAGAGTGGCTCCATGATATTGAGGCAGGGAGACTGAGATGGCCATTCCAGAACCTTCACTTTATTCTGCTGTAGCCAATGGCAGGTCGACTTGGCCTTGTGTTTTGGAGCATTGTCATGTTGGAATGTCCAAGTACGTCCCACGCACAGCTTCCTGGCTGATGAATGCAAGTTTTCCTCCAGTATTTTTTTTGATAACATACTGCATTCATCTTGCCTACAATTTTGACCAAATTTCTTGTGCCTTTGTAGCTCACACATCCCCAAAACATCAGCGATCCACCTCCCGTACCTTGCATCATAGGCCTTGTCGACTTCTCTCTAAATGTAGCATTTATGGTTGTGGCCAAAAAGCTAAATTTTGGTCTCATCACTCCAAATGACTTTGTGCCAGAAGGTTTGAGGCTTGTCTCTGTGCTGTTTGGCATATTGTAAGCGGGATACTTTGTGTAGTACAGTAATGGCTTTCTTCTGGCCATTTGACCATCTTTCTTCAAGTGCCTCCTTATTGTGCATCTTGAAACAGCCACACCACATGTTTTCAGAGTCCTGTATTTCATCTGAAGTTATTTGTGGGTTTTTCTTTGCATCCTGAAAAATTTTCCTGGCAGTTGTGGCTGAAATTTTTAGTAGGTCCACCTGACCGGTGTTTGGTTTCAACAGAACCCCTCATTTTCCACTTCTTGATTAGAGTTTGAACACTGCTGATTGGCATTTCTTGGATATCTTTTTTTTTTTTTTTTTTTTTTTTATATCTCGTTCCTGTTTTATACAGTTCAACTACATTTTTCCCGCAGCTCCTTTTACAATTCTTTTTGCTTTCCCAATGACTCAGAATCCAGAAACGCCAGTGTAGCACTGGATGAAAGATGCAAGGGTCTGTCAGGTGTCCAGAAACGCATTGCTCTCTTACACTTACACACACACACACACACACACACACACACACACACACACACACACACACACACACACACACACACACACACACGGTATCTTTAATATCAATTAAAACCCCTTTGTGTCAACTTGTGTGCATGTTATCAGGCTGAAATCACCAGGTTATGTAAACATTTGATCAGGGTAATTTGGGTAGTTTCTGTTGCCATTATGATTTAAAAAGAGTAAACACTGTTGATGATAAATGGCTTCAGCCAAACACTAACCATGAGTGAAAAATGTTTTTGTGTTATCCATATTTTCAGAAAATTGGCCAAGAAATCATAAATTCTGCGAGGGTATGTAAACTTGTGAGCACAAGTGTGTGTGTGTGTGTGTGTGTGTGTGTGTGTGTGTGTGTGTGTGTGTGTGTGTGTGTGTGTGTGTGTGTGTGTGTTCTTGGTTGAAAGATTTAATAAAACTTTAAAAAGTATGCTGAAAAAGGTGGTCGACAAAGATGGGAGAAACCTGGGATTTTTTGCTACCATATCTCATGTTTGCCATACGTGAGGTTCCACAGGCTACCCCCCCTTGAGCTTTTGTATGGTAGACATCCCAGGGTGCTGCTAGATGTCGCCAAAGAAAAGTGGGATGGGGAGGCTACCCCACATAGAAGCATCATAGAGCATGTCTCCTTGATGCAGGATCGAATCGCAGATGTCCTGCCCCTGGTGCGAGAACATATGGAGCGAGCCCAGGAGGCAGGCGAGGAGCGTCTATGACCGGGGTGCCAAGGTCCGTACTTTCAGCCCTGGGGACAGAGTGTTAGTTCTGGTTCCCACGGTGGAAAGTAAGTTCCTAGCCAAGTGGCAGGGTCCCTTCGAGGTTGTCGAAAGGATGGGGGACGTAAACTACAAAGCCTAGAGGGTCAGTCATGGTCAAGTGGAATCCTGAAGCCGAGAAGGCATTTCAGAATTTAAAGCAGACCCTTTGTGGGTTACCAGTACTAGTGGCCTCAGACTTCAAGGAGTTTGTCGTACAGACGGACGATTCTGAGGTGGGCCTAGGGGCTTTACTGTCACAGAACGGGGATGGTGAGGGGCACCCAGTTGTATACCTGAGTCGGAAGCTTAACAAGCACAAAAAGAATTATACCATCGTAGAAAAGGAGTGTCTCGCCATTAAATGGGCCTTAGACTCCCTAAGGTATTGCCTACTGGGGAGGTCGTTTAAACTGGTCACCGACAATGCTCCCCTAAAGTGGGTGTGTGACAACAGGGAGAAAAATGGGCACCCGACAAGGTGGTTCCTGGCTTTACAGCCCTTTCGGTTTACGGCGGAGCACAGGCCGCGAAAATTCCAAAATAGTGCAGATGCCCTCTCGTGTGCACTGTATGGTTGGGTCAAGTGCTCAGCCACATGGGCTTGAGCAGAGGGGGAGGATATACAATGGTATGCGAGGTGAGATGCACAATAATGGGTACATTTCACCTCGCATTCGTTCCATTGTAAGGGACTGAACTGGAATCCGGCCCGGTTTTTACAGCCTCTGTGGCAGGCTGGTTTCCGGTACAGATGTTTTTAACATGTATAGTGAATTGGGTCAGTGGACCAATTATGACCGCAAATTTTTTTTTTTTTTTTTTTTTTTTAGTTATGCCCATGAGGGATATGCCCAGAAAGGTCTTAAATTCAGAAACCGTAACAGGTTTCCTTTCTCTGGCAAGGGTCAACTGGGGATTAGCCAGCATTATTGACCAGCATACAGATTGCTTTGGTCCACAATAGATCTATAGAGATCTTCTGTGAAAAACGGGAAATAAAAATCAAGTGACGTAAAATCAACTGTTTCCACCTGAATTTGGGTTTTGGCCAGTGAATGTGGGAAGTACAGGCACTGCAGAAGTGGTGAAATCCCAATTGGGATTGGCACATGCTGCGGGAAGGGCACTATGGTGGGCTCTACATGCCTGTGATCGAACTCTTGGTGGCTGTGGGGCACTACTTGTGCTAGCCACCGCACCAGCTTGAACTGCACTTATGGGACTCGCCAGGTCACCAAGTGTTACTGCAGTGCTAGTTTGACTACGACCAGGATGTACTAGGCCGCTGATCTAGCTGGTACAGCTAGTGCGACTCGCAAGCAAAAGAGCACATGGTTGTCAGTGACTGCTTCAATCCCTACCAAAAAAAATAACTGTTAGCGTTCGCAGGGATCAGGCTTGACTCTGCTTATGCTACAGTTTTGTAAGTGACACTAGTAAGGGGTGTGTGTGCGCTACTGGCACTAATCTGATGATGCCTGGGATGGGGTGTGTCAGTGTAGTGTTGGTGCAACTCACTTTTAGATGTCCTCTCTCTGAAACCAAAAAGGGTTCCACGAGTGGTAGGTGACATCACTTCCTCTGCTGTGTTTACATTTCACAGGCAGAGGAAGCATTTCATTTGTCAGAACTGATCAGCAGGTCCAGGCCAGACTGATTGGTTCTCAAACAAATCCAATCGCCGTGGGTATGGGAGGGGCGTGCGTGAGTAACCTACGGTTACGTTGTTTCACGCAGGGCTGCCAACCTGCCGCAGTATATCTACGTGAGTCGTTTTGAAAGTGGTTAAGCTTCCTCTGTTCCCTTCTGACTTCAGATCCTCCTGGATTGTCAATAAGGCTGCGATGCAAAGTTCAAAAGAGAACAGTGCTTTCACTAAAGTCTATATATTTATGTAACCTCCTTTTCTATAAGGAAGGAAGTTCACCTCTCCCCTCCCTCCCTGCAATCTGCTGGGACACGTCGCAGGTCCCAGAAGATTGCCTGGCCATTCACAGCATGCAGCGTGGCTCGCGCATGTTCAGTACGTGCCCGGCTGTGAAGCCACAGCCGGGCGCCCAGTTACAATGCCGACGCCGCAGAGAGGAGTGGGGCTTCGTTCGCCCGCATTGCTGGACTGTGGGACAGGTGAGTGTCCGATTATTTAAAAGTCGGCAGCTACACTTTTTGTACTCCGCTTTAAGGAAAAAAAAAAACCTTTTGCCTTTGCAACTACTTATACATAGCATTTATGATAACATTTCAGTATAATTTGTCTGTACAAATACTCGTTATACTCGCTGTGGAATCTAAGGGTTTAATCCTTCACATTGTGTTTAAAAGGCTGCTGATCCTGTCCTCTGATCATCCCCTTTTTACTGTCCCCTATCCATCTGCTGATAGTACAGAGCCTTGGAGGCACTGCACATGCTCAGTTTGGTGTGTATTGCTAGAAAGTGTTTTTTTTTTTTTTTTTTTTTTTTTTTTTTTTTTTTTGGGAGGGTGCATAGGATCAGCACAGGACCAATCGGCACTATTCAGACAGAAGGCCAGGGGTCATGCAGTATCATAGGATAGCCAAAGCAGAATGAAAACTCCTCCAAGCTTTAACAAGCGCTTGGCTGGACACTGATAGAAGTCGCAAGGCTGCTATGTTTCTACATACAGTTGGACCATGCAGAATGAACATCAACACCCTCTACCAGAAAGTTAGATCACAGCAGCATAAAAAAGGATTTTGGAGAGTCAAAGGAGGCTGAGAGCAATAAAAGGTACTTTTTAGAGTTAAATATTTGAATAGAAAAACTAACCATAGTTTAGCGTCCCCTTACCAGAACAGCAGCTTCCTGTTACCATATTTATCGGCGTATAACACGCACCCCAAGTTTTAGGAGGGAAGTTTAGGAAAAAAAAAAAACTTACATTTAAGCGTCATTTGCAGCTTTACCCAGTGTGATTTGCAGCTTTGCCCAGTGTGATTTTGCAGCTTGTCAGTGTCATTTGCAGGTTACAAGCGTCATTTGCAAATTGCCCACATTTAAATTTTGCCGCCTAGAAAGACCGCAGCGTCGGAAAAACCCGAGCCATATGCTCGGCTCGCTGTCCCGCCTCCCTGCTGTATCGGAAGCGAGCGCAGGGAGGTGGGACTGCGAGCGGAGCCGAACAGACAGATCAGTCTTTTTCGGCGGCGCTCGTTTTTTTATTGACGGCGGTCGCTGTTTTTCAGCGCTGTTTGATTTATTTCTTGCACTTTTTTTGGGGGGGTCGGCGCATAACACGCACCCACGACTTTCCCCCGATTTTAAGGGGGAAAAAGTGCGTGTTATACGCCGATAAATACGGTATATAAATATCGTAATAGTCTAGACCTGCAATAAGTGAATATCTGCCTTATCAGTCCTGGTCTTGTGCATATTGCACTCTAACCAGGGCCGCTGATGGGGCCGTACAGCCAGCCCTCCTTTTTTGGGCCCACGCCCCATCAGTTCCAAAGGGGGGCTCAGGCACCTGCTGAGCAAGAGGGCCGACTGTACTGTCTTATTGCAGACATCAATTCTCTTCTGCTTCCCCCTGAAGTGCTGCCAGCTTCTCCTCCTCTATATCTCCCTCCCGCTTCACTGCAGGGGGATCTGGGCCCTCCTGTGTGCCCCTTTCCCCCCCGCAGTGTTGCCGGCTTCCCTCATGGCAACAGCTGCTGCAGGCACATGGGAATGTTTTTTAGGATGGAGAGCAGGGGAAGGGGCCGGTAAATATATAATTTATTGGCCCCTTCCTTTCCTGAGCGATCGGTACCAATCACTTCTGTGTCTATTCATCGCTGAAGCATAGTAAACTGTGTTTACTATTTGGGGGTGGGGACGCCCTGTCAGGTAGGCTGTATGGGGCCCCGTGATTTCAAACAGCCCTGACTCTAACTGTGCAGGGCAGACTGCATAGAGCCTCAATGTAAATAAGGCAGTGTTTGTACTGGTCTGGGTCTAGAAAACTTGGAAATAAAAGGCAGAGATTATTATTATTATTATTATTATTTTTTGCAAAGTTGCTTCCTGAATATTTTAAGGGGTTATGTTTTAATTGTACAGTTTATCGGGTCATAAAAAATGTGTAAAGCCAGAAGTTCAGAATGACAACCAGAAAACTCGCATTTTCCGAAGAAAATTGTAGGTTGTATATTCTCTCATGACTGGTTTGCTTTAAATGCATACAGTAGATGTTGATTAGTTTAATTGCCATGTTCCATTGTAGTTCTTTAATTTAGGTTAATGATGGTGCAGTTGCTCCACATGCCTTTGGCTAACCATCCTTCTACAGATTGTACATGAGTTATCTAGCTCCTGTATTTTTCTGTCCGTTGCTGAGAGCATGCCGGCTATTTTCAGTTGTTTGATCTCCGACAATTTATACAAACAGGTTAATTGAAATGGACAGCATCACAATGTTTTCCCTTGTTAGTGACGCAGATGTTTTTGTGTAACCTAAATAGTGCTTTCACCTATAGTCAGTACACAGCCTGGAAAATATGTACCCTTGGTTTCAGCTGAGCCATTGACGCAAGCAGATGTACAGTGTCCTTTAGCCAAATAGATCTTATTAGCATGCAGATGCAGAAGTATTCACATCTTGCAACCCATGATTTATTCAACAATGACATTTCTTATAGAAAAAAAATGTCCTTTATTTACAGTTAACCAGTTAAGGCTGATAGAGTGCACTAGGGATTTATGATTTATATTTATTATGAACTGTTTATACATCTTGGTAAGCTTCTTCCTGTGTTTTTTTTTTTTTTTTTTTTTTTTACGCATACAAACCTTTTATCTTCATTCTCCAGTATTAAAGGGTCAGTCCATCTAAAAATGATGGTTTTCTAGAAGCCCGAGATCCCCTGCTGGCGGGAGTAGAGCCGTGGTGGGGATCAGCTGAGTTACATGGCCCGCTGGAGCTCCTTTCCCCACTCCGAGCATTGCAGGGGGGGAGGGGGCTGAGATCCCCCCCCCCCCACTAACAGCTGGTAGAAGAGGATGAGAGCAGCAGGGGATCAGCCGAGCGGCGCTGTACGGAAAGCATTTATCACACATAGATTACAGCAACATACAGTTTACATTATATAATATTGTAATGCAGTGCATTTTAGAATTTAACAACCACTTTAAACTAGGGCTTATTTTCGTGGGTAGGGCTTATATTGCAGCCCTCCCTGAAAATCATAGGGTTTATTTCCAGCGGAAACACGGTATAACCTGCTTTAAGACCTGTAGACACGGGCCAACTACTGTGTGTTTCTGTTGAACTGGCCAACATTTTGCCCGTCTGTATGGCAGCCTGTCTGACAGAAGCCAGCCAAACATCCGGCTTCTGTCAAAGGGGCATGCCCAAAAAAGTTCTGCCAAACGGCATCTTAGCTAATGCTGTGTTCTGGCAGGGGGTGTTAATGTGTCACTACACAATAGCTAACAAAGAAAAAGATCTCCCCTAAGGTGAACTTTAAAGGCACATAGAAATGTAGTTAAGAGTGTGTAGAATATTTGTAGTACAAAAATATTTATTAAAGCGGTTCTGCACTGTCTTTGACTTTTTTTTTTTTTTTTTGTTTTTTTTTTTTTTAAGTGCAATGCAATGGCTTATGAGATGTAGTTTAAGTACTCACGTGTCCCATTTCTGTAACTCACTGCTGCCGGTTTTCGTCAGATAAAAGAATTTGGAAAAATCTTTCCTGCTGGTTGCCATCTTGCCTGTGGGCATGTGAACCCACACAGGCACTTCAGATGGCCCAGCATGCACCGCCGCTACTGCGCCGATCTCGCGCATGCGCAGTAACGGCAAAGTGTAGCTCACGTTCGCAGACATCTTCCGAAATCTCGCATCGGAAGATGTCCGCAAAAGCACACTTCATTTAGTACTCTTTGCCTGATTTGGAAGGCAAAGAGATTTACTAAATGAAATGTGTGCACAACCACTTTAATAGTTAAACATGATCACTAAAAATGGTACATATACAAATATAGAGCAATGGAATGTTTAAACAATTTTGGATGTCAACATATTTACAACGCATATGAAGTCCTCTTTGTACCCAACGCGTTTCAGAGTCTAATCTTTCTCCTTCAGGTTTGTGTGAAGCGGAAAATGCATCTAACACAGTTAAGGAACAGTACATTTCTAATAGTACAAAATCTATAATCAAGTTGTATAAAAGGTTTGCCCTGTACACTTACCTTGCATAATACTTGATAGCAGAAAGAGTTTCTTTTTAAAAACAAGAGAAGACATATGGCAGTAAGAGCTGGGTCTGTAGATTTGCCAATATACAGCATCTGGGCATCAAGACCAGTTTTTGAATGGACTAGGGTATTTTGAAAAGTCCCCCAGAGAGGGGTGGGGACACTCCTTTTGCAGCAGGAAATTGGCCAGTGGGATATGCTGGGGCCCAGGCGGAAACCCCTGTAATGAAGGACAGTTTAAATGTTAACCTCAAATGCAAGCAAGGGGTATAGTGATATAAGTATTCCTTTTTATGTACAGGCAGTTATACATTTTCCTCAGTCTAATAAATGTGAATATATCTGAATGTGACCGGTGTATACAGCCAGAGCAGAGGAAGCCGCAGCGAAATGCAGAGTACGGTATATAACAATAATTTTAAATAGAAGTATTAATTTAGAATTAATTTGAAGATGGCCAAAGGTGTTAAATCAAAATGGATATATATTGGCTCTTATCACCATAGATTATATTAAGTATGGGCTTAGAAGGGGAAAAATGGTATTCAGAAGTAGAAAGGGGTTGTATGTATTAGTCAGTCAAAGTTTTATATATAAGCATGTAGTTACCTTGAGTATAGTGTTTAGCAGGCCGCCGCACGTCCCGACTTCCAGCAGGTTACTGGTGGATGTGGGGTGCGCCGGTGCTGCTTAAATGGCCTCACTGGCGGACTGCGCAGAGTGGCAATATGGAGGAGAGACTGGGATGGAAAAAAGTTTGTAACCTTCAAAAGCCGCCATGGATGGCATATCCAGGCAGCTTAGTGTGACGGGCAATCCCGGTTATCAAGCTGCAAAACGGGAAGAGAAATAATTAATATAATGATTAGCTGTTGCACTAATTGAGTATCTAATAGAAAATATACATTTGTACATATTATTACAGCATTGGAGAAATCCTTACCGGACAATAATATATTTATAAAAGACATAAAATAAATACTTATGAAACAGGCAGATGATATTGATGTTAATAAAAATTGGGTCACAGTATGACATATATGCTAAAGTTTAGTAGGAAGGGATAAGGTGGGGATAAAGGGGAGGGGGGGGGGGGGGCAAATAGCTCAGCAGGGATAGTTTGTATAGTGAGCTCCTCAGTTCTTGTTTTTTTTTTTTTTTTTCGTTCAGCCCGTGGGGTTGAATGAAAAAAAAAAAAACTGATCGTGATTACCTAGCTTTAGGACCTTTTCACACGGGCTTTTCGATCAGGTCTGCCTGTCAGTTTTTCAGGCATACCTGATCAGACGCTCACCTCTAATGGGGTAACTAATGTCAGCGGTGACATGTCCACTGACAACCGCTGCTATCCGATCCTGTCCGCCAAATCCAGACGGATGGTGACCCTATTTTGCATCTGCCTGGCAGATCGGATGTGGTCCGACAGGCGGTCCGTTTTCATCTGATATCCCCATAGAGGTGAGCAGGACTCTGACAGGTCCGTCTCGGCACAGTAAGCGGAGACGGACCTGTCATCTGCCTGGTCAGCGGATCGATCCCCCGCTGAGCTAGCTGTAGCCGTCAAACAGACAAGCCCATGTAAAAGGACCCTTAGGCTGGCCATACAACCATGGCTTGAAGGAAAGAAAATCACTTGATCTCCCCCATCAATACAGTCAGTGTTTAATAGGGAAATCCTAGAATACAATGACTGCTGCCAAGTCAGCAGCAGTGATTGTACGAAAAAAAAAACAGGCATTTTGTACTGAAGTCGATGTCGAGTGTATGCCTGATTTTGAAGTGTTTAATTTGTCAGTTGCGTTACAGGTGTTTTTGCACACGTGTACTTCAGGAGTTTGTTTCCTGGGCTCTGCAAGGAGAGGAGAGCAATTCAGTAAGAGGAAAGGAATTCTTTAGGCATGAAAATACATATATTTCACATTCATGGGTGATCTCATTGAAGTCCTATAGGATCAAAAGCACCTGAATATACAAAAAAAAAAAAAAAAAAAACCCTAATATGTGCACAGTGCAATAGTGCACAGACCCCATTAGACGTAAAGGGATTTTGTGTAGTCAGGTTTAGGGAAACAAGCAGGAAAATGCCCAAGTGTGAATGGGGGCTAATGTTATGCTTTTTGTAATATAGCATAATAATTATTATATGCATAGATTTATTTATAAAGCAAGCATACAAATGGAGAATGTATAAATAAGGGCAATGCAATGTACATCAAATTCCCTTCACTTATGTGGCTTAACTGGGAGACATGAACTTTATTTAAAAAAAATGTTCTTCAGATGAGTAATATTGGCACTTTTTCACTTTTAATTAAGTCCATGTGTTCTATTATGATTCTGTAAAGGAGCTAGCAATTGCCAAAGACAATAGGAAGCAATATGGTAAGTTGAAATTTCCATTCTTACGAACGGTGAAAACTGTATTTGGAGTTGGAAAGAAGACCTAATACGAAGTTGACTTGTATTAAAAAGATGTTGCATATGAATTAATGGAAAAATAAATGAATGATGTTTAAAGCGGAGCGCCACCCGTTTTTAAGACATAGATGTAAGGCTGCATTCACACCTGAGCGTTTTGTCGCCCTAAGCCGCCCTACGCCTGAAGCTACAAAACGTTTGAGGGGATAAAATACATTATTCTCTATGGAGATGGTTCACATCTCCACTCTATGTCGCCTGAAGCCGAACGCCTGAAGCTCAAACAAGTTCCGGACCCTTTTTTGCGCGAATCGGGCAGATTTGGGCGTTTGTATCCCCATAGAACATAGCAACAAATGATGACAGTGATGATCATTTTTCCTATTGGCTATCAAGAAAAACGCCGAAGTTGAAAAACGCCTGTTACGCCGTATGCAAATGTGTAAAAAACGACGGTATTCGCGCGACAAAACGTCGGTAAAACCGCTGGTAAAAACGCTCATTCCGCTACGCTCAGGTGTGAATGCAGCCTTAAAAATAATACTCACCTTCCTCGATCCGAAACTGTATTTTTTTTTTTTTTTAACTTACCTTTAGTTTTCTTCTTGCCATCCATCGCTTCCGGTTCTCCTTCCCTCGAATATGGGCGGGAACATTACGGCTATTTCGTAATATCCCCTAGCCCGCAGTGTCTCCTGGGAGCTTGTGTCATAGCTCCCAGGAGTCAGTGCGGCGGCCTGGCCCGAGATGGCGCGAGACTTGAAACCGAACGTGGCGTCATCACGTCACGTTTGGTCTCTATCACAGCGGGGCGGGACTTTCGACGCCGCCGTTGTGATGGCAACAGGAGCTGCTGCAATTACAGTAAATCCAGGAAGAGAATGCCTGGAGGTTTCAAATGCCCACAGGCAAGATGGAGGACGAACCGGAAATTTTAATAAAGTCCTTTTAGGAGCTAAAAAAACGAAAGGCACAAGTGATAGAAACAGGACAGGTGAGTTACTAAATTACAAATGCATTTCTTTATTAATCACCATGGAAAAAAAAAACGTCAGGGGCAGTGTAGCTCCGCTTTAAGGATCTGTATTGTGCACACACAGGTACAGATCTTACAAAAAGTGTGAGATCCATTAGGGCTTTTTTGCTTTAGTGTATGAAACTGATTTCCATTTCAGTTTATCTAAACCCAAAAATATTTTTTTTTTAGTTATTGCAGCTTACCAGTTCTTAAAGCTAAACCCCAGATTTTATTACACTTTACATAGTTTTGTTTGGGCCAAGCTGGCCTAAACGAACTAAGTCCCTCACTAACGTGATGCTGCTGGGTGTGCGGTATTAACTGTATGGAGCTGAGGCTACAGACTGTATAGCATACCGCACTGTGTGTTCGGGGGTTCGACCCGAGACCTTCCTGTCTCCTACCCGGAACACAGTGGAGTCTATCTGAGGAAGCAATGTATTTTAGCAAGGCATACAAAGCTTCCTCTGATTGGCCGAGTCAGAGGCGGGCTGATAATGTCACAATCTCTGACTCAGAGTGCCCGTCAGACTCTCTTGTTATCTGTGTATGAGACTAGAAGGTCTTGTATCAAACCCGGAACATAGTGCCGTATCCTCAGCTACATATAGTTTATACAGAACATCCAGTGGCCTTGATGTTAATGAGGGACATAGTTCAATGGGCCAGCTTAGCCCAAGCAAAATGTAAAGTGTAACAAAAACCTGGAGATCAGCTTTAACCCTTTCACTGCCAGGTCCATACACCATACGGACCTCATTTCTCCCTCTCCATTAAGCTTATGGTCACTTCAATGACCATAAACTTATAGCAGAATTGTTTAGCAGACTGCTGAACAATTCTATAACTCAGATCAGCGGATTACAATCTGCTGACCATTTAATAGGAATTTTGCAGGAATGTCATGTATGAATCCACTATTAATGATTTTAGTGTATTTTTTAGCGAAAATATTGTTTTGATAAACATTTTGCGCAAATTTCGCAGTGCCTTTTAAAAACCAGTAGCACCTTTTTCCTTTAAAAAAAAAAATAAAAATCTACTGGCCATGTGCTTTCAGAAAATATATGGGTGGGGGTGGTCTTTTACAAACTCTGAAAGCTCTAAGTGAAAAAGGAAAACTTCCAGATTTTTAGAGAAATTTTTGCGCAAGTCTGATTTTTATTTTTTTTTTCACTATTTTCTCAAAAGGGTGCAATTTAAAATTTACAATTATTAGTTATTTACTAAAATACAGGTTAAGCTTTTATATTTTAGTAGGAATTTAGCAGGGATTTTGTACATTTTTCAGTTTTTTTTTTTTTTAGATCTACTAAAAATGATTCTCTCATGAAACACTGAAAGCTGTAATGGAATTTTTTTTTTTTTTTTAAACAACCGACAAACCTTTATTTCATTATAAAAAATTTAACCAATCTTAAATTTACACAGACAACTACAACGAATGTGACTGCATTTATTTCCTGCCTTGCAGGGACGCAAGACCGCCATATCCCCGCTAAGGGTCCAATCAGGTCCGCCTGAAAAACTGACAGGCGAACCTGATCAGATAGCCCGTGTGAATGGGGTCTTTTTGACACCAGATCTCATATTTAAGAGGTCCTGTCATGCTTTTTTTCTATTACAAGGGATGTTTACATTCCTTGTAATTGGAATTAAAAGTGACACCATTTTTTATTTTTAAAAGAAATAATAAAAAAATTTTTTAAACGCGTACGCGAGTAGCACCCGCATATGAAAGTGGTGTTTAAACCACACATGTGAGGTATCACCGCGATTGGTAGAGCGAAAGCAATAATTCTAACTCTAGACCTCCTCTGTAACTAAAAACATGCAACCTGTAGAATTTTTTTTTTTTAAACGTCCCCTATGGAGATTTAAAGGGTAAAAGTTTGTCGCCATGCCATGAGCGGACGCAATTTTGAAGCGTGACATGTTTGCTATCAATTTACTCAGAGTAACATTATCTTTCACAAAAAAAAAATTGGGCTAACTTTACTGTTGTCTTATTTTTTAATTAAAACATTTTTTTTCCCAAAAAAAAGTGCGCTTGTAAGTCCGCTGGGCTTTAGATACGATGTGACAAAGTATTGCAACGACCGCCATTTTATTCTCTAAGGTGTTAGAACCCCTAAACATCATATTTTTTTTATTCTAAGTAAAGGGAAGGAGATGGTGGGCAGTGAAAACAGGCAGGGGAAGCTCCATTAGCATTGCTGGATTTCATACCAATGGCCACCACAAGAGGGCGCCAGATTCCAGAAGGAACCCGAGGACTTCAGAAGGCTGCAAAGCTGCCGCCTCAATTACCTGCCGGTGTGGCCCAACGCGATCGCGTGGGGGGGTGGGAGGGAGGTTGCATGTTCTGTGCATGGAGACAGGATGCCCCAGCTGTGCCACCCCAGGTCGCTAATTCTAGTCGCAAATGCGACCTGGCGCCCAGGGTTTGTCGAGCCCGAGAGTGAGAGTCTTAGTTCGTGGACTCTCTAACTTTCAAACAGACTAAATAATATACACTTGATTTGGGTTATTTTTACCAAATGTAGAAGAATACATTTTGGCCTAAATTTGCAAAGAACTATTATTTGCTAAATTTTATAACACATACTAAAGTGTGGTTTTTCTTTTTCAAAATTTTTGGTATTTTTTTTCATATAGATAAATATTGTGGAAAATGGAAAAACTGCGCTTGGTATGGTGAAAATAAACCTAAAAAGAAATATAAAAGCTGCAACTTATTGTGGGATATACACAAAATAGACAATAAAAAAGAGAAGTTGCGCTGATGTGAAAATTACAGTGCATTTAAAACTGAGTATCTAATAATCAATATGATTATATATGGAACTAAATTAGTGACACTTTATAACAGCAATTGATAAGTGGCATCTAATGGTGAAATGGCTTAATCCCGATGTAATTAGCAAGGGGCTAAACCAAAAACCAGAAAGGAATCCCTAATAAAAAAGTCCCAAATCAAAGTCCATAAATGAGATTGGATCACAAGAATCGCTTCCCATCCAAGATGGCCAAAGTACAAGAAAGTGGCTACTTCCAAATTGCATGTAGAGGCGAATACTTAAAATGTCCAAATAATATGCTTACCAGAGGATAAGCAAGTATGCGCAGTTGGCTTATACCCAGCCTGGGCCTTTTGATGGAAATTCCAGCTGCCTTGCATTCATTCAATCACCTCAGAAATATTTGATTCCGTGTATTTGTGGCAGATGGTATTTTAAATATGCACCAGTGAAAATGGCAAACTGCTATTTGTGACCCAACACCACACAGCGGGGCTTCTTACCAGATGTACATCAAATATTGCATAATGGATCTCGGATAGGATTGCAGATGGTATATGCTAGAGATGAGAACGCTAACTGCTCCCAGTTTAAAGCAAACGATCGGTCCGTTTTTCTCTTTACTGCAGCAACTCATATGCCCCCAAAAAGAGAAAAAAGCAGACCATAGTGGAGTACATCTTGACAAGTTTAATCAAATAAATTAAAGGTTACACTTACACAAATGTAGATAACGCTCGATGTTATCTACATTTGTGTAAGTGTAACCTTTAATTTATTTGATTAAACTTGTCAAGATGTACTCCACTATGGTCTGCTTTTTTCTCTTTTTGGGGGCATATGAGTTGCTGCAGTAAAGAGAAAAACGGACCGATCGTTTGCTTTAAACTGGGAGCAGTTAGCGTTCTCATCTCTAGCATATACCATCTGCAATCCTATCCGAGATCCATTATGCAATATTTGATGTACATCTGGTAAGAAGCCCCGCTGTGTGGTGTTGGGTCACAAATAGCAGTTTGCCATTTTCACTGGTGCATATTTAAAATACCATCTGCCACAAATACACGGAATCAAATATTTCTGAGGTGATTGAATGAATGCAAGGCAACTGGAATTTCCATCAAAAGGCCCAGGCTGGGTATAAGCCAACTGCGCATGCTTGCTTATCCTCTGGTAAGCATATTATTTGGACATTTTAAGTATTCGCCTCTACATGCAATTTGGAAGTAGCCACTTTCTTGTACTTTGGCCATCTTGGATGGGAAGCGATTCTTGTGATCCAATCTCATTTATGGACTTTGATTTGGGACTTTTTTATTAGGGATTCCTTTCTGGTTTTTGGTTTAGCCCCTTGCTAATTACATCGGGATTAAGCCATTTCACCATTAGATGCCACTTATCAATTGCTGTTATAAAGTGTCACTAATTTAGATAAATATTGTGGTAGTGAGGTACCCCACCAGTGTTTGGAGGATTCTCAACCAGGCAGGTTGAGGGGCTCCAGTTTATTTCCTTATTTGGGAGGAAACTGGCTTTTCAGTTTCCTCATTGTTTACTAAAATCCGTTTTGGGATCTGGAGCCCGGGGATTTCGTAGCGATCCGGGTGGGATGAAATCCCCAGTCCTGGGTCCAGATCTTGAGATCCACCAGCATACTGACTGGTCAGGTGTGTGTGTGTGTGCTGGGCTATTTGTACACACCTGACCATGGTTGTGGGCTCCACCCTCCCGAGGAGTCCAGGCAAGCAAGGGAGAAGTGTGCATGTCTGCACGGTTCTGTCTGTCAGAGCAGACAGAGGGTCCAAGCCTGTGGGCTGGAAAAGGAAGCTGGAAAAGAGTGCTAAGGTACTGGGTGTACAGGAACTCTGTTAAAGAGCCGAGAGGGCTGAAGCACAAGTCTGAGCAGCCGTGCCGCTAAAGAGAGCCAGGTGGCTTGGTATTTTTGGTTTGACTTACATTATTGCTGTGGAAAGCTGAAACCCCTGTGTGGGCAACTCGTCTGTTTTATGGACATTTTCTTTCTTTAATAAAAGTGGGCCTACAAGCCCTTAAATCGGCATATCTGGCGTGGACTCCGCTCACTGGTAAGCTCTACCCTTAAGCTAAACCATCCCCCGATGTTACTATATCTCTCTATCTCTATCAAAAAATTTGACCAAAAGAAAGCTCTATTTTGTGTTAAGTTTCTAGAGGTCAAGTGGTTAATACCAAATTGTCCAGCAAAAGTGACAATTAGTGTGGAGACAAGCAATTTACCACAGACAGAGGTGCTTTTACAATGTTCAGTTTTTTTTTTTTTTTTTTTTTTTTTTTAAACAAACTGCTGTAACTGCTTAAAAAGTGTTAGGTGAAGTCCAACTTTGTTAGTCAAGCCCATCTTTATCTACTAGTGAATCTAATACTACTCTTGCCCTAATATTGACAATACTGCTGCCCAAGGGTGTCTCCGATGCTGCTCTATAGAGTTGAGACGCCCCAAAACAGGAATAGTGTTACTGGTTGGGTCATCGGGTGAAAAAGGGAAAAAACAAATGCAACCACCACATTTAAGGATTGATAAGCTGATAAATATATTCCGTATTTATCAGTGTATAACGCGCACCCCAATTTTAGGAGGGAAGTTTAAGGAAAAAAAACTTGCATTTTAAATAAAGAACTTTGAAGCAAAATTAGGGTCACAACTCATCAATGCACCCTGTTCAGTGCCCATCTGCAGCCTCACCTTTCCCACCAGTGTTGGATTATCCCTGCTGTCTCCGAGGGAAGAGGAGGAGCGAGCACCACTGAATTACAGAGTGGCGATCTCCTGTGTACCCGGCGCTCCGTCACTCACAGCCACGCCTCCTGGCCCTGCTCATATGATAGAACAGTGGCCCAATGTGGGGGCCAGGAGGCGTGGCTGTGAGTGACGGAGCGCCAGTTACACAGGATATCTGTGTAATTCAGTTGGCGCTCACTTCTCTTCCCTCAGAGACAGCAGGGATCGGTGTATAACATGCACCCACGATTTTCCCCTGATTTTAAGTGCGTTATACACCGATTTAAAAAAAATAAAAATTAATGCAGCAACTTCATCTAATAATTGGTAAGCTGCAATATATAAAATGTTTGGTTTTGGGTGTAATGCTGCTTTCAATTCATGTAATGTTTATTTTAATTAGTTGTGAATGCAAAGTTATTTTGTAACATGAGAGCAAGGTGACTTTTTTTTTATTTTTTTAGTGAGTGTATTAAAAGAACAAATATGGCAATCAAGCCTCCTACATGTTCTACTTTTAGAATATTAGGAAGGATGAAAGTTGACGCTAGGAAATTCTTACAAGCCCTCAGTATAATAATGTGCTTTCATTTGGAGGTGCCTGTAAATCTTGTAAGAAGGAAAAACTTAATGAGGGTCAGACTTTCACAAGTTTGCATTTTTTTTCTTCTGGTAAATAAGGTGGGAGTGTTTTACAAGCAGTCTTCTTGATGCTGGGTTCCAGAAAATGAAACCTTGAGGTGTGGGTACGTAAACTACCACAGCATTTGTCATGACTCAGCAGTATGGTGAGCTTATTCTGAGCTTGTGGCAGTTTCTTTAACTCCTCAGTATATTGCTGCCACCTTGGATTTTTATTCATAAAGAAAAGGCATATGAAATGACGTGTGGGCTAGTTGGTGAGATTCTTGGGGATAAGGAAAACTACTTTTAACCGCTTCCCGACCGCCTCATGTAGATATACGTCAACACAATGGCACGGGCAGGCAAAAGCACGTACCTGTACGTCCCCTTTAATTTGCCTGCCGGGGGGGCGCGCGCGACCCCGTCGGGAGCTCCGTGACCACGGCCGCGGGACCAGCGGACCCGATCGCCGCTGGTATCCCGCGATCGGGTTACGGAGCTGAAGAACGGGGAGAGGTCTATGTAAACAAACCTCTCCCCGCGCTTCCTACACTGACTGTCAGTGATCGGCGGTTCCCTGTCATCGGGAACGCCGATCAATGACGTCAGACGTACAGCCACGCCCCCCTACTGTAAAAAAAAACACAACACGTCACACTGACTCCTCCCGCCCCCTAGTGGTTAACCCCCTAACTACAACTGTCATTTACATAGGAATCAGTGCTATTTAAATAGCAGTGATTGCTGTATAAATGACAAATGTCCCAAAAATGTGTCACAAATGTCCGATGTGTCCGCCAAAATGTCGCAGTCACAATAAAAATCGCTGATCGCCGCCATTACTAATAAAAAAAAAAAAATATTAATAAAAATGCTATAAAACTATCCCCTATTTTGTAAACGCTATAACTTTTGCGCAAACTAATCAATAATCGCTAATTGCGATTTTTTTTTTTTTACCAAAAATATGTAGAAGAATACGTATCGGCCTAAAACTGAGGAAAAAAATGTTTTTTTATATATTTTTTGGGGATATTTATTATAGCAAAAAGTTTAAAATATTGCATTTTTTCCAAAATTGTCGCTCTATTTTTGTTTATAGCGCAAAAAATAAAAATCGCAGGGGCGATCAAATACCACCAAAAGAAAGCTCTATTTGTGGGAAAAAAAGGACGCCAATTTTGTTTTGGAGCCACGTCGCATGACCGCGCAATTGTTAGTTAAAGTGACGCAGTGCCGAATTGCAAAAAGGGGCCTGGTCCTTTTGGCTGCCAATTGGTCCGGGGCTGAAGTGGTTAAAGAAGGTACTAATAGTCTTTTCCCATCACCCCTGAGATGATAAAGGATGTAAATTTGCCTAAACCATACATCTGTGGCCTGTGGAAACCTTCTTTCCCCTTGCCACGCTTGGGCAGCGGAACCCCATCAACTTCTATAGGGTAGTTCCTTTGTATCTTCTATACTGACAGATGATCTCATAGAAGGCTCTGGAAATGGACTATGGTGGCATAACCAAGGGAAAGAAGATTTAGACTACGACTAAGGCTGTTGCCGAAACGCATCAACATTGTTGTCACTCTGATGTACCAATAAGTGACACCTCAAGGATTAAAGACTTGCCAGCTCTTCTTACTATTAAAGAAGATTTCAGCTAGAGAACGTGAAGAATGCTGTGGACTGGCTGATTTAGGTATGTATACATCTGGTCTAGAGATGTGGTTCCTTTTTGGCTTTGATGGGGTGGGATAACTTTGAAGAAATCTCCTCAGCTTGTACTGTCAAGCTTTAAACCAATGATCTCAAACTGGCGGCCCTCCAGCTGTTGCGGAACTACAAGTCCCATCATGCCTCTGCCCATGGGAGTCATGCTTGTAACTATCAGCCTTGCAATGCCTCATGGGAATTGTAGTTCTGCAACAGCTGGAGGGCCACCAGTTTGAGACCCCTGCTTTAAACAAACCTGTGTTTATTACTTAGAGTGCAGACTCTTTAGTTTACTCAAAACTAAAATGTTCTGTTTAAATGTTCTTTTGTCACGGCATACACTTTCATTTTAATACTTCACCATTGTAATAACAGTACAAAAAATAGTTGTGTTTGTCAATCCAATATAAGCTTACTTGGAAAATTTCCTTTCATGTTGAGTGCTGCCTGCCTGCTAGTCATCTCTTTCCATAACTTCCTGAATTCCCTGCATGCTTTGCAGCTTCTCTGGTACCATGCTGCCTGCAAGCAGTCATGATGTAGTGTTTCTGCCTCCTGAAACAACTCCTCCTCAGTTTCTCTATAGTTCAGAGGGCAGCTCTGTGAAATGTGTGACACATGCAGTGCATACAAATGCACATATTTTCCAGCACGCCAGGATCTTGAAATGTTGTTGTCCAAAGGTTTTTGAGGAAAGATCGCATCAAGAGAGGTCGCAATGTTTCAAAAGCCTTGCAGGACTCCTGACGAAAAGGGTCCTGCGAGGCTCCAAAACGTTGCACTTTCTCTTGATGTGATCTTTCTGCAATAAAAACCTTTTGGAAGACATTTCAAGATCCTGGCGTGCTGGAAAATATGTGCATTTATCTGTGACGTTTCCAGTAACCAGCTGGTAGTCGCGGCAGCACCCACTAATGATGTGCCCTGTTTTCAAGAACATGTGCAAGGGGAATATAAGCAAGACATGCAGTGCATATTCTTAGTGAATACATGTCACAGAATTCAAAGTATGGGGGGATCTTCACAAAGTGAGTTTACAGCTCCCGATCACATGATCACTGTAATATGCTATTATTGTCTAGCACAGTAATTATTTTGTAAGACCTGCCCCTGTACATTTTTTATTTTTTTTTCTTCTCTACTCGGAAGAAAGTTACAATGGGGGAAATAACATTGCATAATATTTGTGCCATTTTTACACACAGAAAATTAAGCAGATGCTGCTCCTAATGAGCAAAAGGTGTATCCACTTCAATACAGGGCACTATACCCACTTCCTGGCCAGACCAATTTTCAGATTTCAGCGCTCAGACAATTACTCTGTCATGCAACACTGTACATTTTTATTGGCACTTTACACCTCATCGGGGATAGGCTGTGTCCCGAGGGACACTCCTCATCGCCGTGCTCCGGGGCCCGCAGGAGCGGCAAGAATCAGAGGACGTCGTATGACGTCCACCTGGAGGGAAGAGATGTTTCTGCTGGTGTCATATTAATATGGCCTGGTATGGAAGTGGTTAAAAAGAAGCCCATCAGTTCTCATTTTTGATGTGTCTGTGACAGACAGCACAAGAAGAGGGAGACCTGGAGCTGCAACCCATGCAATCCATACATACAAAGAAACCAAAACAAATACGTTCAGGCATTAAGTTTTATGTGTAATAAAAATGGAATGGCACAGTAAAAAACTATTGAACACACAAACTGAAATTTACAAAATACTTTGTACATAATCCTTTTGTTGGTAATGAACGCTTGAAGACTCCTCCTTTATGTTATATATATATATATATATATATATATATATTTTATATATATATTCTTATTATATATACTGTATATAAAAGTAAAATCTTTTGCTGCATTTTGCGTTTTCCCGTGGCCGTCGGTCAAAATGTTCCTATCCTGAACTCGATTGTTCCCCGTTCAGGAGAGGGAGGTTGAAGCTCACCTAACTGCAGCGGCTCTTAAACTCTGCAAAAAGCCTATGTGTACTCAAGTTTAGGAGCTCCTAGTGTACATGAAGCCTATAGGGATTACAGTGGTTCTAAAGGCAAACGTTTTTTTATCCTAATGCATTCTCTGCATTAAAGCTGAACTCTCTCTCAACATTGACTATTTTTATATTTTAATCCTTATGTTGCTAGCATTAGTAAAGAGATGGGAAAGTATATCTTATTTACTTATCTTATTTACTTGTGTTTTTTTAAACGTGTGTGTTTTTTTTTTTTTTTTTTTTTGTTACTTCCTGGTTTTAATGCCTAGGGAAATTGTCATACATCCCAGGAGTCTTCAGTAGGGGGTAGGGGTTTCTCAGCTAAGCACACCCTCTCCTGTTTGCATGGCTGGGCTAAGGTCAGGTTGATTCCAGGAAGTAAATACAGAGATAAATACCACACTAATGTCCTAGAAATATATAAAAGCCAGGCAGCACAGCAATAGACAATAATGCGTAATAAATGACCAAATAAGTGAACCGCTAAGAAGGTGAAAAAAAAAAAACTTTAGGGTTAATAAGGTGTAAATATAGTACATGCGACTAAAGGTTCACCGTGCATGTGTAACAATAAAATTGACATAAATACATTATACGTCGAGAGACGGTGATAAATGGTTAAAAGAAAAGGTGATAACTATCCAAGGTGAAGGAAAAGATTGTTGAATGAATTAAAAGTGTAAAGAGAGCAAGGGGGGAAATTCAAATGAGTATATCACATATGTTCATAAATGTAAATGCAAAATATGACAATTAGATTGGTGCTAAGAAAATGTCCAACAGGATACTAAAGTGAAAAAGAAAAAATGCGTAGTCCAAGGAAGGGGAATGAAGTCCCAATGTCGGCAAAAATGATCCCATGCGTGAAAAAGATCCACCCCCAATATGGTAGATACTTGCCAAAACTAGTGGACTCAATAAGGCTTACGCCCAAATGAGTCAACAGGGCAGGAGGTGTAACCACAGCAAAAAGGGGAGCTTCCATGCCACTTTCCTGACCACAATGGAAGATGATCCCTTGATCTTTGTTGCCGATAGGTCTTGAGATGACACGATTGTTTCAACAATGGTAAACCAAAGAGGCAAGCTGTATATCTCAATGAGGAGCGATGTATCCAAAAGGAACAAAAACTCCACATAGTGTAAATCAGCAAGTTCTAGGATTTATTGTAAAAGGCCATAAAAACTTGCATATCCAAGAATAAAAAAGCGCTTGTTTAAAATATCACTCAGCACAACGCAATGGCATCGACAGACCTCGACCCAACACGTTTCAGCTAAAGAGACATCATCTGGGGTGTCAAGTTGTCTGGGTCATTGCGGTTATATAGGAACTATGACTGATTAAATGGGGGTACCAAGCTGTGGCAGAGTTCGTATGACTTGTTTTGTAGTGAGGCAATTACTTCCTGAAAAGGAAGATGACGCGTGTGGGCCAAGCCTCGTTCTGAAGGACAGACCGTTGCATGCGTCATGTCGTCAGCCCATTGATTGAGTGAACAAAGGGCGTGGAAGTGTGTGTCAAAACAAAGCCGACTTCTACAACCGCCACGCTAACAGCCAACTTCCTCAAAGGAATCGGAAAATAGCCAAACCAAGCCTCGATTTATAAATGGAAAGCAAGACCTATTTAAAATGTTAAGGTTTCTAAAGATCATTATGAGGCTTAAAAAAGGACAAACAGTTTGTGACCCATGATTAATCTCTGTACAGAACAATAAAACAGACATGGTAAATAATGAACATCATAATTATTATTTTATACTTTATAAATATATATTTGATAACTGAGAGAAAAAGGGGGAAAAAATAAATCTGAAAAAATAACTAAAATATCTTGCTTTGTTGGGATCAACCCTTGGATGGCGAATATCAGAAATAAAAATTGGCAAAGACTGCATCATGCCCTATTGATAAAAGCATTGATATCCCACTCCACATTCATACCTGATGGGGAGTGGGATTGTAATTCGTATATCCAGAAGGTTTCCAACCTTGAAACTCCTCTGGAAGCTCCACCCCTCCAAGGGGAAATGTATCTATCTTTAATGAGAAGTTCGGTACCTCTCAGATCACGATTATGGTATTGACGATAACGCTTGGGTACACTGTGATTGGTATCACCCTTTTTAATTTTAGCTATGTGTTCTTTGACTCTTACAGAAAAAGCCTGACAGAGCTAAAGTCATATATAGAGGTGCTTCCTCCTTACAGAGTAAACTTGCCCCTAATGTCAACCCCGTTGTCAGGCCTTTTTTCAGTTATAATGTGGCAGGTTGGCTCCCCTGGGCGAGCTGTCGTAGCTGTACATTGGCCGCTCTAAGAGCAATAGGGGGAGGTGCGCGCGACGACTGAGCCGGTGCACGTGCCCAGCGTTTGCGATGTCTGTCAGGCACTTGCGATCGCTCATTGAGAGCGAAAGAATGGAGGTCTGTCAATGTAAACACAGATCTCCATACTGTCAGGGGTGAGAAGACTGATCTGCTGTTCCTTCTGCTTAGAAACAGGTCTCCTCCCCGAGGCAGTCCCATCCCCACAGTTGGAAACACTCCCTAGGACACACATTTAACACCTTGCGCGCCCCCTAGTGTTAACCCCTTCCCTGCCAATGACATTTATACAGTAATCAGTGGCTCTTTTTAGCACTGATCGCTGTATAAATGTCAAGGGTCCCAAAAAAGTGTCCGCTTTGTCTACTGCAATGTCGCAGTCCTGAAAAAAATGGCTGATCATCGCAATTTCTAGTTGAAAAAAAAAAAAATATAATAAAAATGCCATAAATCTATTTTTTTTTTTTTTTATACACTTATTGCGATTTTTTTTTTTGTTTAACCAAAAATATGTCAGACTACATATTGGCCTAAACAGAGGAAGAAATGTTTATATTTTTTAATTTTTTTTATTATTATTATTTGGGGATATTTATTATAGCAAAAAGTAAATGCTGTGTTTTTTTTTTTTTTGTTTATAGCCAAAAAAATAAAAACCATAGATGGGATCAAATGCCACCAAAAGAAAGCTCTATTTGTGGGGAAAAAAATGAGGTAAATTTTTGTTTTGGGTACAGCATCGCACGACCGCGCAATTGTCAGTTAAAGCAACGCAGTGCCGTATGGCAAAAAATGGCCTGGTCATTAAGGTGGCAAATCTTCCTGTGGTTAAACAAGTGCTTTTTTCATTCTTGGACATGCAAGTGTTCTTGACCTTTTACAATAAATCCTAGAACTTGCTGATTTACACTATGTGGAGTTTCTTTGTCCCTTTTTTGGATACATCGCTTCTCATCGAGATATACAGCTTGCCTCTTTTGTTTACCATTGTTGACACAATCGTGTAATCTCAAGACCAATCTGCAACAAAGGGGGCGTAAGCCTTATACTAGTTGTGGAAAGCCTCTTCCATATTGGTGGTGGATCTTTTTCACGCATGGGATCGTTGTTGCTGACATTGGGACTTCATTCCCTTCCTTGGACTATGCATAGGAACATTGTTCTTGTCTTTGGTATTTCAGCAATGAATCCATTGGACATTTTCTATTTTGCATGTTAGTATCCTATTGGACATTTTCTTAGCACCGATCTAATTGTCATATTTTGCATTCACATTTATGAACATCTGTGATATACCCATTTGAATCTTCCTCCTTGCTCTCTTTACACTTTTAATTCATTCAACAATCTTTTCCT
Organism: Lithobates sylvaticus; assembly: GCA_028564925.1. NCBI lineage: Eukaryota > Metazoa > Chordata > Amphibia > Anura > Ranidae > Lithobates > Lithobates sylvaticus. The sequence continues at coordinate 289,951,751 of CM053028.1, read as the reverse complement.
TCACCTTTTTGGATATATATCACCTTTTCTTTTAACCATTTATGGTAATTTTATTATCGTCTCTCGATGTATAATATATTTATGTCAATTTTATTTTTACACATCACACAGTGAACGTTCAGTTTACACCTTAATAACCCTCCAAAAGTTTTTTTTTTTTTTCCACCTTCTTAGCGCTGCACTTATTTTGTGATTTCAGAAAAAGTAAATGTTGCATGAATCATCTGCCCTTTCTCAAGTTGGCCACGACCAGAAATGCTAGGGAGGTGTTTTTCAAAGGGATTTCTCAACAAAATAAAGCATGAAGACATGGATGGATGGGGGGAGTGTGCTTTGAATATTAAAAATGAATTAAATAGAAGGTCCGCCCACCCCTGCAAAAATTAAGCCAGCAGCTACACATACTACAGCTGCTGACTTTTTTTAATAATGGGACACTTACCTGTCCTGGAGTCCAGCGATGTCTGCACCGCAGCTGCTACCGCCATTGCCGGTAAGGGAACCCGGTAGTAAAGCATTACGGCTTCACTCTGGGAAACTTACTGTGCATGCGCGAGACACCGCTGCACTCTCCTACTGGCCCGGCGGCGGGGAGGGAGTAGGAGGGGCTGAGCTGCTGACGTAATGCGGCCCGGTCTCTCCTCAGAAGTTGGTTGGATGTATAGACAAAATACGAACATCTTTAGATATCTGCAGGGTTAACTTTCTGCATGAACATAGGTGTAAAGCTTATCCAAGAATTTAATATTTCACTTTTGAAAAATGTTTCTTCATTAAGATTAGTGTTTTTTTTCCTTCATTCACTGCAGCAGCAAGAAGTGGTGGTGTTTTTTTTTTATTTTATTTTAGTTTATATTTTTCTTGGTGCGTCAATTTTTCCAGTGCTGGTAAAAGGTGAATTTATTGTGACTGTATACTGTATATGCTGTTTCGCTCAGACTTTGGTACTGAAAGATGGCACATACAGTTTAGCTTTGAGGATTTCCGCTTGGTTGTGTGTCTGGGTTTATGAAATACTAAGCATACCAGACCTGTTTGGCTTATGGGACTAATAACCTGCTTTCCTGATACAAAGAGCTGCAAAGTCCTGCATAATAGAATGTGGCAGTCTGCCCCAGCACTTCACTATTTACAAAGCCTGGTAATAACTGACACATTCTTTCTCCTCTTAATTCTTTGTGTACTCTGTCAAAGTTGGGTTTCCTTCTGCCGGCAGTGATTCATGTTTGAGTTCAATTCTAAATATATTGTATAACAGATCACTTTAACAAGCAGTATGTCAGTTACTGAATTTGTTTTCCAGGTAAAGACAGAGTTTTCAACACTCCCTTGTGTGAACAGGGAATTGTTGGATTTGGCATCGGAGTTGCAGTTTCTGGCGCTACCTCCATTGCTGAGATCCAGTTTGCAGACTACATATTTCCAGCATTCGATCAGGTTTGTTCATCTAGTTTATAAAGTACAGAACTGGTATGTCTTATTGAATACACAAAGTCAAAAAGGAAAACCCAAACTTTATTTACTAATCTAAATTCCATTGTTTCATGCATTTATGATAGATTTGTGTACTATAGTAAACCTGTGCGAAAGGGAGTTGGATTCCAAAATGCTGTTTGAAACTGTCCCTATAAATATTTGGGGAACTTTTCTTTAACATAGAGTCTATATTTTTAGATCTTGTGTTATATATATATATATATATAATATTTTTTTATATATAATATATATATATATATATATATATATATATATATATATATTTTTTTTTCCATATAACCTATAATCTCTTTCATAATGTATTTAGACCCCTTTCACTTTTTTCAATTTTTGTTATGTTGCAGCCTGATACTACAGTTGTTTAAATTAAATATTGAAAACAGCATTTTAGAAATGTCTGTGAATTTATTAAAAATGAAAAACTGAAATATCACATGTACTTAAGTAATCAGACTCTGTACACTGTTGAAGCACCTTTTGGCAGCAATTACAGTCTTGAGTCTTTTTGGGTGTGACCCAACAAGCTTTGCACACCTGGATTGAGGGATTTTCTGCCATTCTCGTTTGCGAATCCTGTCAAACTCGTTTTAGGTTGGATGGACCGTCGTCGGACAGCTATTTTGAGGTCTCTCCAGAGATGTTTGTCAGGGATCTGGCTTGTCCACTCTAGGACATTCAGAGTTGTCCTTAAGCCACTTCTGTATTGTCTTGGCTGTGTGCTTATGATCGTTGTCATGTTGAAAGGCAAATGTCCAGTCTGAGGTCCTGAGTGCTGTGGAAGAGGTTTTCATTGAGGATATCTCTATTCTTTGACTAAAAAAGAAAAGTTTTCCCCCCCAGGAGAGGGAAGTGGGGTTTTTAGGCAGCACAGTATGTAGAGTGGGATAATTGATACGACATAAGTCAAAGGTAAAAAAAATAAATGTTTTATTGTATTGACACCACTGTGACAATAAGTTTAAAAGACATGAGCCTCAATTCAGGAATGCCATACAACGATCATATAAAAAAACATACAGTGTTACATGGACAAGCGGTGCTTTTCACAGTATCATATTTGCTGGAAGCAAAAAGGAAACAAAAAGTAGAACCTGACGCGTTTCAACTATTATCTATGCAAGTCTTCTTCAGAGGATTACTTTTTTAGAAAAGACGTCTTTGTCTGCTGGGATGTAAAACATAATAGTATAACATGCTTGTAAGCATAGAATAAATGTAGTCATCTCTTAGTAACTATACATGGTAAATACTGGCATCAACCATTATAATGGAGCTTTATATATTTACCCAAGTCTGTGTGATTGATATTATAGGCTTCTTTACTTGAGGGTCTTTCTAAAATGATTCTCCTTCTCCATGCGGCTCCCAGGTGCTTCCCCACCGGTCGGGGCGAACCAGGCAACAGATTTCCGGGCGCAGGGCTTGCAGGGGGTCACACGGGTTTAGACCAGCCGCAGCCAATTGGGTCGGGTGGCGTTCGGGACAGGGGGAAAGGGGGATAGAGCCCAATTCCTGTATCGATAGTCCAAAAGAGGGAGAGGGTTGAAAGAATATTGTTCTAATTCTAATATATAGATTATTTATCTTTTTTGTATATCATATGGACGTCATATTGGGACGTCTTATTGAAAAACCTGTCCCTCATTCAGATAGTGTCTGACCTAATTATATATGACCTATTGTGACATACACAGTATGGCCTACCCATCCCATATGCACCATTTCTTTGCGTATGCATATCTTCCCTTTCCTCTTTCATTGTAAATTCTGTATATTAGGTGTTGTGAACAGAACAATGTAAGAAACAGGGAATTCATGTGGGGAAAAAAATGTGGGGGAAGGGACTAGGGGGAGGGGGAAAGGGGGGGGGGGGGGAAAGGAAAAGGGAAGGGGGAAGAGAGAGAGGGAAGCCAAGGGAAAGTTGGTGGGTGGGACCTGGAGGGATAGGGACAGGGTGGGGAAGGAAAAAGGGAAAGGTGTGACGAAAGAACGGGAAAAGGGGAGGAGAAAGGAGCGAAAGGGGGGAGAAGAGGGAAAAAGGAAAGAAGTGACTGTATGGCGCGCACATACAGGCAGAGGAGGGGGAACAAGAGAAGAAAGAGGGGGAGAGGGGGGGAGAGGGAAAAAGGGGGAAGCTAAAGGGAGAAAAGGGGAAGAAAGGAAACCGGAGGGAGTGGTGGGACAGGGACTGTGAGACAGGGACGGGGAATAGGGGAAAGGAGAGAAAAGGGAAGGGAAGGGAAGGGGTGGGGGATTTGTGAGGGATCTATTGGTGTCGTGAAGGAGGGGTGTGTGGATGTGTGTTAGGAACCTAATGTGATAAGCTGTAAGTGGTGCACATTAGTGTGCAAAGGAGGGTGAACTGTGTGAGCTGACAATTCCAAGTGAATAAAAGTGGGGGTGAATGGTGAATGTGGAACTTGTGAAAAAGCCGTGAACGGGACTGCATAGTGACAGTGCCAAGGAGGGGGGGGGGAAGGGGGTGGAGTGAAAAGGAAAAAGGGGGAGGGGGGGGGGGGGAAAGGGGGAAAGGGGAGTGTGGGGAAAAGAATAGGATAGCATGGTGCAAGTGACGGGTTGCACCTTGCACAATCCCGTCACTTGCACCATGCTATCCTATTCTTTTCCCCACACTCCCCTTTCCCCCTTCCCCCCCCCCCCTCCCCCTTTTTCCTTTTCACTCCCCCCCCTTCCCCCCCCCCCCCTCCTTGGCACTGTCACTATGCAGTCCCGTTCACGGCTTTTTCACAAGTTCCACATTCACCATTCACCCCCACTTTTATTCACTTGGAATTGTCAGCTCACACAGTTCACCCTCCTTTGCACACTAATGTGCACCACTTACAGCTTATCACATTAGGTTCCTAACACACATCCACACACCCCTCCTTCACGACACCAATAGATCCCTCACAAATCCCCCACCCCTTCCCTTCCCTTTTCTCTCCTTTCCCCTTTCCCCTATTCCCCGTCCCTGTCTCACAGTCCCTGTCCCACCACTCCCTCCGGTTTCCTTTCTTCCCCTTTTCTCCCTTTAGCTTCCCCCTTTTTCCCTCTCCCCCCCCCTCCCCCTCTTTCTTCTCTTGTTCCCCCTCCTCTGCCTGTATGTGCGCGCCATACAGTCACTTCTTTCCTTTTTCCCTCTTCTCCCCCCTTTCGCTCCTTTCTCCTCCCCTTTTCCCGTTCTTTCGTCACACCTTTCCCTTTTTCCTTCCCCACCCTGTCCCTATCCCTCCAGGTCCCACCCACCAACTTTCCCTTGGCTTCCCTCTCTCTCTTCCCCCTTCCCTTTTCCTTTCCCCCCCCCCCCCCTTTCCCCCTCCCCCTAGTCCCTTCCCCCACATTTTTTTCCCCACATGAATTCCCTGTTTCTTACATTGTTCTGTTCACAACAACACCTAATATACAGAATTTACAATGAAAGAGGAAAGGGAAGATATGCATACGCGAAGAAATGGTGCATATGGGATGGGTAGGCCATACTGTGTATGTCACAATAGGTCATATATAATTAGGTCAGACACTATCTGAATGAGGGACAGGTTTTTCAATAAGACGTCCCAATATGACGTCCATATGATATACAAAAAAGATAAATAATCTATATATTAGAATTAGAACAATATTCTTTCAACCCTCTCCCTCTTTTGGACTATCGATACAGGAATTGGGCTCTATCCCCCTTTCCCCCTGTCCCGAACGCCACCCGACCCAATTGGCTGCGGCTGGTCTAAACCCGTGTGACCCCCTGCAAGCCCTGCGCCCGGAAATCTGTTGCCTGGTTCGCCCCGACCGGTGGGGAAGCACCTGGGAGCCGCATGGAGAAGGAGAATCATTTTAGAAAGACCCTCAAGTAAAGAAGCCTATAATATCAATCACACAGACTTGGGTAAATATATAAAGCTCCATTATAATGGTTGATGCCAGTATTTACCATGTATAGTTACTAAGAGATGACTACATTTATTCTATGCTTACAAGCATGTTATACTATTATGTTTTACATCCCAGCAGACAAAGACGTCTTTTCTAAAAAAGTAATCCTCTGAAGAAGACTTGCATAGATAATAGTTGAAACGCGTCAGGTTCTACTTTTTGTTTCCTTTTTGCTTCCAGCAAATATGATACTGTGAAAAGCACCGCTTGTCCATGTAACACTGTATGTTTTTTTATATGATCGTTGTATGGCATTCCTGAATTGAGGCTCATGTCTTTTAAACTTATTGTCACAGTGGTGTCAATACAACATTTATTTTTTTTACCTTTGACTTATGTCGTATCAATTATCCCACTCTACATACTGTGCTGCCTAAAAACCCCACTTCCCTCTCCTGGGGGGGAAAACTTTTCTTTTTTAGTTTACTCTCAAGGGGTGAGCAGCAATCCACACTCCTGAACAAGTGTCATTTCTTCCCCTTTTCTGATCTCTATTCTTTGTTCCAATTAGCTTTCCCTCAACCCTGGCCAGTCTGCCAGTCCCTGCTGCTGAAACACCCCCACCACCACAATGTTTCACTGTTAGGATGGTATTGGGCAGGTGAGGAGCGGTGCCTGGTTTCCTCCAGACATACTGTTTAAAATTGAGGCCAAACCGTTCAATCTTCGTTTCATCATACCATAGAATCTTGTTCCTCAGTCTGAGAGTCCTTCAGGTGCTTTGTTCAAATGGCAAGCGGGCTTTCATGTGTTTTGCAGAGAGAGAGGCTTCCGTCTGCCATAAAGCCCAGATCTTAACCGCCTCTTTTACTAAGGCCCTTCTCTCCCGATTGCTCAGTTTGATCGGGCGACCAGCTTTTTGAAAAGTCCTGGTTGTGCCAAACTTCTCCTATTTGAGAGTTATGAAGGCCATTGTGCTCTTGGGAACCTTCAGTGCAGCAGAATTTATTTATTTTTATTTTTTTGTAGTCTTCCCCAGATCTGTGCCTTGCAATAATAATCCAATCTCTGAGCTCTGCAGGCAGTTCCTTTTGACCTCCATGGCCTTTCCTCTGATATAGTTTGCATTGTCAGCTGTGAGGCCTTTTTGTTAAAAAGGCATGTGCCTTTCCAAATTATGGCCAATTTAATTTATGAATTTAAAATCTGGTATCGGACTGCAACATAAAACAATTTAAAAAAGTGAAGGTGGTCTGAATACTTTGTGAGTGCATTGTGTATGTATGTATTTTTAATTCATGTACTGTTCTGCTGTGGTTCATCCAGTTCTGTGTAATTTTTTTACCTTGATTTATTAGGGCCCATTTACACCAGCTCAGAGTTGAACACATACCTCAACACACGTTGCATTAAAGCATGTGTTTTGGCTATCAATACAGCCCAACAGACCAAAATCAGACCTACAGCATGTTTGGGCAGTACAGTACACTGGTACATTGGGGCACTATTTACAGTGAATAGCACTGCAGCAATGCATGTAACCTGTATTACCATAGCAAGTTGGTGTGATTGAACACTGTCAATAATGGCCTTTTTCAACAGCTGTGAGAAAGCAATGAAAAGATCTTAGAGCTTCACATCATGGCTTTATTAAAGCGGTAGTAAACCGCAGCTTTAAAAAAAAAAAAAAATTAAAATGAAATCCCCCTGCAAGGCAATGTCATAATATGCTAGTATGCATACTAGCACATTATGCAAGACTTTCCCTAAAACTAAGCCCTCCAGCGGCTCACTGTTACCGCTGACAGGGCTTCCATCTTCACCCAGTCTTACTTCCGGGTTCGTGGCATCCAGCTAAAGCAGCTTCCTTGTCTGTAAAATATAGGAAGGTTTAATTCCACTTTAGGGCTGTCAGTCAGCTAGACCTCTACAAATTTGACGGTGCCTAAAAATGGAGAGCAACTGAGCATGTGCAGAGCAGGGTGAGAGTGTATTACTGTTTAAAAAAAACAGAGTAGACAATTTTTTGTTTTACACTTCTTATATTGGCCCAGAAAGGGACTTTAAAGTACATATGATATATTGTTATTTTGTTCAGGCTTTCATTATTTTTGTGTTTTTCGGCTTATTAAAGCTATCCATTATATAATTTTCTCTAATGTTTACATTATATTTTCTTTTCTAATTATGATCAGACAGATGGTTAATAAAAGCAAGAATCATTCCCCTAAAGGCTCAAAATGATTTGTGAGTAGAGCATTAACGCACAAAATAAAAAATCACTTGATGTTTCCCCATCTACACTAAACAGTGTCTTCTGCTGCTGGCTATTGTATTCTGACAGGTGGCAGCTGCTCCTGTCTGAATATGTAAGCAGGGAGTGCTGCTAATCGGCTGCAGTCACTGTTCAGCCCACCATTTTCTGTCCAATGCCAGCAAAGGGACCCACGGTGAATGACTAGAGTGGTGTATCAGTCCATGGCTCTAACTTAGTGGAGGCCACAGTAGCTGATAAGATGCCCAGACCAGTTGGACAGCCCCAGTGATAGGAGATGTTTGCTTCTCAATGGCCAGGAGCAGACGGTGAACATGTCCCTTAAGCTAGCTACACATTATACAATTTTTTTTAATTTGCCTTACAATAGTAGTGCCTGGGCCTGCCTGGTTGCATACAATTTTGAAAATGTTTAGGTGGGACCTCATATTAGTTTTGGTAAATCTGACAGAAAATTGTACAAAAACATTTTATAATGTGTAGCCAGCTCAGCCAGGGTACATTGGGAGAGATCCAAGAATTGGGTCAGCTGTGAACCATCAGTCGTTCCTTTGCTTGTGCTTTGTAGAAAGTTTCTTTCAAGCTAAAATAGTGCAAAAGAATTGCATAGCTAAGGGTTATTGGGATGCCTAAAGCCTGGTGTTCTGTGCTTTTTGATATAATCTTTAGACCATGGCCTTAACTTCACGCCTGTTGCCTCAGGGGGCCTGCGTTCCCTATATGATCTGGGCAACCTCTCGGCTCCTGTGAGCATTTTTTCCATTGAGATGGAGCCATGGTCTAATCACCACTCCAGTCACTCGCCAAACTTCATCAATAAGATGACTGTCAGCCTTCGCCCCCAAGCCATTGAGGGAATGTTGGTCATCCCACAGAGTTGCAAGTCCTTGAGCATGGTATATACTTTACTGTGCTCTCCTCATGTTCCATTACTGTCCAAATTATATTCCCTTCTCTCCCGCTTGCACTCATTTGCCCAGGATGTACAGGGAGTGGATGTAGTCTTAGTGTCTTCAGACTTCCCCGGTCTTGAGAGGGCAGCAAGGTGTGGCATGTCCCATGAAAGCCCGGACTTGAACACAGGAATGAGACGTTGCTATCTCTGGGAACCACTTTCAAGCGCAGAAGGCAGTGTACTTGTCTGCTAGTGGATGTACTCTTGCTGGGAGGTCATAGATTGCAGTTCCTCTACCACAATGGTTAAGGAAGAGATTTTTTTAATTCCACTCAGTGCCTGGGAGGGTCCACCTCATCCATCTCCTGGTCAGAATCATGGGACTGTAGGTTCTTTTGTATGTGTCGAGTGTAGTGATTTGGGAGGAGGTGATGCATGCTTCTCTTGACCAGGGGCCATTTTGTCTGCAAAAAGCATGCATGAGTAATCCCCAGCTCTGTTAAAAAAAAAAAAAATGTATAGCCTTCTTTCTTCCCAAGGTAGTGCATGTTTCTTGTTTGTGGGAACGTCTTCACAATGGAGTATACACTCCCATTTGGAGTGTAATAGTTCCATTATCAAGGTTCCCTTGGGTAGAAATATGGAGTGAATCTAGGAGCACTCAGTAGATGCGTCTGATCTGTCATTGGCAAGCCACATCCCCTTTTGACATACTTTGTTATTGTGTTGCATTTTTTTTTTTTTTTTTTTTTTTAAATATTCAATTTGAAGTGACTTGAAAGATAAAATACAGATCCATGCATCAAAAATTTGTTAGGCAAGATTTCTTTTTTTGAAAAACACTGCAATGCAAAACATTGGTCTGAACAGGTTCTTTTTAAAAAAACTTTTTTTTTTTCTCTCCATTCCTGGACCTTTAAAAATAATCTAAATCCAGTTTAAATTACAACACATTTTCTTTACACTCGCCTTCCTCCAGTCTGTATGAAGCCTTGTGGCCAACTCTTGCCATAACTCCCACTTTCCTTCACTGAATATTCCCAAATGCGAAATAACCGCCCGCAGGCACCATGCTTGAAGGATATATTATACAGCTCCTAGAAAATGGCTGTGTAGCAAGTGCAGGATAAGTAAATCCTTAAGGATAACAGAAATGGGGCACATTTTGCAATGATGAAACATGCTTATTGTGTTAAGGTTGCTGATGCATTTCAACTCTCTAAAGAAATGGCTGCAAAAATGCAAAATGTGTAAAAACGCATTACATGGCTTCCAAAAATGCAGCGGCTGAAAAAAAGCATGCATGTGAAATTGTCCCATAAGAAACTGTGTTAAAGCGGAAGTAAACCCATCGATTTAACAGTCTAAAAAAAAAGGCATGCCGTGAATGCTAACTGCACATTGGTTGTGCTCTCAACCAAACAGTCAAACCATCCAATGGCTGGTGTCATAACGGATCACATGTACAGCACTGTGGCAGTTGAAGATTAAACAGAGGCAAAGATGGCAGCTTCCTTGGCTGAAAACGATAGGGGGGTTTACTTCCACTTTAAATGGACTGTAATGAGTTTCTGCAAAAACCACCAAAAAAATGCATAAGTTAATGCATAAATTAATATATATTCACTATTGAAGGAAAATATCAAGAAGCTTTGGGATGATACAACATTTTTTCTGTTTCTCTGAATTTTGACTTAACGTACTTTAGGCCCTTTTTATGTAATTGTTTAAATTCTTTTTAACCTTGGCCATTTCCTTGAAAAAAGGTCTTTAAATTACAGTAGCAAAGTTGCTTAGGAAATTGAATTCTGAATGTAAATGTTGTGGTTCGTCATTAGCTTAACACAAAACAGCTGTTAAAACTAATTAGGAAATGATTCTTATTTTATCAATGTCTTCTTTATCTGGGATATCTTTCAGCAACAGCATATAACTGTTTAGAATTTTGCTTCTAGATGCCTAAGTGCTGAGTCTGAAAACCAGAATTTTTTTTTAGCATATTCCTACAGTGGGTTTCCCTAGTGATTTACAGATTTTAATGTGAAATGCCTGTTTTTGTTCATGTATATGTGAACCCCATCACTAAAATATATAAGCCTTTAACAAAATAATTTTTCGGTATTTTAAAGCTCTAGCTCGACATCCTTCACCATTTTATAATGGAGAAGAAACGCTCCTGCGCACAAGTGGAACACCAGACCGGCTATATAATGACACAGGCCTTGCTGCCCTCAAGGGTGGGGGACCCTAATAGTCAAAGATAAAAAAGGAAAAGAAAGGGCGCACCAGCCTTGTGCATTATCCTTTGGATATATATTTTTGTTAAAAAGAAAACTATTTACAAACAATTGTGTAAAATCTTGCAATATGAATAGTCAAGTAGCAGCATTCAGTCAAATATGAACAGAGCTGAGCTGAGCTCTGAGGAAGAAGGGATGTTCCCTTCGAAACGCGTTAGCTGGCAGTGATTTTTGTGAGTTCCTCGGTGATCCTTGGAGAGTTCTGTTTATATTTGACTGAATGCTGCTACATGACCTATTCATATTGTAAGATTTTACACAATTGTTTGAGTAGTTTTTCTTAAAGTTTTTAATAAAAATATATATCCAAAGGATAATGCACAAGGCTGGTGTGCCCTTTATTTTCCTTTTTTTACCATTTTATAACATCAGCATTGTAATAACATTACAAACAATTATTTTTGACTGTCCAATATAAGCTTACATGAAAAATCCTCTTTCCTGTTGCAAGTGTCTGCTGGTCAACTTTCACCAACTTTCTGAATTCTTTGCATGGTTTGCAGCTTCTACTCTATTACTTATAGTTTCTAAGGAGTACATATGCCATGGTACCCTGCTTCCTAAAACCGTTGATTCCTGTACTAATTCCACTTCCTGAAACTCCTCAATACCTCTCTAGTGCAGAAGGCAGGCTCAGTGAATTCTGTGACACAGTGCATAGGCCATGGGGAATACGTGTCAGAATTCAAGGAAGTGAATGTGACTGATTTGTCAAAAAATAAATATTTTTTAAGATCGTTAAAAGTAGGCTACAAAACAATGGAGCACTGTCCATGATACTTTTCTTATTTGCACGAACACTCAAATTTTCAGGACAAGCTTTTGTACTTTAAGGTCCAAGCATTATCGTAGAAAATAGGGGTACACCCCAAAAGCTTTCCCTGATGATTTAAATGTTCACTCAAATCACTGACCGTATTCAGTGGTGGTTCTTGCAAGTGCACTAGTATGGCTACAATCGCCTTCAACAGGAGTAGACTAGAAATAGTTGAAATTCAAACTATGGAAATGAATGTATAATTTAACTTTTTGACCATAGATGCACTTCAAGCATTTCCTTCCCATTTCAGTCTGCAGGCAAGATAGAGGTTTACAGGGTATTGGCATTAAAATAAATCCGTATTTATCTCAAGAGCACACAATTTACAAAAAAATGCATGTTTAAATACAGCATGCATTCACTTTTTTTTTTTTTTTGTAATTATTTAGTAAATTTTTTATTTTATTTTTTACACTTTATTTTACTGCAGACTAGTTGTACCACTGCTAAAGGTGACCGTTCCAGCGCAGAGATGCTGGTTGTCGGGGAGCCAGCAACTGCTGGCATCCTAACAACCAGTTACTAACCCCTGCTCTGCTCATTCAGCTGTCAACTGGGGATTCCTGGCTGAAGGATGAATGTAAATGAAAGAGCCAGGACAGGTAAAAAAAAAAAATAAGTGTAGGTTGCCCCCACAATCCACACCAGACTCTTCGGGTCTGGTATGAAATTTAAGGGGGACTCAATGCCAAAAAAAAAAAAATGACATAAGGTCCCCCAAATTCCATACCAGACCCTTATCAGCCTTATGCAGCCTGGCAGGCCGGGGGGGGGGGGGGGGGTTGTGGCGGCAAGTGTCCATGTTGATGAGGATGAGGCCTCTTTCTCCTTTTTTTAAAGTCCTTTGTTCAAGAAAAAAAAGTAAAACTGCCCCACAATGTACATTGCCAGTCACATCCTCCAGCGATGCAGGATCATGTCAATCGTGATGAATGATGGCCACGGAGCCTCCTAAAATAAAAAAACCCAACACCCTCTGAGACATAACCGATTTCATCACTTCTCTCATTCCAAGTCCCAGCCACTAAAGTAAACTAAGCGATGTGGTCATCCAGGTGTCATCATTGGCTAAATATGGACATGCCCATATTTGGTCAATGTGCTCACATGGGTGACCCCACCCCTTTATTTACGTTCGTGGCTGGGAACCAGATGTGTCCTAAAGAAGTAAGTGACTGTATTGGAGGTGCATCTTCAGGTCCCCGCTGCTAAACAAAAGGGTGGGGCCACCTTGGTGACCGCAATATCCGGTGGGCACAGTGGGTGACAGTATCCTGGGAGGATGTCATATGATGTCCACCCAGGATGGGAGAGCTCCCACTTGGCCATCATTTTACAATATGCCTGCTGGGAAGCTGTTAAAGAAAACATAAGCGAGCAGGAAAAACAATTTTTTTTTTTATTATGGTATTTATATTCAACTGTAGGTCATAACAGAACGGCACAATCCATAAAACAAAACATTTCAGCAAGTAAAAAAATGAAATGATGACCCTTGTTCAAAAGTTTGCACACCCTTTTTCCTCAGTTGAAGTGTCCTTATCTCCCACCTCTGCTTTGGATAGAATGGTACAAGCGAGGTAAATTAAGGGACTAATTTCTGTAACCTATACAGGCCTTGTAGATAAGTTTTTTTTGAGGTTTCCTATCTGTTCCAAGGCAGGGTAGGCACAGGATTTCGACCTCCTCTCTGAGGAGGTTTGGGAAGAGATCCACCAGTTCCTCCCTCTTGCCTCTCGCTCTCCATCACATCGATTAACCCAGATCTTTATTCTCCGCAGGGTATATAGAACCCCCACATTTTTGCATTCTATAGGCCTGAGATCTGACCCAGCGTGTGCCAGCTATGGTAATCCAGGTATACATCTTCTGTGGCTGTGCCCCAAACTCCATAGATATTAGGAGGAGGTGGTTGGCACACTTAATGGGTTCTTGGATGTAAATATTTCTGTTGAACTACTTACAGGCCTATTGGGCTACCTTGATTCCTCTTTATGCTGCCCCTATGTTGAATACTATCTTGCGTTTTGTGGCCTGCAGACAAATTGCCCTTAAAGCCCTTAAAAACAAACAAAAAAAAACAACCTGTAAGGCAAAGGCATAATGAGCTAGTATGCACCGCATACTAACTCATTATAAAGTACTTGGCTTAGAGCGAAGTGCCAGCATCTCCTCCTGATCGATGCTTTTGAGTGGCCGGAGCTGTGATGACGTCACTCCCACGCATGCGTGCTGGAGTCCTCGTTCCGGCAAGGAGCTCTGATTTTTTTCCGGCAGCATCCATCGGACCTTCAGAGCGCATGCGCCGCTGACGTCAATGGCTGCATACAAGGTGAATATCTCCTAAACCATACAGGTTTAGGAGATATTTATTTTACCTAGAGGTAAGCCTTATTATAGGTATAAATGTAAAAGCAGAGTATAGAACTGCTTTAAGTGGGCCTCTCCATATCATTCTACTTCATCCAATTTTTTTTTTTCTTTTGTCCTTTTTAATAGGCTTATTTTATTAAAAATGTACACTTTTTTTTTTTTTTTTTTTTTTTAAGGAAGTGTGCTGCGATCTGGTCACAATGGCTTGAGCCTATGTCCCCGTTATTGGAGTAGGCAAATTTGAATTATAAATATTCTTGTATATGTGCATTATACTTTTGGTGTTCTTTCTTTACTATATCTTTTTTTCTTGTTGAATTTGATTTTCGTAGTTGATCTTATTTAGTTAGTAATGGGTTTACTTGAATATATCTTTACTAAAAGTTGAGTGTGACTCCATACAATAGGTTATGAAGCTAGGAGCCCATTATTTTGTGTAAATTGGTTTATTTGATCTATAAGTCTACAAAACACAATAGGATCACATAGTCGCTACCATGACTACCAGTCATGGTGATCACAAGTAGGCTGAAGATTTATTCACAAAATAAACCTCTTTAGCCTGCATATGCCATCTCAATGTACCACTGCTTAATACTATAATTGTCTGATGCAATTTACTTTTATTATAAAAACATTCAGTTAATAAAAAAAAATGAGTAAAAAGAAACCTTTTTTTTTTTCACATTTTCCACAATTTATCCTATAAATAATGGAGAAAGATATTTGTTAAAACCTTTTATATGTTCCTAAACAGAGTAAAATGTTTTTTGCTAGATAAATGTCCGTTTATTGTCATGTTAACCTATGCATAATGATACTGCTACATTTGTTGTGAGCATTTTTTTGTTTCATGTGGCTCTTTGTTAGTGATTTTATTGACTACTGAAATACATTTTTTTTGCAGATCGTAAATGAAGCTGCAAAGTATCGCTACAGATCTGGTAACCTTTTTAATTGTGGTAGCTTGACGATAAGAGCACCATGGGGCTGTGTGGGACATGGTGCACTATATCATTCCCAAAGTCCAGAAGCTTTTTTTGCGCATGTTCCTGGCATTAAGGTAAGATATATTGTGTTTTTGTTTTTTAAAATCTGGGAAATATCTGCACACCAACAGTGTACATCACTAAAACCTTTGATCTAATTTAATGGTTGGACAAATCCTTGTAAGGTAAGACTGGTGGTGAAGGAAGGTCTACTGCAGAACACCAACCTGTTACACAGGGCAGATTCAGACCACAGACCCCTACAGGCTAACTTACATGGAAGTGTACAACGGGCCCTGTGTTGAGTACCTGGCCCTGACTGCTAACCTGCTTTTATTTACCTGAGCAGGCAGATGAGATGATTAGGGGGCAAGATTCCCTACCCCTTGTTATTTAATAATCCTTATTCTAATGTACCATACTTCTTTACAAGATGCCGTTCTGTGAAAGTGGGGGGTGGTTGCTGCACATTATGCAAAGACCAAGTGAACTAGAAAATTGGCTATCATATACTCTGTCTAGTTCATGATTTGCCTAATGGGTTGAAAATATCGGCCCCAAAAGCAATTCCTGGTATGTGTTATATTGAACAGTTGATTAGGTGACATTGCATATACTAATAACCATTTAGCTCTTGTAGAAACTATGGTCACATCTGTTTTGTCTACTTTCGCATTTGTCTTCCGTCTTCCATTATGTCCTGCTTGGCAAATTAGAACATTCCGCTGCCATACCATATGCTTGGGGTTGTGCCAGCACTGACATATTCTGCCAG
This sequence comes from Lithobates sylvaticus, assembly GCA_028564925.1. Taxonomy (NCBI): domain Eukaryota; kingdom Metazoa; phylum Chordata; class Amphibia; order Anura; family Ranidae; genus Lithobates; species Lithobates sylvaticus. The sequence continues at coordinate 289,935,951 of CM053028.1, read as the reverse complement.
CACTGACATAGTCTAAAGTGTGACCATGCTTAACCACATAAGCTCCTACACCTTACTACATTTCTGCTATGTGCATATTGATTTATTTATACTAACGAAAACAAAGTAATACAAAAAAAAAATGACAAAACAAACGCTTATTTTTCTACTTTGACCAATGTTTTAAAAAAAAGGGAAAAAAAAAAGCTAAACCTAAAAAAAAAAAATGCATTGGAAGCTCATCCCTTTGATCTGCAAATTAACAAAACATATTTTTTGATATCCTTTGTACTTGGATAACGTTTTTTTTAATTTTTTTTTAATGTATGCAGTACACATTGTCCACAACTGGTTAAAGCGAAACTTCACTCAATCAACATTGACTATTTTGAATCCTTGTGTTGCTAGCATTAGTAAATGGATAGGAAGGTTTATTATATTTACTGGCTTTCATTTAGTTACTTGACAATTGGGCGGTCATGCAACGATGTACCCAAATAAAATTTGTATCATTTTTTGGACACAAATAGGAGCTTTATTTTTGTGGTATTTAATCACCGCTGTTAATTTTTTTTTTTTTTTTTTTTGTTTTTTTTTAGCAAAAAATAAATAAAAAAATATTCAAAAAGACAGAATTTGAAGAAAAAAAGAAAGTTGGTCAAAACTTTGTACTTGGTTTCCCTCACATTTCTTTCTTTTTTAAATATTTTATTATATCTTTTCATGTGACAACACTGAAGAAATTTACACTTTGCTACAATGTGAAGAAGTGAGTGTACAGCCTGTCTAACAGTGTAAATTTGCTGTCCCCTTAAAAATAACTCCACACACAGCTATTAATGTTTAACCACTTGCCACGAACGAACTCCACACACAGCTATTAATGTTTAACCACTTGCCACGAACACCCCCTTCCTGACCAAGCCATTTTTCAGCTTTCAGCGCTGTTGCATTTTGAATGACAATTGTGCGGTCATGCAACGCTGTACCCAAATAAAATTTTTATCATTTTTTTCCACAGAGCTTTATTTTGGTGGCATTTGATCACCTCTGCAGTTTTAATTTTCTCTAGTCATCTTCCAGGACGGCACACCTGAGAGATGACTGGTCCACCTGACAGGAAACACAATCAACACATGATGTTAAAAGGCCCCTCCCTTCCCCCTGCACCTCAGTTCTTGATTGTGTTTCCCGGCAGCGAAACATTTGTTACTTTTGGTCAGACCTGAAGCTGATAGCGGACGGTCCCCCCCCTGCGAGCTGGACGCCAAAGCTGGGGAGGGTTGCGGGTCCAGCCTGGGTTCAGTCCCTTCTCAGGGGGGACCCCCAATGACCGGTGGTTTCCCCGGTAAAGAGCCTCCCGGGCACAGTGGCGTTTCCCGGATCTCTTGTGGGTACATGCCTCCCCCCATTACCTTCCAACCAAAACGGGTATTTGGCAGATGAAGGAACCGGAGGGTCTGTAGGAGTCCAGGGCCGCTGGAGGAGGGTGTCATTTTTCTGGTGTACAGCGTCATTTAAAATGCTGGAGACACTCCTAGGCAGGAGTGTATACTTCAGTCAGGTGGAGCAAGATGGCGTCGTTGCCATTTCCGGTTCCGAGTAGCATCACTTCCGGTTCCGGTCCACGCCAAAATGGCGGATCCGGAGACACTAGAGGCCAAAAGGTACTACTTCCGGCGGCGGAACTTCAGCAAAATGGCGGAGAGGTGTGTACTGACCATAAAAGTCCGGTGGAGCCAGGCGGAGGTCCCACAGGCCACTCTCACCTCCTGGATTCTCACAAAGGAAGCTCCTTGCGAATCCGAACCAGCTGAGGTCAGGATGGAAGGTGAGGAGGACATAGCGGTGGCTGCATCCCAGGAGGGGACCACGAGTGGTGAGTCTTCCTCTGTTTGACAAGGGGTGGGTTAGGAGGGGAGTCTTATCCTCACCCCTTGGGGGGAGGGGGGACAGGAGGAAGAATACAGCCTGCTAAGTGAGTGCTGTCTTGTCTTTTTGTCTCCTTAGAACCCAGTGGATCTGCTCAAGGGGCCCACAAAGCCAAAGGCAAAAAAAACCCTCCCCCTAGAGCAAAAAGGTGTGGGAATTGTAATGAAAAGCTCCCACTAGATCACACAAAACCTTTTTGTTTTAGATGCATAATGAAACTGTCAGGTAAGGAAACCTCACAGGTTATGAGGGACTTCCTTGCTGTTCAGTCAGAGATGCTGACTACGCTCCAATCCCTGAAGACAGTTATTGCATCTAAAGAAGAGCCTAGCACTAGTGGCAGAGAGGCTCTGTCTTCTAGGGTATTTCATCCCAAGGGGGTACATCCGACAGAGGTCAGATAGCTTGGAAGAGGCCTCCCTCTTCTATCACTTCGGGAGTAGATGAGTTTGAGGACCCCGAGGAGTCAGAGGAGAGCTCTCTAGAGGAGGGAGAAAACTCAGACTCTGAAAGCCAGGACAGTGACAGTCCCAGACTGAGACAGTAGAGGACATGGGACAGTTACTCAGGGCAATCTATACATCCGAGGACATCCCGGAGCCCACAGTACAGGTATCAGCCCGGGATAAGATGTATAAGGGATTAGGGAAACCTCAGTCCAGGGTTTTCCCAGTCCATCAGACCCTTAAGGAAGTGATTCTGAGGGAGTGGAAGGAACCGGAGAGGAAGGTCCTTAAACTTAAAACCTGGAAGAGAAGGTTTCCATTTGGGGAGGAAGAAGAAGAGAAGTTCTTCAAGACCCCCAAATTGGATGCAGCCCTTTCCCAGGTCTCTAAAAGATCCGATTTGTCCTTTGAGGATTCAGGTAGTATTAAAGACCAGATGGATAGAAGGGCCGAGACGCTTCTGCGCAGAGCATGGGATGCCAATGCGGCAGCCATGGCACCTGCTTTGGCGTCTGCCTGCGTAGCTAGAAATGCGAACGCGTGGCTAGGCAGGCTCTCTGGCCATGTCTCTAGGGAAGTTATGGATTCTCTAGAGGTAATAAACAGGGCTGTAGCATATTTAGCCGATGCAACAGTGGAAGTGGTTAGAACCACGGCTAAATCAGCGGCACTCCTGAACTCCGCAAGGAGGGCTATCTGGGTCAAATCGTGGCAAGGGGACCATATGTCCAAGTCTCGACTCTGCGGGTTACCTTTTGAAGGCTCCCAGCTTTTTGGTCCCGGATTGGATCAGGTCCTGTCACGATCGGCAGAAAAAGGGAAGAAGTTCCCGGTTAAAGCCAAAAGAGAGAAGGGCAGAAAGTTTTTTCGTGCCCCTACTAACCAGGGCCAATTTAGGGTCAAAAAGGACACAAACAAAAGGTGGGGGAAGGGAAAGAGCGGACAGAAAGGTGGCCTGCTCTTTTCTGGACCTAAAGACACCAACAAACAGTCAAAGTGACGCCAGTGTCAGGGTAGGGGGGAGGCTTTCTCGATTTGTCCCTCAGTGGAGAAGGATCTCAGAAAGCCCCTATATACTGCAGATTTTGACAGAGGGTTATCGTATGGAACTTCTCTGCCCTCCCCTCAAATTTTACTCTGACACATCTCCCCAAAGATCCACTGAGAGCAGCAGGGTTGTTGGACAATTTGCAGGGATTGGCGGACCAAGAGGTGATCATCCCCGTTCCATCAGACGAGCTCTTCCAGGGGTTTTACTCCCATGTATTTACAATCCAGAAACCTTCAGGGAAATTTCGCCTGATATTAAATCTCAGGATGCTGAACAAGTTTCTGCGACAGAAGAGCTTCCGGATGGAAAGCATTTATACTGTGCGCAAACATCTATTAAAGGATTCCTTCATGGCCACAGTGGATCTGAGGGACGCATACCTCCACGTGCCGATTGCCCAGGAGCACCAATCCCTGCTGAGGTTCGCAGTCCTTACAAGCAGGGGGATAGAACACTGGCAAAACCGGGCGCTCCCTTTCGGGTTATCAGCAAGCCCAAGAGTGTTCACAAAGGTCTTGGCAGAGGTTGTTGCTTATCTGCATTTACAGGGGGTTTCTCTGATACCCTACCTAGACGTCGTCCTGATCTACGGACAGTCTCCAGAGCAAGTGAGAGCGGACATAGACAGGGTAATTTGCACTTTAGAAAGTCTGGGCTGGATAGTGAACAGGGAAAAATCATCCCTAGTGCCATCCCAGATAAAGACTTTCCTAGAATACTCAGTGGACGCAGGGGTTCAGAAGCTTTTTCTCCCAGAAGAAAAAAGGTTAAAGGTAGTAGCAGCGGTTTCCTCTTTAATGGAACACAGGGACTGCTCTTACAGGCAGGTGATGAGGGTCTTAGGCCTAATGACCTCCTGTATTCCGGCAGTTCCCTGGGCTCAGCTACATTCCAGGGAGCTGCAGTTCTTCCTCCTTTCATCCTGGGACAAAAAGGAGTCACTGGAAGGGAGGATAGCCATTCCAACAAAGGTAAGGGCCTCCCTAAATTTGTGGCTGGATCAGGACAGACTCATGGCAGGTCGTCCCTGGACCCAGTGGAGCCCTGTAAAAATTACCACAGACGCAAGCTCCTGGGGTTGGGGGGCCCACCTGGGGGGACCTCCAAGCGCAAGGATCCTGGACCCCGATCCAGGCAAGAGCCTCCTCCAATTACAGGGAGCTTCTTGCGGTGGGTCAGGCTCTAAACGCCTTTTGGAAGCAGGATTCAGGGACTAGATGTCCAAATCCTCTCGGACAATGTGACAGCCGTTTCTTATCTCAACCGTCAGGGGGGCACAAGGTCCAGAAGACTGCTATCGCTGGCCTTGGAAATTCTGAGTTGGGCCGAGAGGGTCCTTCAGTCCATATCTGCGGTCCACATAAAGGGGACCGCCAATGTGGTGGCAGATTTCCTGAGCTGTCAACCCATCCATCAGGGGGAATGGGAACTAAACCAGATCGTATTCCTTCAGATAAGTCACAGATTTGGGGTTCCCGAAATGGACCTTTTTGCCCACAGAGGGAACAGGAATGTGGAGCGATTTTTCTCCCTCACCAGGGAGGAAGGATCAGAGGGAATAGATGCTCTAGCGCAGACGTGGGATTGTCAACTAGCTTATGCCTTCCCTCCACTAGTTTTGATTCCCAGGGTGCTACAGAGACTAGCCTACTCCAAGGTGCAGGCTGATTCTGATAGCACCTTGGTGGCCCGAGAGGACTTGGTTCGCTACTCCTGAGAAAATGGTCGGTTTTTCCTCTCCCAATCAGGCAGGATCTCCTTCTACAGGGGCCAGTCATTCACCCCGATCCGGGGTTCTACAATTTGACGGCGTGGCTCTTGAGAGGGAGATTCTCAGAGGCAAAGGATGCTCCGACAGGGTGATTGAGACCCTCCTGAGTAGTCGGAAACCGGTCACTAGAAAAATGTATTCAAAGGTTTGGAATACTTTTTCTCACTGGTCTCGGGATAGAGACGTATCTAGACCCTCTATACCAGTAATACTCGAATTTCTGCAGTCAGGGGTGGACAAGGGAATTGCCACAAACACTCTGAAGGTACAGATAGCGGCCCTATCGGTATTCTTGGACCAGAGGCTCACACAGGAGCCCCTGATTAGGAGATTCCTAGTCGCTAGGGGAAGATTAACCCCCATAAAGGTTATGAGTTTTCCTCCATGGAATCTAACGCTGGTCCTGGAGGCGTTGACAAAAGCGCCTTTCGAACCAGTTCAGGAGATCTCCATAAAAGTTTTGACACTTAAGTTAGCTTTTTTACTGGCCATCACAACAGCCAGAAGGGTAAGTGACCTGCAGGCCTTGTCAAGTAAAGAGCCTTTTCTGTTAATATTGGAAGATAGAGTGGTGCTGAGGCAAGACCCACTTTTTCTCCCCAAGGTCGCATCACAGTTTCATCGATCTCAGGAGATCATTTTGCCCTCCTTTTGTGAGAACCCAAAGAACAATGGAGAGGAAAAATTTAAGTTTCTAGATGTCAGGAGGTGTTTACTGACATATTTGGAGAGAGTGAAGGATTTTAGGAAATCTACTCAGCTTTTAGTTCTTTTTAGCGGCCCTAAAAAGAGAGGGCAGTCTTCTAGATCTACAGTGGCTAGATGGATTAGGCAGACCATAAGTATGGCGTATGAGCAGTCAGGTTCCCCAGTACCAGCAAACCTTAAGGCCCACTCAACCAGGTCTTTGGCGGCCTCTTGGGCGGAGAAGGCGGGAGCCTCAATAGAACAGATCTGCCGAGCAGCCACATGGGCGAAGCAGGACACCTTCTTAAAGCACTATAGAGTGGATCTGCTATCACCTCAGGATCTGAGGTTCGGAAGGAAGGTCTTACAGGCGGTGATCCCACCCTAAGGTAGGACTTGAACTTCTTGTCCATCTCTCAGGTGTGCCGTCCTGGAAGATGACTAGAGAAAATTGACAGTTACTTACCGGTAACTGCTTTTCTAGGATATCTTCCAGGACGGCAGGCCTACTTCCCACCCTTGGTTGTTTTAACGTAAGTACTACGGGAAGAGTTTCTCTCTGGCACGGATAGTCTATTACTTTGGTAGAACTGAGGTGCAGGGGGAAGGGAGGGGCCTTTTAACATCATGTGTTGATTGTGTTTCCTGTCAGGTGGACCAGTCATCTCTCAGGTGTGCCGTCCTGGAAGATATCCTAGAAAAGCAGTTACCGGTAAGTAACTGTAAATTTTTTGCGCTATAAACAAAAGAAGAGGGACAAGTTTGAAAAAAACACTATTTTTTACTTATAATATTATTTTTTTTTATTTTAAACAAATTTTTTCCTCAGTTTAGGCCGATATGTATTCCTCTACATATTTTTGGTAAAAAAAAATCGCAATAAGCGTATATTGATTGGTTTGCGCAAAAGTTATAGTGTCTACAAAATAGGGGATAGATTTATAGCATTTTTACTATTCATTTTTTTTTACTAGTAATGGCGGCGATCTGCGATTTTTATCGTGACTGCGACATTGCGGCGGACATATCGGACACCTTTGACACATTTTCGGGACCATTCACATTTATACAGCGATCCGTGCTATAAAAATGCATTGATTACTGTATAAATGTGACTGGCAGGGAAGGGGTTAACACTAGGGGGCGCTGCAGGGGTTAATATGTTCCCTATGTGAGTGATTCTGTGGGGGGAGGGGACTGACTGGGGGAGGGTACCGATCGGTGTCCCTATGTACAAGGGACACACCATCGTCTCCTTTCCACTGACAAGACGTGGATCTGTGTGTTTACATACACAGATCCACGTCCTGCTCAGTTACTGGGCAATCGCAGGTGCCCGGCGGACATCGCACGCAACCCGGCGGGCGCGCGTGCCCCCTAGTGGCCGAAATGTTAGCGCCGTCATATGACGGAGGCCCGCCACAAGAGCCGCACCGCTCCGCCGTCAATTGACGGCAGGTGGTCGGCAACTGGTTAAACCGCTGGCAACAAAAGTGAGTACACCCCTAAGTGAAAATGTCCAAATTGGGCCCTAATGCTGCGTACACACGATCGGATTTTTCGAAGATTTCCAAGATTTTTCTGACGGAATTCCGCTTAAGCCTGGCTTGCATACACACGGTCACACAAGTTCTCTGAACTTTCAACCGTCAAGAACGCGGTGACCTACAACACTACGACGAGCCGAGAAAATTAAGTTCAATGCTTCAGAGCATGCATCAAATTCTTTCTGAGCATGCGTGGAATTTTGCGCGTCGGCATTGGTACAGACGATCGGAATTTCCGATCGGAACTTTTTCTGAACAAAAAATTGAGAACCTGCTCTCAATCATTACTGGCGGGAATTCACTGCTCTAAATTTAATGGCTTGGCTATTAAAACCCACATTCTGAAGAAACTTGGGCTTTCTGGGTCAGTTATCTCTACCTTGATAAATGCAAGGAAGCCAGCTTCCAGAACTATATATTATAGAGTCTGGAGGGCTTATGTTTCCTGGTGTGAATCCAAGGGTTGGCACCCTCGGAAGTATATCATAGGCAGAATTCTTGCCTTTCTACAATTAGGGGTAGAGATGAAGCTGGCCTTTAGTACTATCAAGGGCCACATTTTTCAGCTTTATCGTTTTTTTTTTTTTTTTTTTTAAAACGCTTGCTTCACTTTCTTTGGTCTGGGGTTTTATGCAAGGGGTGATGCGGCTTAATCCGCCAGTCAAACCTCCTTTGAACCCTTTGGACTTGAACTTAGTTTTGTCAGTGTTACAAAAACAGCTATTTGAACCGATACAACATATTCTTAGTCCTTCTGAACAAGGAAGTTGGTTTTCTTGGTTGCTATATCCTCAGCAAGGAGGGGTTCGTAATTGGCTGCTCTTTCTTGTAAAGAGCCATACTTGATTATTCACGAGGACAGAGTGGTGTTGCACCCTCGTCCAGGTTTTCTGCCAAAAGTGGTCTCCGGTTTCCACCACCTGAACCAAGATATTGTCCTGCCATCAGTTTTTTTCCAAAACCATGTTCCAGGGAAGAGAAGTCACTACATTGTCTTGATGTGGTGAGAGCGGTCAAAGTCTTTAAAGACGACCGCTCCGATCCGGAAGACTGATGTCTTATACTTCCTGAAGGTTCTAAGAAAGGACAGACGGCATTAAAATCCACTGTCTCTAAGTGGATTTGGTAAGTTAAAATTTAGACTTATGATTTAAGGGGGTAAGATTCTAACTTTTTCAGGTCAAGCGCACTCTACCAGGGCAGTTAGTGCTTCTTGGGCAGTGCATCACCAGGCCTCCATTGCTCAGATCTGTAAGGCCACAACTTTGGTCTTCAGTACATACATTCACCAAGTTTTATCAGGTGGATGTGAGAAGGCATGAGGATATCGCCTTTGGGTGCGGTGTGCTGCAGGCAGCAGTATAGATCCTCAAGTCTGGGGGTGCCCTACGGGTTGTGTCTCCCTCCCCTCAAATAGCATTGCTATGGGACGTCCCACACAGTGATTACTATGGTGCTCTGTGTCCTGTAATGTACGATTAAAGAAAATAGGATTTTTATAACGGCTTGCCTGTAAAATCCTTTTCTTGGAGTACATCAGGGGACACAGAGGTCCCTCCCCTCTTTTTGGGGTTTAGGTATATTGCTTTGCTACAAAAACTGAGGTACTCCTGGTAGGAGGAGGAGTTGTATAGGGAGGGAACTTCCTGTATTGGGTATACCAGTGTGCCTATATACCCACATAGTGATTACTATGGTGCTCTGTGTCCCGTGATGTACTCCAAGAAAAGGATTTTACAGGTAAGCTGTTATTAAAATCCAATTTTTTTTTTTTCTATATTGCATAAATCATCTGCCCTTACCCAAGATGGCCACGGTCAGACATGCTAAGGGGTGTTTTTCAAAGTGATTTACCAGCAAAAATAAAGAATGAAGACATGGATGGGGAAAGTTAAAAATGAATTGCATAGCGTTTTTGGTTTGTGGTGGTTAGATGCAGTGTAGTTTCGCTTTAGGCATTACAGTATTAAGGCCAAAGCAGAAAGTTTTTTTTTTTTTTTTTTTTTTTTTTTTTTCTCTCCTATATTGGCTTGCTTAAGTTGTTAAAGATGTAAGCTTTCGGGATGCCTTGGATCCATTCTTCAGGCTTTACACATAAGCTCAAAGAAGAGATCAAAGGCATTCTGAGGGTTTGCATTTGAGGGCAGGGAGAAATCTGGGATCTAATAGACCACAGATCTCCCAGTAATAAGTACCTGTTCCTGCTCATACTATCACAAGGGATGTTCATCCTTGTGATGGCAATAAGGTTGATAAAAACAGAGACCATGTAAAAATTTGTAAATAATAATTAAAAAAATGAAAGCACCCCTGTGCTCATGCACAAATGTAAACATGTACGTAGGTCTGACACGCATATGTAAATGGTGATCGGACCACACATTTGAGGTATTTGTCATGATATTCCGAGCATAATTTTAGCACCAGACCTTGAACTTTAAATGGGTAGTAACCTGTGAAGGCTTTTAAAGTGTCGCTCATGGAGATTTTTAGATAGCGTAGTTTGCAGCCATTACACGTTGGGTATCTGTTTACTTGGCGTAACATAATTTTTTATATTTCACCAAACCGTGCATTAAATTCATTCAAAGTGTATTTTTTCCTGAAAATGTGCATTTGATAAACCACTGTGGAAATTTTGTGTGACATAAAAAAAATATTGCAACAAACACCATTTTTTTTTTCCCTCCAGATCGTTTGCTTTCATACCGTATACAATATTTCGGGGTTCTAAGTAAACTATCTAGCTAAAAAAAAATGCATATTTTTACGTGTATGTGAAAAGCGCCAGAATTGCCTTGGGCAGCAAGTGGTTAAAGATGGTAAACTACCAGCAATCCTGAATAGTAGGCATCTAGAAATTCTTGCTTCTATGCTCAGCTTGCAGTTCTCCTTAGAAGCCTCCAATCCCAAGCTGCTCCCTTAGGCACATGGCAGCTTTAAAAAAACTTCAGTGAGAAAAATGATTGCTATTACTAACCTTTCCTTCTGAAAATGCTAGTTCACTGACTGTCATCAAGAGTCTTCAACTGCTTGGACCCCAGAATTGGTCAGGGAAAGCTCCTCATCAGACATTGAACCAACAGTAGGGTATAGGAAAAGGGGAATGAGTAGGTTTAATCACCTAAGGATCTGAAGACTAAGGAGGCTTTTTACCACTGCCAGCATATGCACTAATTTAAACATGTCGCAGCTTACCAATCCATAGATGTGGTGACTGCATTAATTTTCCTTTTTTAGATTAGATTTAAATTTAGTGTTTGATATATACTGTATTTCCTCAGCACAACCTCATCTTTTTTATATATTACCAAAAATGGGTAATTGTAATTGTATTTAATTACTTTTTATCTATTTTGTAGGTTAATGGGGAAGTAAACCCCCAGCTCAGCCACCTATAGTTAATGGGCTCAAACCACAAATGTGAACGAGCCCTTAAAGCGTAACTAAGCCCCAAAACAAAAATGTTTTAGGGCTATATTATGACATACCAATCATTGGATGTGGTGGCTGTTTTAGACCCCTTTCACACGGGGGGCATTTTGCAGGCGCTATAGCGTTAAAAATAGTGCCTGCAAACCTCCCTAAAACAGCTGCTCCATTCACTCCAGTGTGAAAGCCTGAGGGCTCTTTCACACTGGAGCGGTGCGCTGGCAGGGCGTCAGAAAAAGTCCTGCCAGCAGCTTCTTTGGAGCGGTGAACTCACCGCTCCTCCACTGCTCCTCCCCATTGAAGCAGTGCGTTTTGCAGGCGGATTTAACCCCTTTTCGACTGCTAGCAGGGGTTAAAACCGCTGACGTCCTAGGCGGCACAGTGTGAAAGAGCTCTAAGTGTGTTTTTTTTTTTTTTTCAAGCTTTTATTTCTTTCTGGTGATCGGCCATTAACACCTCTCCTGTCTTAGGGTGGCTACATTCACTCCTCCACTGTATCTTTTGGAGGCGCAACGTAGCCCCTCTCCCCTTGGGGATAGCAGCACTGTCAATCTAATTGCTACTTTTGGTGGACAACTTGGGCTGTTAAATGACATTAGAAAAAAAAAAGACTGAATCGCCTGGTTAAAATAAAAGAGAATGCCTAAAAAAAGAAAACAAATGCAGCCACCACATCTGTAAACTGCAATCTATTACATTTTTGTTTTAATACACTTTAAGTTGCAGAGGTCCCTGGGAGCCCAAAAGCAAGAAAGGTTACAACCTAATTGAGTGTATTTGCCAGCACCTCTGTATTTCTGTGCCTCAGTCTTGCTGGTAGTTTCCCAACTTTTTAAATGGCACACAAGTTCGCTTAAAGTCTCAGAACATCAAGTTATTAAAACCGCATGTGTAGCTTACATCAAGTCTGAACAAATGTTGTCCATTTATTATATTGGCCTCTACACTATTTGGCATATGTATTGATGTAATACTGTTCTGTATACTGCAGGTGGTCATACCCAGAAGTCCAATCCAAGCAAAAGGCTTGCTACTTTCCTGCATCGAGGATAAAGACCCATGTATTTTCTTTGAACCTAAGATACTGTATAGAGCAGCAGGTAATGTTTGCCCATACAGCTTCCGTGTGTAATAATCTTTCCAAATTCTTTTATTAGTACTGTAAAATAAAATCTTTGGCTATAGCCTTTTGCAATACATGATTGACAGCAAGTGTGCCTGCAACTGTTTTAAATTAAAGCAGAATTGTGTGCTTTGGCTGTTGCCTGACTTATTCCTTTTTTCCTTGGCTGTGTCTTTTCAGATTTAGTCATTTTTGACTTTTTTGCTTTAAATTGGGTTTTTTTTTCTTTTTGTAAGATGCACATAAGATTTTTTTTTTTTAAGTGTGTGTTTTTTTGAGTAGGAGCTTGTACAGTACAGGTCAAATAAGTCATGTTTGCTTTCTCCAAAGTAGTTTAAATTGGACTTTTTTCAGATATGATTGCTGTCCTCTATGGTAATCTTTGTAAATTACAATACCTTTTGTACTGGTTATTCATGTGCTTGATTTAAGCACACTGGCATTCATTTTGGCCTATGTCTCGTGCTGACAGTGCTTTGGTTTTTTGCACAAATGTTTGTCTGACAAGGTCCTGTTTTGTATTTGGACTTTAGCCCAGAAGGCTAAGCTGGATCTCTTTAACTACTTTTTTTACTGCAGAGAGGGATCTCCTGGAAAAAAGCTTGCCATACAGTACTGAGCAAAGGCATATTTTAATCAAATTTTAAATCCCATTTTTAAACCCATGTAAAGGTAAGGCCAATATTCTCTTTTTAAAAAAGGGGGGGATTTTAGATGAGGCACGGTAAGGCGCCTCCATCCCTATATTTCAAGCTGCTTCTTGCACACGGCAGCTTGAAAATGCTCAGAACAGCTTATTTATTTACGAAGCTAAAATACAGCCCATTCATTGTAATGTGCCTATGCACACAGGTGTGTAAACAAGCGTTGTGTATTCTTCAATAACAATTTTTTTTTTTTTTTTAAATCTGCATTTTTGGGCAGTAATTTACACCTCTTGCGTGTGCATTCATGCATGTTTGCATGCAAATTCACACAGATTTGTCCATTTGACACTGTTGCTGCAAAAACAAGCTTCTACACATGCTCAGAAAATTATGCAAATGCATATGTGTGAAAATACATATAAAAGAGAAATGTCTGAAAAAGTAGACGCTCAAACAGATGTATCGTGTGCAAGAGGCCTTATAGTTTCCTGGATGCTAAATTACAATAAAATTAAAAAGAACAGATCTAGCATCAAGTAAAAAGTATAATCTAACTCGAAAGAAGAAAAAAAATGGCCGATTAATTGGTAAATCTTAGCTGTTGTAATGAAGAGACTAAAAAGAACAGATGCTCAAACTGAGCGAATCATTAAAATTGTGTCTGTATAGCCAAAGGAGTTGCTACATTAGTAGCTCACCATACAGCTACTATGGGAACCAGAGCAAAATGGGCTTGCAAGCATCTGGTTCTGTAATGGTTTATCCACTTACTAATATTCAGTAATGAATCTTTAGTGCAAGCTCATCCATTAGGTTACCATGAGAGCAAAGAGTAGGAAGAATATTGGTTAGTGTTTTACAGTGCTACAGGTGAGATTGAAGAAGGAAAAAGGGACATAAAAACCTGACTGCGCTCAACCTCAACTGGTATACACTAAGTGCTGTATCCATAAGTAATTGTAAAGGACCCCAGTGATCTGACACATAGAAATATAGAAATTAGCTTTATTTAACACCATTATCTAAACAATAAATAACCCACTATTTTGTAATAAAATCATATTTGGACAATTATTAAACACACAACCATAGCAGCTGCAGGGAAGTTGTATAAACCACAGTTTCTCCCAAAAGAAAATAATCAAAGAAAACTAGTATTAACACATGTTCATGAATGTATGTGCCCCAGTGGTGGGTACAATCTGTATCGAATGAATCAAAACGCATATAACCTTGCCTCCTCCGTATTGTAAAGTTATTATTGTATAGCTCATGGCTGAATATCATTGAAGATTCCTTTTTAAAGGGGTATCCTTTTGATAAGGTATGTTCCAGAACTGGTTTGAAATTTTAGATGTTTGTTCAAAGTCCATTAAGAGATCTTCTCATGGATATGCAAAAGTCCAGACCACATGTGGACAGTGCCGCCCCCGTGTGGCCGACAATGTGATAGATTCTTTAGGCTGTGATGTAAAATCAACCCAGGTAAGGGTGATATAATAGGCCACTACATGTGGTTAGTAACCTGTAAAGTCCATAAGGGTATCCCATGTATGATCCATCCCTAAATGTACCACTTGGAATGAGTGAAATGGTGGCTTGTATAATGAACATCAGATACAACTGGAAAACTCCCTGGGAGGGATGCCCTTGTCATCACATATAGTACATATATATTGTACTTGCCCATTAATGTGGATCTTGACGAGTTCTAGATGTATTGGTAGCAGTAGCTGTAGAGAAGTCTATATCCAAGGAGAATGTCAGTCCCTTAAAAGAATGGAGGAGGTTGGGGGGGAGGTATCCCAGAGGCTGGCTGCATGGGACCGAGCTAGAAGCCTGACTGGTTTCGCCGGGCATGTCGTCTGCTTCTGAGGCAATTGTCTCCCTTCCATGTGGGGCTACATATTTAAAACCATGACATTTTGGTCAATAGGCTATAACATTTTGAAATGAGAACCAGCTAAGAAAAAAAATCTGAAAATAGTAATTTTGTGAACAAGAACAGCATTTGATAAGAGCAATGTACTCCCAGGTGTTGTCCATATTTAGAATAAATGTGTTTGGCCGGTTTTGATAACCTATAAAGATTAAGCCTGGCTATTGTAAATTAGCAGCAAGCAGTCTTTCTGTTTAGAAACAGATGTTGGCAGCATATCCATTTCCATATCAAACAAAGATTTGAGCATTTTTTATTTTGACATCTCTTGGAGATAATACATGATGAGCATTGCTGAAGGTTATATAATAATCTATTGTTTTGTGATGGCTCTTTTGAAAGTGCTGTCTATCTCTCTTGTTTTGACAGAAAACTGAGATAATTCTATTAATTATAGAGGATTACAAGCTGCTAATCTAAGTTTAAATGATGACCCATGTTTACTGTATTCATATCTTTTGAACATGGTACAAATGACTCATCATTTATACAACTTAAAGACTATAGGACAAAGTTCCTTAACTCTTTTAGGGCTTGTTCACACTAGTGGTTGGAGGACAGTAAAACCTTTAGGCTGAGCCTCCTGGCACTAGCCCCTTTGTTGCAGGGCATCGGCCTGGCGCCCAGGCGCTACCCCCTGTCACTTTCAGCAGGTGTAGTGCCCGTCGAACGTGATCCATTAATTTGAATGTGCTGCTCTGCAAGTGACCTACAAACTTATGGAGTGAATGTGATTGCCGCGTGCTAATGCAGGATTTAAGGGGTTAAAGCAGGCTGTGGAGATGCAATACAACACCTCCTCACCACCTGTGAAATGTTCTCTAAAGAGTGATCTGAGCACAGATCGCTGGTCAGAGACCAAAGCTAGTATATGTATAATTATGAGCCCTTACAGATTTTAGCCTTTTATAGATTAGCAACTGGTGTTGCGACCAACCAAGGGTTTAAAAAAAACCTCTAAATATTCACGTCATCTGTTCAAAACCTCAGGAAACAATGTTGCTTCTGAGGGTTTTCATGTTTGAGGCAATTATAATAGATAATATAATAGCAGATCTTTTGAAGATCAGTATTTTAAATGTGAGAACCAGCAAAGACATCCGCAAACAATTTCAAAAGTTAGGTGGTTTTAGGTATTGAACTGAATACTGGATGGCAATCTCTACCATAGATATTTGCCACACTGGTCTCTAGTTCTCCTTGATGTACTCTGCTTTTTTTCTTCTACTGAAGTTTCTAGCACATTAGCATTGTAAAAAACAAAACAAAACCTTGAGTACTAAAAATAGCACTTCTGGCTCCTCCTCTTCGGCGAGTGCCCTCATAGAAAGCTGCTTACTATGGGGCTCTCGTGGGGGGTTCGCTCCCACTGCACCCTGTCCACGTCAATTGACCCAGACAGTTTGGCTTGGCTCCACCTCCCCTATCACAGAGTTTGATTGACACCAGATGGAGCCAATGGGCCCTGTTGCTATCAATCTGCCTAGTGAGGGACAGAGCTGGGAAAGCTGCTGCTCTCATGCACATCACTGGATTGAGATCAGGCTCCGGTAATTATAAGGGGGCTGTGGCAAATCCTCTGGCACAGAGGGTTTTTTACCTTAACGCATAGAATGCAGGTGAAGAACCTTTAACCTTTACAACCAATTTAATGGGCGAGTTTGACAGGCGGTGTCGCCTACCAAACTCTGCACCTTGTTTAAAAAAAAAAAAAAAAAATGCTATGAAGAAAAGCATTGTGGCATGTGTACAGCCCTGTCTGGCTGTATTGTTACAATTCAGATGGGTGGCCGGGAAAAAAACATAGCTCAGCTGCCTGTTTTACTGTCGCCCCTTTAAAATAGCCCATAGTGTCTAGTAACTGTTTTGGTGTATAACAAGATACGAGTTATAAATGGTTGTTTAATATATAGTAGTTTAACAAAAAATTACATTGTGCCTGAAATAAATATGTTGGTAATATTATTGCTCCATGTCCATCTGCTGTGATAATCTGGCACTGTGCTCCTCCTATGGCAATGTTTAACATCCAGATCCTTGTCCCAGTGTCAGGCTTCCACTTTCTGCCCAACTGGAGACACTTCTGCTTCATATAGAAGTTCCTTTGTTATTGGTGCCCTTTGCTATGTGAGTGCCTGACATTGAGTCCAGAAATGGGGTCAGAGTAAAGAAAACCGGTATGTCCGAGTCAGGAAAGGTGATACCGCAGGGTGGAGAATCGTGGAGCCAGAATATCTCTATTATATTACCAATGTTTATTTCTTGGGAACAATGTAATTTTATGCAAAGCTCTTTTACAAAAGCTCCTCTCTAGCAGAAAATTGATGCATTCACCACCAAGCAAAAAATGGCAATGTAATCAGTCGCTTTCTGCGTCATTGCTTCATAATTAATATTTAGTACATGTAAACTTCATTTGCTGCAACGCAGCCTTCATTTTATTACATTGCTTTTAAACAAGTCGTGCAAGCTCTTTATCTGGAAGAAGTATGGAAGGTCACTGTCATTAGTTCTAATGAAAAATAGTTGTAAGTAATTTATGGGTAGTACTGGCATCTATACTCTTCAATCAATATGTTAAAATGGTATTTAGCAACTCCCGAGAGAAAACGTGTAATCTTAAATTGAAAAATCGGTTTTTAGAAAGCCATCTATTGTGGGTTGATGCAAAACAAATTTTGTTTATGCAGTTTCTGTGTCCGGGGATCATTGAATATTTACTAATCTATATTGTGTCTTTTAGAAGTATTAAATGGTACTTGTGCTGTAGTTACTGTATTAATATAATGTGGTGATGGAGAAGCTAAGGTCTAAAAGTGACCACTGCTGCTTTGTAAAAAAAAAAAAAAGTGGGTAGTGAGTCTTAAAGAGATCTGTACAACACTGCTTTCAATGCTTCCACTGTAATGTAATAGTGTAATTGATGGCAAGAGGAACCATAGCAGCCGGCGAGGGACACTCTGTCCAACCCACCCAGAAATGTTGGGAAGCAGTGGTACCAGAACTCCTCAAGAGGATAATAATTTACCTCTACGCCTATCGAAAAGAAAAGTGTTCTTTAACAGGGGCATGCTGCTTTAACTTTTCTTGCCTTGAACCTGGGACATTAAAATAAAAAAACTCCCAAGTA
The DNA here is from genome assembly GCA_028564925.1 of Lithobates sylvaticus. Taxonomy (NCBI): domain Eukaryota; kingdom Metazoa; phylum Chordata; class Amphibia; order Anura; family Ranidae; genus Lithobates; species Lithobates sylvaticus. The sequence continues at coordinate 289,918,267 of CM053028.1, read as the reverse complement.
AAAATTGCCACAGATCAAAACAATAAGTAGGTTTAAAGATACAGGCAGCTCAATTTATATACATATGATTTTTATGCTCCACCTTTCCTCACATCCTTATTGGATAATGAGGTGACCCATTACAATAAAAGACAAGCAGGACAATGTGGGAGAGGCTGGACCAAGCTCAGCTTATTTAAAGCGGAAGTAAACCCATCCATAAAACAGTTTCATTTATGTCACGTGCCGGAAATGTAACACTACCATTGGTTGTGCTCTCAACCAAACTGTCAAACCATTCAATGAATGGTGTCATAACTGATCACATGTGCAGCATCATGACAGTTGTAGATTAAACAGAGGCAAAGATGGCAGCTTCCTTGGCTGAAAACGATAGGGGGGGTTTACATCCAGTAAAAAAAAGTGACGTAACGATTTGCATCCAAATTAAAAGCGACTCTAAAGTCTATTTTTTTTAAATTAAAATAAAGATGTTATACTTACCTGCCCTGTTCAGTAGTATTGCACAAGAGCGGTCCCTCACTTCCTCTTCTGGAGTCCCTCACTGGCACTCTCCATACCTCTCATGCGTGTGCCCCTTCAGCAAACTATATGCTATAGTGGCACATATGTGGGCACACGCCTAAGCGTTCCTAGACACTCAGCGTGACTCAGATCCCCCCCCCTTCCCAGGATTTGACTGACAGCAGCAGGAGCTAACGGCTTCTGCTGCTGCTTGAGTTTAATGTGAGACTTTGACAAGGGGAGAGAAGAGATGCAGACAAGCAAAGTGCTGTATTGAGAGTGGACTCTGTAAGTTTTTAGGGAGTAGGGGCACAGCAAGTGATACGTGTTTTTTGTTTTTTTTTTTAACATGGGAATCCCTGCATCCCCCAATCCCACCCTTCCTGTGACAGTGGGCTGACATATTTCGAAAGCTGCATGGCTGGGTGGGGCTCGGCCTGCACAACTGAGTCATTCACAGGAAGCAGGTGGCTTATAGTTCTCACAGAACTGCAATTGTACTGATACTGTAAGCACCCTTGTAGTCCACTGCCATGTCTTCCGGCTTTCTAACAGCCCATAAACGGGTATGAGCAAGAAAGCTAGTGGATATGTCTGCAGGAGCCCGTGTGCTACTGTGACTGAAAAAAAATCAAATTTTTTCCTTTCAAAAATATGTGCCTTTTATTTTTGCAGAAAGGTGAACTTTGCCTTTTAAACTGCCTGTATGCTTGATCTGCATTCATTTTGACATGTGGTTACTGCTGCTAATGCATTTTTAATCATGCTAAGTTTGGACTGCCCAGGTTTATGTATGACCCCAATTCCAAAAAGAAGTTGGGAGATGCCTACATTAAAACAGAATGCAATAATTTGCAAATCTCATAAACCCATATTTTATTCACACTAGAAAATAGCTTTCCCATTAAAAGACAAGTATGGGAATACAAAAACAGCCATACTCGCCTAGATGGCTGCAGCATTGATTCAGTGCTATGGCTGTCTCTTGCTGGCTCTGCACCAAGAACTGATCAAAGACCACTGATCACTCGGTCTTCAGTGAGCAGAGATGCAGTCACTGTCAGTCACCAGCTCTCTGCTCTGTCTATTCAGCGCTCACTGGGACGGGGGTAGGAGCGGCAGGCTCAATCTTTCACTGGCATGCTGAGTGGCTGAGCCAGCTGCCGGTCAGGGATCTGGGCTGATCCTGATGTTTTGTTGGGATCCCTGCTAAGCCCACTGTCGACTGAATATAAATCATAGGAGTGCGGAACTAAGTGCATAGAAGTATAACCAAAAGAGAAATCCAAATGTGGGCCAAATTCCAGAAAATGTGGCTTGATAAAAAAAGTGATTTCTTGCTACTGTGAATGCCCTAATTTAATCAAAAGAGCACAGAGCAGGACCATATACTAATAGCAGTTTTAGTTTGCTTCCCCAGTCTCATCAGTGATAAGTAGCCATAAGACCATAGTTTAAAATGTGGACTCTCTAGAGCAATTATTCTAGATCTTGCATAATAATTGAAATGCTAGTTGTTGTTTCTCTCTCCTCCTTCTAAAAGGCGCTATGGTGACAAATTTGTTTTGGGTTTAGAATTGTATATTTTAATCCAATAGTTCCAATTGGGGAGATTCCCCCCTAACTTCCTACCCTGGGTACCATTACTGGGAAAGAGAATGAAGGAAACCATTGCAAGCAGACAATAACAGCTGACAACCGGTTCTAATCCTTCCACGCACCACTAAAAATGTGTTTTTACTACTCTACATGTACCATATTCTGTGCCAGTAACAGTGCTGTCCAACTGCATTACATGAATTTTCTGGATGGCCACAGTTCAGCATTAAACTTTATTGCGCAACCCTATTAGAAGTGACTTACAGAACCTGTCCCCAAGAAAATTGGTGTCAATGTGAAGCTGATTTCAGCCGTATTAATTTTTATTTATTTTTTTGAAAACGTCAAATATGGTTTGTGTAAAGCTGCTTCAGTTGTCTTTGCTGAAGAGTTAAAGTAGCCGGATTAGTCGCACACCTTTTTTCTTTTTTATAATGATAATCTTCTCATGATCCTCTAAAATATAAAAGCAGCTGAGGTTTGTATTGCTTGTTGTCAATACGGATGTAATGATAAAGCATCACACGGAGTGATGAGTCACCTTGACATTCTGCGTCTCTGACGTGTAATGGAGAGCTGTGTGTGATGTCTTTTGACCTTTTCTGTATAGTTTATTGTATCACATGTGACATGTAGCCAGTGAGGTGGGAATGAATAAAGATTTGCATCAGTGGTTACTATGGTAAGAATGAAGATGGGGCCCCTGAAGACTAAACGTGTTCTTTAATTTAACATTGTTTCTTTCCAGTGTATATTCACATGTAACTAAAGGGCAGGTTCAAGTCCCTTTATTTCAGGATCTTGTTAGTTTGGTAAAGTGAGTTTGTGTCCTACTCTAAATAACTAGCACAAAAGTCCATAAGAAGCTGCTACCATGTTAACTTGCTGCTTTTATACTGATGGTGGTGTCATAATGTCCAAAATATGAATTGTTCATAAAGTACAGTTGTGCTCATAAGTTTACAGAATTTATGATTTCTTGACCATTTTTCAGAGAATATGAATAATAACAAAAACGTTGCTTTCACTCAAGGTTAGTGTTTGGTTGAAGCCATTTATTATCAATCAACTGTGCTTACTCTTTTTTAAATCATAATGGCAACAAACTACCCAAATGGCCCTGATCAAAAGTTTACACACCCTGGTGATTTTGGCCTACTATCATGCACACAAGTTGACACACAGGGGTTTGAATAGCTATTAAAGGTAACCATCCTCATGTTTTGGGGATGTGTGAGCTACAGAGGCACAGGAAATTTGGTCAAAATTGTAAGCAAGATGAATGTTAAAAAAAAAAAAAAAAAAAAAATACCAGAGGAACATTTGCATTCATCAGCCAGGAAGCTGCACATGGGATGTACTTGGACATTCCAACATGACAATGATCCAAAACACAAGGCCAAGTCGACCTGTCATTGGTTACAGCAGAATTAAGGGAAGGTTCTGGAGTGGCCATCTCAGTCTCCTGACCTCAATATCATTGAACCACTCTGGGGAGATCTCAAACGTGCAGTTCATGCAAGACAGACCAAGAATTTACAGGAACTGGAGGCTTTTTGCCAAGAGGAATGGGCAGCTTTACCATCTGCAAAGGTAAAGGGCTTCATCCACAAATACCACAAAAGACTTCAAGCTGTCATTGATGTTAAAGGGGGCAATACACGGTATTAAGAACTGGGGTATGTAAACTTTTGATCAGGGTCATTTGGGTAGTTTCTATTGCCATTATGATTTGATTGATAATAAATGGCTTCAGCCAAACACTGGTCATGAGTGAAAAATGTTTGTGTTATCATTCCTATTCTCTGAAAAATGTCCAAGAAATCATAAATTCTGCCAGAGTATATAAACTTGTGTGTGCAACTATATATGTTTATTTCTATTTAACTGTCTAAATAGTGTCATGACCCCTAGTTTTTTTTAATACACCAAAAAAGGTTTTCATTTTTGCAGATGTCAGTTCGAAACGTAATCTCAAAAGCTGTGAAAATTAAAGGAACTAGCTCCTTTTAAATTAAAAGACCAATTTTAAGGACTGGTTTAGTTGCATATTTTTACCAGTATAACTCAAAATGATTTTATTAAAAAGAAACCATTATTTAAAAAATTTGAACGTGCATTAATCTCAACTCGTACTCGACTTATTGGTCTGAATTAATAATAGCCTTACAATTTGCTTTCTGAACGCTTCAGTGTTGAGTTACTCTTGGTACCTGCCTGACAGACATGTCTAGCTGCTTCTTAACAAAAGAAAGGCTAAAAGTAAATGAGATTTGAAAAAGAGACCAAACCAACTGCGCTTCAATTGCATTATTACTCCGCAATGGAGAAATTATTATAAGGGATTGGGTTAACAATTTATATCTGACAGGTTAAATTAAAACTTACAGGAGCAACCCAAAAATTATGTAGCTGGTAGAGATTGAGATGAGGGTGGCCTCTTGCACATCCAGTCAAGGAACCCCTGGGAGTGGTAAAAGTGGATGCTTGGGGCATTGGCATGGCACAAAGTGTCGTGTAGGTGTCACAGGAATACAGTCAGGCAAAAACCCAGCATCTGCGAAGCTGAAGCACAAGTGGCTTAGCAGAATTGTGGTCGAGGCGAAGCCTGTGTCAAAATCGGATCATCTCTGGAGAATATGGAAGTAGCTGGATGAGTCAAAATAGACCAGGATCGGTAACACGCAGAAAATATTGGTGCAGAATCAATAGGCACAGTCAGAATTGCAAACTTAGTAGGAATTAGATGATTTAAAAGATTCCACCCATTGACATGGGTGGAATTGGGTAAAGGGGATCATGTGACCGCACTGAAGTAGATTAATAAAAAAAAAAAGTATTTACACTGAGCTATTTTACAAACCACATGCAGCATATTTATGGCGGAGGGGGAAGACGACAGTTTTTTATATTAACCTTTGCAAGGTTAAAGGGTTTTTCACAATGTAGACATTATTATATTTTTTTTTCTTTCTTCATCTGGTTCAGTAAGAAATGCTGGGTATTTTCTGCTAATATGCACTAATCAGAAAAAAATTACATTATATTCTAGTTGAACAAGTGCCTGTGGAACCATTCTACATACCTTTGTCTCAAGCTGAGGTAATACAAGAAGGAAGTGATGTCACCCTTCTCGCCTGGGGTACTCAGGTTAGTATCACAATTTTTTTTGTGTGTGTATACACCTATACATTTACAAATTAGGTTCAATTATTTGCTCCAAAAATAAGTAAAGCCAGTTTTTATAATGCCTGTTATTTGATAAGCATGTTTAGCTGTTAATTGGGAATCTATATATGTTCATTTGATGGCGATGGGTTTGACCTGTTTCCCCAGCAGGACACAGCCAAACTGCTGGAGAATGACACTATTGACATTAAAAATCTTTTAACAAAAGCGAACTCTAATTAGCAGCAAAAAAGAAAAATGCGCAGGTTTAATAGAAAACAAAAGAAGAAAACTTAGACTTAATCTCCCTGGCTATATTCCCGAGTGTGGCTTGGGGTGGATTTTCAGTACCAAAATCGGTAACCCCGAGCCACCCTTGGGATCGTGTCGCAGGATCCAGGAAGAGGTTACTTACCTTGTCCCCAGGATCCTGTGATGTCTCCACGCTCTGTGTGCGAGCCGTCCTCCGCCGGATATATTACAGTGCCGAGCTCCGTTCCCTGCGAGCGCTGCGACGCACGGGGACGAAAAACGGCGCAAAATTCAAAAAGTAAAAAACACAATACATATACAGTATGCTGTAATCTTGCATATTGCATTACTGTATCAATTTATTTAACCACTTGCCTACTGTGCACTTAAACACCCTTCCTGCCCAGACCAATTTTCAGCTTTCAGCGCTCTCGCACTTTCAGTGACAATTGCACGGTCATGCAATGCTGTAACCAAATTAATTTTTTATCATTTATTTCGCACAAATAGAGCTTTAGTTTGGTGGTATTTATTTGCGACTCCGTTTTTTTATTTTTTGCGATATAAGCGAAAACATAGCGGAAATTTTGAAAAAAAAACAATATTTTCTCCTTTCTTTTTTAAAAGAAATCCAATAAAATCTAATTTTGTCATAAATGTAAGCCAAAATGTATTCTGCTACATGTTTTTTGTAAAAAAAAATTCCGTTAAGTGTATAATAATTGGTTCGCGTGATCACGGACATATGTACGCAAATGATCATGTAAAAGGGGTGTGCAGGTGATCACGGACATATGTGTGCAGATAATCATTGGCACATGTTATTTTACTGGGACATATGTGAGGGACATGTGTTTTTATTATTTGGGGACACGTGTGCTTTGGGGACGTGTGTTTTGGGGACATGTGTGTTTTTTACTGTGGGGACGTGTGTTTTACTGTGGGGACACTAGACAGGTGATCAGTGAGTAAAAGCTGTAAAAAAACAGCTCATACTCACTGATCACCAGCCGGCTGCAGCGATCCGCTCTCCTCTCCTCACCGACGACTTCCGTGGGAGGAGAGGAGCGCCGATTGCCTAGCAACCGGCTGTTTGTTTACATCACATGACGGCTGTGATTCGTCACGGCCGTCATGTGATCAGGAGGGCCAATCACCGAGCCCTCCTGCCGATCCGAGATGCGCCGTGTCCGGGTGACACGGCCGCATCGGGATCGCGCCGCTGTGCGGGCACGATCCCTCTACTTCTGAAGGATGTTCCGGAACGTCCATTCAGAAGTAGACGGCTCCCACCTGGCCGTATATGTACATTGGCCGGGTGGGAAGTGGTTAATCTCCCTTTTGTCCCTAGTGGTTTGTCCAAAGCCCTGCATGCAGTTTTATATTATAAATACCGTTCTTTCTGCCTGGAAACTGGAGATTGTCCATAACAACCAAAACCGTCCCTTTACATCAAAAGTGGTTTTAGACCAGCTAGAAAACAGCGCTAATAAATTAGAATCACTTGCAGAATTGAGTGATAGTGATTTGTGTGGAAATCCGTCATCAAACACTGAAAGTGATGACAGCGACAATTCTGCAACTAAGCAAATTTCTGTGTTTTTTTTTTTTGATTTTATTACATTATTGAATAATGTATATAATTACTGTATAATACTGTAACCAAGTTTTTTTTAATTTTTTTTTTTTTTAACCTTGTATAATTTGCCCATAAGCATGAAATCTGTATTGTTTGCATGAAATGGATTTTTGAAAACAGAAAAGCTCTCTGCCTTTACAACCACTTTAATAATTTAAAACCACTTTAATAGTTCAAGTTATCTGCTAAAGGCTATCACGTAAATTCCAAACTTTCTGCAGTAGTCGATGACTAACACGTTACAAACTCTTCTATTCCTTCTCTTCTAATTCATGAGAGCTTTTCAGCTTTCAAATATATCCATTTCGTGTAAACACAGATTTTACATTTATGAGAAAATTTAAAGCACCCTTCAAAAACTATTTGTTACAATAGCTCCTGAGCCTTGATATATTGGCCCAAATGCTTTAAAAAATGACCTAACTCATGCTCGCCATACTTTTCAGTTGTAAAACTACTGCTGTGGCATTCCAGTGATGTAACACGGGGTGTAATACTATCGCCGCCTTCTCTTATCTGCTGGATTATCCACTAGAAAACACACTTTTGTGCCCAGCAAATCCAACTGTTTGCTCTGGGTTTTGCTGCTGGCCTCTTAATGATGGGCATAGCTACAAGAAAGAGATGGCAGGCTCTCTGACTATGTATACTGTATACCCTAAAGGCCTCCTGGGATGTGTGACGTGATTATCCCAGGAGGCTGCAGGCAACTGAGTAAATCATTTTTACATAAGAATCCTGCAAGTGGGGAGGGGTCTCCAAAAATTACAAAAAATATAAATTAATGTTCGATTTTGATAGAGGAAGGGATTAAAATAAAATGACAGTAAGTGGGCGGAGAGGGTTAAAGTCCTCTTTAGATCTATGCATCCTGAATCATAGCGCAGCAGAAATATTTGTCAATTCAAGACTGTTGATGGTCTCTGTTACTTTATATTAGAAATCAGAAATTTATGATCTGGGAGGATTGATCAGAAGTAAAAATTTTACAATAAACTTGCTGGAAACCATTGCACAAATGCAATAATAATGATGCATAACAAAAAAAAAAAAAACATAGTTTGAGTAATGTACTGCTATCGCCCCTTAAGAGAATTCTGACAATGGTGATAATGGTTTCATCAAGCAGGACATGAGGGAAAATCTTCAACAGAAACACTGCAAAAATGAAACCTGTTTTTGTACAGCAGGGAAGTCGTGAACCTGCGTTTTTGTGTTTTTTTTTTTTTTTTTTGGGCTGTACTTGCCCCTTTTTTTTTTTGCGTGTTTTTTTTTTTTTTTTTTTTATTCCTGTATTTTAAAAACCATTATCCCTTTGAAAGAAATAGAGTGAAAATAGATATAACAAAGCCCTGGTTAGCAGTTTTTGTGAAGGGGCGCCCCCGCTTGCACGAGTGGGGGGAAGACTTCTGCAGTTCTCAAGGGTCTGGCAGGAAGAGTGTCGAGACAAATGGGGGGGCTTCCTCCAATAACTCTAGGGTACAAACTAGAGTTCCGAGAGTCCCAGTCCCCTTGATTTCTCAGATCAAACGTTCACAAAGATCCAAAGAAAAAAATCTCTTTCAAAATTTGGACCATCTTTTGTCTCGAAGTGTGATATCAGTGGTCCCCATGGAAGAGCAGGGATTAGGGTTTTATTCAAACCTTTCCACGGTACCAAAACCAAACGGGATGTCAGACCCATTCTAGATCTCAAAGGATGCTTATCTCCATGTACCTATTTTTCCCGCTCACCAGAAATATCTACAATTCGAGATAGAAAATCGTATTTTTCAGTTTGTATAGCCCTGCCTTTCAGTCTAGCTACTGCACCTCAAGTGTTTTACGAAGGTCCTGGCTCCCCCTTTAGCCAGATTAAGGGCTCAAGGTATAACGATTCTAGCTTACTTAAACGATCTGCTCTTGATAGAACAATCGGTAGCCCGCTTAGACCAAAGTTTGGTCACCACAGTGGGCTAACTGGAATACCTAGGTTGGATTCTCAACCTAGAGAAATCTTCCTTTAAAACCATCAAGGAGATTGGAATACTTGGGTCTGATCATAGATACAGCTCAGAAAAGGGTGTTCTTGCCCAATAGTGTTCTATAAGGGAACTGATTCAGGTGGTCAAAGCAAAAAAGAATCCAATTCGACTAAGCATGAGATTGTTGGGAAAGGTGGTGGCTTCATTCAAGGCCGTTCCTTATGCTCAATTTCATTAGCGGCTACTGCAAAACCGTGTCCTATCGACTTGGAACAGGAAGATCCAAGCTCTAGACTTCCCAATGCATTTATCCCCAAAGGTGTGCCAAAGCCTCAGTTGGTTGATAGCCAAGAATCTGCAGAAAGGAAAATCCTTCCTACCAGTTACCTGGAAGGTGGTAAAAAGATGCCAGCCTTCTGGGCTGGGGAGCAGTCCTGGAAAAAGCATCTGTAGAAGGGAAATGGTCCAAATGGTCCAAATTGGAAATTACCTTGCCCATCAATATTCTAGAGCAGTGATGGCGAACCTTGGCACCCCAGATGTTTTGGAAATACATTTCCCATTATGCTCATGCAGTGTAGTTGAGCATTATGGGAAATGTAGTTCCACAACATCTGGGGTGCCAAGGTTCGCCATCACTGTTCTAGAAATTCGGGCAGCACGCCTGGACACTCCGATTACTGAATTGTCCTGTCAGAATCCAATCCAACAATGCCACAGCAGTGGCCTATATCAATCACCAAGGAGGCACGAGATGTTGTGCGGCCCAGAGAGGTGAATCATATCCCAACTTGGGCAGAAAACATACCTTGCCTGTCGGCAGTCTTCATTCCAGGAATAGAGAATTGGCAGGTGGACTACTTGAGTTGCCAGCAGTTCCCCGGAGAATGGTCTCTTCACCCCGACATTTTTCTGGCAATATGTCAAAAATGGGTAATTCTGGACGTGGATCTGTTTGCATCCAGCTTCAACAAAGATTGACAATTTTGTGTCAAGGCCAAAGGATCCGCTGGCATGCGTAACAGGTGCCTTGGTGTTTACATGGAATCAGTTTTCAGATGTATGCGTTCCCTCCTGTTTTCCTTCCGCGACTTCTTCGCAGGATCGAGCAGGAAGGGAAGGCGGTGATTCTTGTGGCCCAGGAGATATTGGTATGCAGAAATCATAAAGATAATGGAGCCTACCGCCACGGCCAGACCTTCTCTTGCAAGGTCCAGTATTCCATCCTACCTTACAAACGCTAAATTTAATGCTTTGGCTATTGAAACCCACATTCTGAAGAAGCGTGGGCTGTCGGGTTCAGTTGTGTCTACTCTGGTTAATGCAAGGAAGCCGGCCTCCAGAGTCATTTATTATAGTCTGGAAGGCATATGTCTCCTGGTGTGAATCCAGGGGTTGGCACCCCAGGAAGTATGTCATGGGTAGAATCCTTGACTTTCTACAGATGGGATTAGAAATAAAGCTGGCCTTGAGTACTATCAATGGCCAGGTTTCAACTTTATCAGTGATATTTCAGCGACCACTTGCTTCGCACTCTTTTTGGTTTGTAGCTTTATTCAGGGGGTAACGCGACTTAATCCTCTGGTTAAGTCTCCTGTGAACCCTTGGGACTTAAATTTAGTCCTGTCGGTATTACAGAAACAGCCTTTTGAGCCGATGCAACATATTCCCCTGGTCCTTTTGACAAGGAAACTCATTTTTCTGGTAGCCATATCTTCTGCAAGAAGGGTATCGGAGTTGGCTGCTCTTTCATGTAAAGAGCCGTATTTAATTATGCACAAGGATAAGGTTGTACTACTGCTCAGATTTGAAAAACTGATGTTTTTGTTTGTGTTGCCTGAAGGTCCTAAGAGGACAGGCAGCATCAAAATCTATTTCTAAATAGATTTGTCAAGTAATTGTTCAAGCTTATGGTTTAAGGAGAAAACCACCTTTTCATATTAAAGTGCACTCCACCAGGGCTGTTAGTACTTCCTGGGCAGTGCATCACCAAGCCTCCATGGCTCAAATCTGCAAGGCTGCAACTTGGTCTTCAGTCCATATATTTACCAGATTCTATGAAGTAGATGTAAAAGGTCATGAGGATATCGCCTTTGGGCGCAGTGTACTGCAGGCGGCAGTATAAGTCCTCTGCTCTCTTGGTGCCCTACTTTTTGTTGTCTCCCTCCCTTCAGTTGGCATTGCTATAGGACATCCCACATAGTAACTACTATGGCTCTGTGTCCCGTGATGTACGACAAGAAAATAGGATTTTTATAAAAGCTTACCTGTAACTTCCTTTTTCTTTGAAGTACATCATGGGACAGAGAGGTCCCTGCCTTCTTTCTGTTATACACGTGTCTTGCTTTGGTACAAAAACTGAGGTACTCCCAGTAGTGGGAGGGGTTATATAGGGAGTGGACTTCCTGTCTTAGGGTGTGCCAGTGTCCATTACCTGAAGGTGGCTTATAACCCACATAGTAACTACTATGGCTCTGTGTCCCATGATGTACTTCAAAGAAAAGGATTTTTACAGATAAGCTGTTATAAAAATCCTATTTTTGGACACACAACATAGAGCACCATTGACACATTTCATGGTTTGAAAAAGAAATATACCTTGCTATCCCCACTAAACTGCTGCAAAAATTTTTTTTGTTAACGTGAGGCAAAAATTGAACTGTTTACTCCAAGCATGCAATATTCTTTGCAGCTCAACAGACAGCTTTTAAAGGGGTACAGTGGACTTAAAATTGTATCATGGAATTGTACAGGCTGAGGATAGCATCCTCTCTTTTGAAACTTAAAGCGTTTGTTACCCTAAAAAAAGATCCTGTTCTTTTTTAAAGCCTGCATAACAGCACCGTGCTTTTGGCCCCTGTATCACCTGAAATTCCTGGCTGATCCTGCCTGGTTCTGCCCTCCCCCTGTAAACTGACCAGGGTTTATCATGGCTGCGGAGCCCTGACACTGTGGTCAGTTTACATGCCTCATCATCCGCTCTCTCCTCGGTCCTCCCCCACCCCCCCGCCTGTTTGCTAGTGACGCCGTTCTTTACCTGATTTCAGAGCGTCGCTCACGTGACCAGTCTCTCCTCTCCCACCATGGAATGTATTAAGGTAGTTATAAATTGATCTGAACAAATCAGAACTTTTACAGGCATTCGTCATTCTGAGAACAAATAATCATGGGAGAAGCTGTGTTTAAAAGGACATGTGATATGGTTTGGTAGACACTTTCCCGACTGTCCTAATCTGTTCAGAAATGAGGTCCCGGCTACAGTGCCTAGTCTGTGAAAACACCTATCTTGTACTGTCAAAAACTTTCTGAATGCCAGAATTTTGTCTAGTTTATTTGAGAAGCTTTAATATTTTCTTTGGATAAGGTGGTGTTCTTTATTTTGAATTGAACACTACTTTTAGCTTTTGGATTTAAGTTTGTCTTTTTGTTTACACACATGGGCAAGTCAATGTTGTTCAATGCTGACGAGAGGAAAAAGTTGGCAGTTGCTTACCTTCCGCTCTCTTGGAATGCATTTACTTTTACATTGAAGAAATTTTGGCATTAGGGAACCATTTATTGTTCAATAATTGCTTGTTTTTGCTGACAAGTTGCATATCTATCTTCTAGGTTCATGTTCTTCGTGAAGTTGCATCTATGGCCCAAGAAAAACTTGGCCTGTCCTGTGAAGTGATTGACTTAAGAACTATTCTGCCATGGGATATTGAAACAGTCTGCAAGGTAAGCAATACAACATCATGGGAACATTGGATTAAACGGGTATTTGGAAATGAATTGAAGGGATTTATCATCATGTATTAAATAAGTATGCTCTGATAGCGGTTCCAACTGGAAAATATATCCCCATGTTCTGCATGTTTTACACACAGAGGAAGAACTCTAGGCAAAATGCACATTCAAAATATTTCCATGTAAACTGTTACCTGCCAAAGGATTTATTTAGCCAGTCTCTTGATTCACATACCTTTGCCACACTGTATAGCCAGGAATATGTCTTCACTGTTTCCTGGTTCAGTTTAACAATTTAATCTATCGCCCGCCCTTAAAGCAGTATTAAACCCCAAAACTAGTACCTTTCTCTCTGAGAACTAAAAATGGATCGCTGAGGTTTCCATTGTGAGACCAGATCTCCCATGTTTGCAACATGGACATAATAATGTTGTTCTTTATCTGCAGACATGTTTGCTTTCTGTTACTTTTACTTTCATGTACCCATCTATGGGAATTCTAGATCTCACACATACAGAATGTTTCTTGTATATGTATGTTAAACTTCCAAATACTTCTTTAAATAAAGAATTAAAGGGGTTGTAAACCCTTGCCGTTCTATGTATTAAGGTGAAAAACATTTTTTTTAATGCAGCAGCCTCCCTTATACTTACCTGAGCCCCGAAATTTGTGCGACGGGAATGAACACACCAGCTCCGTCCGGTGTCTAGTGTCCTGATTGGATAGATTGATAGCAGCGCAGCCATTGGCTCCCACTGCTGTCAATCAAATCCAATGACATGGGCGCCGGGGGGGGGGGGCGGGGCCAAGTAATACATTCGGTGGCTATGGACACCAAATGATGGACTCAGGAGTGCGCCTGCAAGGTAACCCCCTTCAGGAGAGCACTTCTCCTAGGGGGTTATCTGATGTAGGGAGGAGCCACGAGAGCCGCCGGGGGACCCCAGAAGAGCAGGTTCGGGGCTACTCTGTGCAAAACGAGCTGCACAGTGGAGGCAAGTATGATATATGTTTGTTTAAAAAACAAAACATTACAATCACTTTAAAAAACAAAACAAAAATTTTAACTGTGTAAAATGTTTTCAATTCATTTTCTTTTGTAGGCGTTTGTCCTTTATTTTCGCCTGGTGATCTAGCTAGGAAGTCTTTTTTTTTTTTTCCATTTTTCTTTAATAGACCAAGCTGTCCAGATAAAGTAGTGTTTAGAGGGTGGAGATAAACCATTTACCACCGACACTGCTTACAATGGTCCCAAAAGGTAAAAAGGTACTGGTACTGGCCCAGATGGCTTCATCGTGTATTATTATAAACAATGCCTACTCTGGGGCATTACCTTGTAAAAATGTTTAATGGATTAGGTGATGCAACTTCTTTTCACAAGAAACTTTGAAAGCCCATATTACAGTAATACCCAAAAAAGGTAGGGACCCCATGCAATGTGGGAGTTACAGGCCAATCTCTCTTTTTAAATACAGATCTGAAACTTTTCACCAAGATTATTATGACATGTGTAACAACTGCCGCCCTCCTTGATCCACTTGGATCAGGTTGGGTTTGTCCCAGGGATGGAGACATGGGATAACACTATAAAGGCCCTGAATTTAATTCATCTGGCTAATATATCCAAGACCCCATGCATATTTCTAGGAACAGATGCAGAGAAGGCTTTTGATAGAGTGAATTGTAAGTTCATATTCTCTGTATTACGATATGTGGGGCTGGGAGATAATATGCTACAATGGATTTTAAGTATATGTGTGTGTGTGTGTGTGTGTGTATGTGTGTATGTGTGTGTATATATATATATATATATATATATATATATATATATATATATATATATATATATATATATATATATATATATATATATATATATATATATATATATATATATATATATATATATATATATATATATATATATATATATATGTATATGTGTATATATATATATATATATATATATATATATATATATATATATATATGTATATGTGTGTGTATATATATGTATGTATATATATATATATATATATATATATATATATATATACATATATATATGTATATGTGTATATATATGTATGTATATATATATATATATATATATATATATATATATATATATATATATATATATATATATATATACATACACACATACACACATACACACATACACACATACACACATACACACATATATACATATATGTGTGTGTATATGTATGTATATACACATATGTGTATGTATATATATATATATATATTATATTATCTCTATCTCCCCATCCGTAAAGGTAAATGGAATTCTATCTCCCCCTTTCATAGTTACCAATGGGACCAGGCAGGGGTGTCCTTTTGTCACCTATTTTTGCACTCTTTGGAACCTTTACTTTGTAAGGTCCGGGCAAATCCATATAGTCAGGGAGTGAAGGTAGACAGAATTCAATATAAGATCTCGTCATATGCAGATATGTTTTTTTTTCTCTAACAAACCCGATGGTATTCCTCCGTAACCTTTTTTGGGAAATAGAGACATGGATCCTTATCATACTTCAAAATGAACTTTTCCAAGTCGGAGGCCATGTGAATAGCTGTCCCCAACACTTTGATAAAGTCATTAAAATCTGACTATATATTTAAATGGACAGATCAAGCACTGAAGTATTCATTGATTCCAGTAGACCTTTCACGCACATTTGATTTTAACTTCCCATCACATTTATGTAAGGTGTGGATACTTCTGGAGAAATGGCACAAAGGGTTCCATTCCTGGTTTGGGAGGTGTAGCATTATTATTAATATTCTACCAAAGTATCTGTACCTGTTTCAGGCCCTACCATTAATATACCTATACAGTACTTTAACCATTTCCCACCTGGCCTATAGCAGAATGATGGCCGGGCGGTGGTTCTGTTATCCTGACTGGGCGTCATGATGTCCAGCAGGATAACATGCAGCACGCGCCCACGGGGGCGCGCAGCGATCGGAAGTGCTGTGTCAGTCTGCGACTGAGGCTCCTTACCACGTGATCAGCTGTGACCAATCATAGCTGATCATCGTGTGAACCAGGGAGTGTTGGTAAACCTCATTCCGCACTGAGTGGCGGCTCTCCCTGTCATAGCAGCTTGCTATGGGGGCAACCTAGCCAAGTCACAGCTACCAGTGTCCATTCAGACACAGAGCTGCGACCCGGCCCTGCCCCCTTTCTATTCTCATTGGCTGATTGACTTTGAAAGCATCGGGAGCCAATGGCACCACAATGCTGTCTCAGCCAATGAGGAGGGGGAGACTCCTGGACTCCTGGACAACTGCTGCACACAAAAGGCTTTTTATCTTGATGCATAGAATGCATTAAGATAAATAATCTTCTGCCTTTACAACCCCATTAAACTACATTTATGTACAGTATTTTTATCTGTGTAATTTAAGATAAAATACAGACATCCAAAAAGATTGTTTAGAGGGGGCGTGGCGACCGGACTCCAGGATGGCCGCTTAACCTGGAGCTCCGCTCGTCCGCAGGAGACATTCGTCAGCCACACACTATTTCCGGCGGAAACATACCTCCACAAAAGGTCAGTGCGATCCCGAGAACCGGAGGCAGTCACTAGAGATGGGCCGGCACAGGAAAAACCCGCCACAGCCACCGAAAATAGCGAGCTACTGCGCCACGAACGGCGCCTCACAAGATGGCGACGGCGGCGGGAATGCTGACACTCATACCTTACCTCAGAGTCTGGGAGAGGACGTGTCCGGAACCTACCGCACCGATGGCCACACACTACAGACTCCCAGCGACTCATCCTCTGGTCCCGCAACGCCTACCACACGGAGCCCAGTGAAATCCAGGCCGAGGAGAGAATCCCCATTTAGGCCGCAAAACGCTCCGGCCATGGAGGTAAGCGAACCACACTCATACCAAGCTAGCCAGCATACCATGAAAGGAGAATCAATTATGGACTTTCCTACAACAGATGGGCCCGTGTCTGACACTATAATAAAAGACATGTTGATTTCACTGAGATCATCACTACAGGCTGATATGGTCAGGGGGATTAATCAATGTAAAAGAGAAGTGCATTCACTAGGCCTAAGAGTGGACAGAACAGAGCACAAAATGGAGGAATTTACCTCAGCTTATAATGTAATGGTCGACTCAAATGCAGCTCAGGGGGAAGAAATAGGATGGATTAAAGACAAACTAGCAAGTCTAGAGGACCGCTCCAGGAGGAACAACCTCAAATTGAGGGGTATCCCTGAAGAGGTACCCCCGAATCAGTTACTACCATTTGCCCAAGCTTTATTTTCAACTTTTTTACCTCAGGCTACAGCACAGGACCTCATTGTGGACAGAATTCATAGAATTCCTAAACCGTCATTTCTGCCTGCAGAAATTCCCAGAGATGTTCTTCTAAGAGTCCACTATTTCCACATTAAAGATCAAATTTTGCAAATTTCTAGAAAACAAGAAAATTTACCCCCACAATTTGCTAATGTTAAATTGCTCCCTGACCTATCTAGACATACTTTACAACGCAGACGCAATCTTATAACTATTACAAAAGCCCTAAGGAATCATAACATCATTCACAAATGGAAATACCCTGCCACTCTATCCATTGTTCACAATGGCACCACCACCATGATCTCCTCGTTGGATGAAGGTCTAAATTTACTACGTAGATGGAAAATACTACCTGATGCAAGCACCAACTTTCCCGCCATAGCAGGCCCATCACATATCCCTAATGAATGGCAAGCAGTGACTCATAAAAAATCTCTTAAAAAATCCGCTGGTATACCAAGCACAGAATTTCAACAGATTACTTGAATGTCTCCTAGGAAGAGTGCCTTATACTCTGTTCCTTGTTACCCTCAGGTTACCATTAGCAGTTCCATCTGCTCTTGGATCGCTTTATGGATCCTTTTTTTATCTATATTTTCTTTTTTTATTTCTTTTTCCTTGATATGCACAGATCTCTCAAGAGCAATTTATCGTCCTACATCTACTCCAGAAATCCATATGATGACTGTCAACAACCAGGAAAATTCACACCAATTGTAGTGAGTACTTTATTGTCTATCCTCCATATCCTTTATACAATGGACCAATGACGATCTCTTGCTTATCAATCAACGCACATGGTTTGAACCACCCGGCCAAACGATTTTCCTTATGGAAGGAGGTTCATAAACACAAGGCAGATATTGTATGTGTACAAGAAACGCACTTCCAACTAGACAATACCCCGCAGTGTACCCACAAAGACTTCCCACACATCTACTTAGCATGTAATCCTCTCAAAAAAACTGGAGGCGTTCTAATAGCCCTGAAGAACTCACTTTCATTTCAACACAGAGATTCGTTTACTGATGAAGCTGGCAGATTTATCATTGTCTCAGGCGACATAAATTCTCAACCATTCACTCTGGTTAACCTATATTCACCAAATACACATCAAATTCGCTTCTTCAATAAGGTCCTTCGCAAACTCAAGTCTATGCAGTATGGTAAAGTCCTGATATGCGGAGACTTTAATGCTACTGTAGACCCCCAAGTGGACACATCTTCGGCCAAAATCCGCTCAACACCAGCTCTACAAACCATTCTTCACAAAGAGGAACTGTTCGATGCGTGGAGATGTCTCCATGCTGGTGAAAAGGACTTCACTTTTTTTTCAACAGGCATCGCTCATACTCCCGTATTGACATGTTTCTAACTGATAAATGGTTGTTACAAGATATAACCACAGCTGCCATTCACGAGATTACGTGGTCTGACCACGCAGCGATTTCCTTATCCATTATGGAGAAGGGTGTCTCTTCTTCACCTCCCATCTGGCGGTGTAATAATAGACTAGTACAAGAACCTTCATCTAACAAACTACTGACACAACACATCACCAATTTTTTCTTAGATAACTATGGTTCAGTTACGAAAACACATGTTTTGTGGAACGCCCATAAGGCATACATGAGAGGTATTCTAATACAAATGGGGGCTAGAGCCAAACACCAGAGGTCTCAACAAATTCAAACTATACTCCATGATCTTAGAAAATTTGAAACACAAAATAAAACATCCCCTACCTCAGTAATAACTCACAAACTTTCTATCCTTAGGGAAAAACTTAGAGAAATTTTATCTCAACAATATGACAGACATATCAGAAGCTTAAAATTGAATTTCTACCATAATGCTAACAAAACAGGTAAACTATTAGCCAACAGATTGAAAGCAAAACGCACTAAGACAAGGATAGCATACTTAAAACACCCCACGTTACACCACAAAATTATTCATCCTAAAGATATAGCTGACCAATTTGCAGAATACTATAGTTCACTTTATAATATACATAAGGATACCGCTACGAACCAACCATCTAAGGAAAACATAAATGATTTCCTACAACGCATTCATTTACCCTCGCTATCTACTGAACAATTAGAATATCTTAATACCCCCTTTACCACTTCTGAAGTTGAGAAAGTTATTTCTTCTCTTCCTAACGGTAAATCCCCTGGCCCTGATGGCTTCTCAAATGAATATCTTAAAGCATTTAAACATGTCATAGCACCTTATCTCACACATTTATTTAATGACACTGCCGATAGTGCTAGTATGCCCCCAGATATGCTTAAAGCATATATAATCACATTACCTAAACCTGGTAAGGAACCAGACACTCCGGCCAATTATAGACCGATATCACTGCTTAACTCTGATACCAAAGTATATGCCAAATTATTAGCCAATCGTTTATCAAATATTATTCCTTTACTAGTCAAAAATGATCAGATGGGATTTGTGAAGGGGAGACAAACTTCTGACGCAACCAGGAGAATTATAAATGTTTTGTATCATGCTAAATTGCACCGAACGCCTTCTCTGCTGTTATCTATTGACGCAGAGAAGGCGTTCGATAGAGTCCACTGGACATACATGGAGATGACGCTTAGTAAGTTCGGATTCCGGGGTCGTATACTTCAAGCTGTTTTGGCATTGTACTCTTGCCCCACTGCACAGGTATACTCGACAAATGCTTTATCTTCACCCTTTGATATTAGAAATGGAACTAGGCAGGGATGCCCCCTGTCTCCTTCCATTTTTAACCTTATGATGGAACCTCTTGCAGAAACTATAAGGTCTCACCCGCTGATTTCGGGTTTCCAGTTCGGCAACACTAAACACTCCATTAATCTTTTTGCTGATGATGTCATTCTGCTATTGACTAATCCAAAAATTTCTTTACCACATGCTCATGAGGTCCTGCAAGAATTTGGTAAGATCTCATACTATAAAGTGAATTTTTCTAAGTCTTTGATCCTCGCCCTCAAAATTCCACCCAAACTTAAACTTGATCTCCAATCACAATTTCCATATACATGGAGTACTGAAGGTGTTCCATATCTGGGGATTGTCTTGAAAGCCAAAGTTTCTGAACTCGTCAAATCTAATTTGAAACCACTCATTGCCAAACTGGGAATTCAACTCAAAGACTTTTCAATGAAAGAGGTTTCATGGTTTGGTAGGATTGCTGCATTTAAAATGTTGATATTGCCTCAAATATTGTATGTTTTTCGCTCTCTACCACTTCATATCCCACAACATTTTATTAAAAAACTTACTACTATGTGCTGGAAGTATGTGTGGAATGGTAAAAAAGCCAGATGCTCCAGGAACAATCTTATCTCACATAAGAGATTCGGTGGGGCAGGGCTTCCCGATATTCAAGACTACTACTGGGCAGTTAGACTGGACCAACTTAAACATTGGTTCCCGACTAAAGACCCACCAGTTTGGGTAGACATTGAAAATTCATTAATCCCACTATCCATATCCAACGTATGCAATCTTTTACTGACTGATAGCTGGGCTACTTGGGACCTACGTAAATTATCCCCTACAATTCAAATTTCCTTAAAAGCATGGAGACATGCACTAACTACTAATCAAGATGACGTTATAGACTTACCATACAATATACCTCTTTCTATTCTTAGGACGAAACTTCCCGACATCCCTATAAATGACTTCATTAATATAGGAATTACGATGCTATCTGACTTCTTCGATGTCAATAAGCTCAAATCTGTAACACAATTGACCTCGCAGTATAACCTTACTACTGATATGGCTCCTTACGCATTTCGGATATTAGAGTTACTTCAAACCTTACCTTCTCCTTTAATTACCATTCCACGCAGACTATGGCAGTTTTATTATCCAAGTAGTAAAGAAGCGAAAGGAATTTCTTATTTTTACAATCTTCTACATGATAAATTACAATTTATCAAAACACCTGCCATGCTCAAATGGGAAGCAGAACTCGGCTCTGACTTTTCGGAGGTTCAGTGGCGCCACGCCTTCTCTGAAATTCATTCTGCATCTCATTGTGCCAAACACTGGGAACTTACTATTAAACTCTCCAATAGATGGCATTACACTCCTTGTCGATTGGCATCTTTCTTTACAGGTTTTTCTCCGAACTGTTGGAGGGAGTGTGGCCACTTGGGTAATCTATTACATATGCTTTGGTATTGCCCTACGGTTAAAAGCTTATGGAATAGTGTTTTTCAACATATATCTACCATTACTGGTATACTCACTAAACCAGACCCTGCCTTAGGTATTCTTCATATGAATATCGACAAATTTCCTAAATCATTTAGATCAGTTATAACTCATATTCTGTTAGAAACCAGATTGCTGATTTTATGCAATTGGAAGTCTAACACTGCTATCAATTTATCAGATGTCATTTCTGCAGTACGTAGAAACTATACTTTTGAACGTTTGATGGCACTTAAGAATTCCAAATGTGTACAATTTGATAAATACTGGTCTATATGGCCTAAAGTTTCCTCTCAGGATGATATATAATTCTGTAGATTGTTTGTTATAAATGCTCTATATACGTTCTTTGAACATGTCTTATCTTTTATATGTTATATAGTCGATGGATACTGACACATATCCCACGTTGTGCATATCCTATTATTTATTTCTTTTAATGTTTATTTATTTTCTGTATGATTTCATGAAAATACTCAATAAAAATTGAATGATTCAAAAAGATTGTTTAATGGAAATGGCTGAAATATTGCAACTCCACAGACTGAATGTTCTGGCAGAGTTCATTTACAAACTTTCTTAGATTAATCAATTTAAGTCTACATGCACAGAACTGTAATAATTCTACTGATCATATAGGCAAGCATTTTCCGATCTTATAAAAGTTCCTTTGTAAATTATCAGTAAAATGCTTTAGATATGTTTTTTTTTTTTTTTTTTTAAATGCATAAAGGTATAGTTCTATATCCTCCTGGGGTATGTGTTGTGTTTTTTTTTTTTTTTTTTTCTTTTAAATCCTAACGTAATGGATATAAAGTCCACTCACCCTTGTTATAATGTCAGGTTTCTGTGATGTTAAAAAAAAGAGACAAAGATGAATCATTTCAGACCTTTTTCCACCTTCAGGGCCAGTTCACACCACATGCAGTCCAGAGCATTTTTTTTTCTGCATCAAAAAACGCATGTAAAGTAGGTTTATATGGTTTTCAATGGCACAGTTCACACCAATGCTTGCAGTTCAAGTGCGTTCCAGCTCCAGAAAAAAAAGTAGAACATGGTGCATTTTTCCTGGACTGTACTGGAATGCTGTAAAATGCAAAAAAATTTAACAAAAAACGCACTGGAACACACATGTCCTTATTTAAGGTTAGGTAAAAAAGAGGGAGAATAATGTACTATATGTGACCTATAAACTGTACAACTCAATTGAAAGACAAACTGAAATCTTTTAAGGGGTTACTAAAATAATGTGGTTGCATAAGTGTGCAGACCCTCTTATAACTGGGGATGTAGCTGTTTTCAGAAATAAGCAATCGCATTCAAACTCATGTTAACTGCTTCAGCCCCGGAAGGTTTTACCCACGTCATGACCAGCCCATTTTTTGTGATATGGCACCCCGTTGATTTAACTGACAATTGTGCGGTCATGTAACGCTCTACCCAAATAAAATTGATGTCCTCTTCTTTTTTTTTTTTTTTTTTTTTTTTTTTTAAATAGAGCTTTCTTTTGGTAGTATTTGATCACCTCTGCGGGGTTTTTTTTTTTGCGCTATAAACAAGAAAAGACCAACAATTTTGAAAAACAAACAATGTTTCTTACTGCTATAAAACATATCCAATCAAATTTCTTCATTGATGTATTCTGCTACATATTTTTTGGTTAAAAAAAGAAATCCCAATAAGCATATATTGATTAGTTTGCGCAAAAGTTATAGCGCCTACAAACTATGGGATATATTTATGGAATTTTTATTTTTACTAGAAATGGCGGCGATCAGCTTTTTTTTTTTTTTTTTTTTTTTTTTTTAGCGGGACTGCGACATTAAGGCGGAAACAAGTGACACTTTTTGGGGACCAGTGACACCAATACAGTGATCGGTGTTTAAAAAAATAAAAATAAATTGCACTGTCACTGTACAAATGACACTGGCAGGGAAGCACCAGGGGCTATCAAATTGTTAAATGTGTTCCTTATGAGTGCTTTCGAACTATGGGGGGAACTATGGGGGGGATGTGCTTTGACTAGGGAAAACAGAGATCCGTGTACAGGGGGTCCCCGGGTTACAAACAAGATAGGGACTGTAGGTTTGTTCTTAAGTTGAATCTGTTTGTAAGTCGGAACAGGTACATTTTTTAAGTGTAGCTCCAGCCAAAAAATCTATTTTTAAGTTTTTTAGATAACATAGAGAAAGGGTTATCACCCCTGTAACATTTGTTTTGCTGTCTGTGCCCCTGTTTAGAAGATTTCACCTCACTTCCTGTCCCAATGACAATTGGATTTTGAAAATTTTGGGTTGTTAGGGAAACATGGACTGGTGATAAAGCATCAGTGGAGACACCTTTTTCCCATATTAACTCTTACAGGAGTGAATTTCCCTTCCTAGATTTCCTCTCACTTCCTGTTGTCTCCCTCCGTTTGTAAGTAGGAGTCGTTTGTAAGTCGGATGTTTGTAAGTAGGGGACCCCCTGTATCTGCTTAGCAGAAACACAAGATCTCAATTTCCACTCTGACAGAATGCCAGTCTGCCTTGTTTACATAGGCAGACCGCCGCTCTGCCCCTCCTCAGAACGATTGCCGGGACCCGCTGATTAGCTCCCGCTGTGTTCAATCACAGCAGTAGCGGTTCGCCGGTGGCGTGCCCCAGACCTCGTGCACGAAATAACATATCTGTACATGGATTTGTGCAGGAGGGCTGCCCTTCCACAGTATATATGTGTGGGGCGGTCCAGAAGCGGCCACTTCAGCCCCCAGAAGATTTAGCTGCTCAAAGACCAGGCCAGTTTTTGCGATATGGCACTGCGTCGCTTTAACTGACAATTGCGTGGTCGTGCGACGCTGTATCCAAACAAAATTGACATCCTTTTTTTCCCCACAAATGGAGCTTTCTTTTGGTGGTATTTGATCGCCTCTGCGGTTTATTTTTTGCGCTATTTTGAAAAAAATACTCTTACTTTTTGCTATAATATCCCACATTTTTTATCAAAAAAAACAAATTTTTTTTTTTCTCAGTTTAGGCCGATATGTATTCTTCTACATATTTTTGGTAAAATAATTGCAAGAAGCGTATATTGATTGGTTTGCGCAAAAGTTAGTGTCTACAAAATAGGAGATTTATGGCATTTTTATTTTTTACTAGTAATGGTGGTGATCGATTTTTATCGGGACTGAGACATTGCGGCGGACAAATTGGACACTTTTGACACATTTTAGAGATCATTGACAATTATACAGCGATCAGGGCTATAAAAAATGCACGGGTTACTGTATAAATGTTTTTAGCAGGGAAGGGGTTAACACTAGGGGGCGATCAAGGGGTTGACCGTGTTCCCTAGGTGTGTTCTAACTGTAGGGGGGACTGTCTAGGAGGAAAGCGAGATCGGTGTTCATACTTAGTATGAACTCGCGATCTGTCTCCACTCCCCTGAAAGAACCGGGATCTGTGTGCTTACGGGTTTAAAGGTAGAAAAAGTACTGAAATTATCTTTCTCACATTTTTTACATCGCATAAATCTGACATTTTAACAAAGGTGTGTAGACTTTTTATATCCACCGATATACATGCGTCTACATGCTATTACACTCAAACTCGTAAAATACGTGCATCTGTGTTTATGTCCCCATTGAAAATAATGGGGGTTTAAATTTTCTATCCTTACGCCATATCTGAGAAATTTTTGTTCTATTTTCATCTGCTGTTTAAACTGTTTTTAATTGAGTGCCAGTTGTTGTTAATGCTAGTCAAGGGACTAAATAATGAAAAGGGAATGTAAAACTGATGGAAAGTGGTTTAAAGCCAGTGTGCACAGGGTTCCTTCAATGAAAGATGACTTGAAGAATCTGTTTTGCCTTCAGTGATAATTTTCTTGCTTCAATTGGAGATAGCAGGGTCAAACCCAATAGCAGCTTTTACTTTATTAGAATTAGTGTAAGGTTATTACTGTAGATGTGTGTAAATCTTTATACACTGGGCGGAGTCTGGGTGACTTCATCATGCGCATGACCAAAAAAGTAACTAACAGTTGTATGTATCAGACCGGCTATAGATGAGTCAATAATGACACTACAAATGGTGCTTTTACTTTTACGCACTGGGAACTGTACAAAAAATGTAAATAAGCTTTTTATTGAACTAGGTTTTAATAATTGCGGTTTTAAAACTATGCGCACTATGTCGTGTTTGTGAGCGCTCATATATTCAAGGTGATCGCTCATTTTGATTGCTGCTGCTGCTTCACTGCTGGTGGAGGAAGTGTGGACTTGATACACAGTGAATTTGATCGGCACAAGGCACACAGGAGATTGTTCACACAAGCCTTTTTGAAAGTGGTTGAATGTTTATATATTTTTAAGCTGAACTGTAGGAATTCATCAACTTTGTAAAAAGTGCAGGCATATGTTGGGTTAAGTCCAGTGCCTGCCACCTTGTGGACTTATCTCTGTTATTTACATCTGACAGGTTTATTGTGCACCAGGAAAATGGCTTCCGCATCTGACACTGGACACTCTCTGGTCTCAGCTCCTTCAAATGTAAAGTTAATGCTGCTGCTATGCCTGCCCCTCTCCTTCTCCTGCCCAATCATAGAAGCCTGTGTATTATGTGAACATAGTCACAAAATACAAAGGCTTCTGTGAATAGGCAGCAGAGGGGGGGGGGGGTGGGGGTGGGTGTGGGCAAAGCTGCTATGTGTGCTTCTCCCCTCTCACAGTCCAGAGTGTATCCTCCTGGAGTAATAGAGATACGTGCAGGAGGTGGCATGCACTTCATTAGACTCCTCTCATATTGTGCGTGCATTTTTTTTTTTTTTTTTTTTTTTTTACAAAATTACTGTATTCCTGAAATTTAGCTTTTGTAGTTAATACAATTGACAAACTGCATCATATGTGTAAGATTTTTATTTTGCCCATAGATCCACTTTTACTTGAATTCTTAACCACATGGTGTTGGCCCTGCCTACTTCATTTACGATGGATTTTAAAGAACACAGACCTCGCCTATTCTCTTCCTTCCCTCCCCATCTCCAAAACCCTTCTACTTGCGTACATGCAGAGAGCACAGGAAGTTATTAGCTCACACGATTTCTATCAAAATGAACAGCTGTGTTTTTTAGCTACGAAACTGTTATAACAAAAACACTTTCCATTATATGTTTGGCAGACCCAAAAGAAGTTAAAAAATTCATTGTTGGGGTTTACATACACTTTAACTGCTTGAATATGTGGTTCTACCCAGGTAAGTGTGTTGATGTCCATAGTTTGGGATATATTTTGCTGCACACATACAAGAAGATATAAAATTTCACTTGATTTATTAATATAGGTAAATCATCCACAAATATCCTTCTGACTTATTAGTAGTTGCATCATCCATCAACTATCGTTCATGCAAGCATAATAGGAAATGCACTGGGTTATGACAGTTAAGGCTTGTTCACATGGGGTATATGAATCCGTACCCCGTGTGAGGTCTGTGCACCCACACCAAAGTCACATTGGGAGCGGTGGCTGTGTCCATGTAGCTGCTGCATCCCAATTGACAGCAATGGGACTGCCTGAACATAAATGCATGGAACACCCGTGCATCCTTGTGTGGGTTAACACAGCCCTGATATAGAGTATGGCTTGTTATGCCCCACGTGAATGAGGCCTCAGCCCCATTTTCTGTTTTGGTGATAACCTTTTACCAAACTGGAATACAAGGAAAATTGGGAACAGACAACAATCAAAAGCTTACTCTGTGGTGGGAACAAGCTTTTTACCAGACTGAAGGAATCTCTTCACCAGGGACTCCAAAGTAAAAGGCAGTAAAACCAGGAGTTCAAGTTCTTCCCCACTCTTTCCAAAATAAGAACAATAAGTCTATAGATATGCTTTAATGGAATGGCTTATCCAAAAATTAAATACTGGGATGAGATCAAATGTAGCGTGCAGATTCACTAGCTGCTAAATTTCTTAAAGTCCAACTGAAATCGTATTAGGAACTTATCCTACATGTATAGTCTGGCTTAGCAGCTGTTGTTGTTGTAGTGTTATTTCTTGGTGTCTGTCCAAAAATGGCACCTGGACAAAAAAGGATGGGACTTGGGCTGGTTTCACACCGGAGCGGTGCGGGCGGTGGCGGTAAAGCAGCGCTATATTTAGCGCTGCTTTACCGTTGTTTTACCCGCGGTATGCGGCCGGGGATACCGTCGGCAAAGCGCCGCTGCAGTGGCGCTTTGCGGGGGGTTTTAACCCTTTGTCGGCCGCTAGCAGGGGTTAAAACCACCCCGCTAGCGGCCGCATACTGCGGGTAAAACGACGGTAAAGCAGCGCTAAATATAGGGCTTTCACACTGGAGACACCGCAGCAGCTGTTTCAGGTCGGTTTGCAGGCGCTATTTTTAGCGCAATAGCGCCTGCAAACCGCCCCAATGTGAAAGCAGCCTTACTGGAGGACGACTTTTAGTATTTTACCTGCTTCAGGCAGCAGCATAAATTAAGTGGATAATGTGGAGGGCTCTCTTGAAAGGCACCTATAGTTATGCAAGCAAAAAGAGTGTATGTAAACCCTAACAATGAACTTCTATTGCTCCCTTTTTTTGTCCCTAATAATATATAGTACCATTGGAATAAATTTTTTAAATCTGTTTAATAAGCACAAGAAACCTGCTGATCTTGTCAGAAATCCAGAGCTGTCATGCATAATTACTTCCTATGCTATCTCAAAGATCTCTAGATGAGACTGGAGGTAGGGGGATGGGTTGGGACTGCGGCAACTTTCTCTTGGACTCCGAGGGAAATAGTTACTAAAATGCCACAGACGTTAATGCAGCTAGTGTGGGCTGAAACATGGAAGCATTCATCCACAATTGTTTGATCATGTCATTTTTTCAATAATTGTAAGTAACTTTTGTCATTGCGCACAAACTGAAGCAGTGTGTAAAATATTTTACTTCTCCAGTGAAGAGGAAAGGGTTTATGAAATGAGTGCATATGTTCTCACTACCCTATCTGAAAACCTATAAACCATGCATTGAAAAGCAGGAACAATTCACATATGTTATTTATTTCTGTGGTTACTTTTTCTTTTTGGTTGCTTTGATTGTTCAGCTCATGTGGACACCCATCTGGAAAGTTTTTTGACAAAGGCATCAAACACTGGCTGCTACTTGTTTATGTTGGGTATACACTAACTTGTTTTTTTTCTGTGTCGGTTGATTTTCATTGATTATTTTATTGCTCTTTCATAGCCAATATCCACAAACTTACTATTGTACGCTTTAGGTTTTCCGTCTTTCCTCTGAGCTCATGTTTTCCATTTGCTCCAATCCTTATATGCTTCTAAATATCTTTTAGCTCCCAACATCTTTTGTACATTACACATTGTAATAAAAATGACTAGTTATGTTAGTATTTTGCTTCTTTGTTCCATGGTATCTTGTACAGAAACAATACAATCAACCTATTTATTTTAAATGTACTAACAACTAGTTTATTTAGTTCTTATTTTTAGCTTCAGTGTAATTAGTGATTATGTTGTAGAGATGCAAGAGTGAGCAGATTTGATACGAGTATGAAATGGTATAATGGGACTACCCAGAGGGGTACTAATGATGGTTTATCAATGGCATAAAATATCAGTGCTGTAATGTTGCATGCCAAAGGTGATATTCAATAGTACAAATAGTCGAGCTATTATTTATGCAGTATGCTGCCTATCAAAAAAATTATACCACATAGAGCCAATGGCCAGACGAATAAGCCTACCGCATTGTTCCAACGTTCATGAGATTAATCCATATATATAATAATTGGGTCCATCAGACAGCTCTCGCAGAAATTACGTTTTTCTTCACAGGGCAGTATAAATACTTTGTAAATGCAAATGTAGCAACGTGAGCTGATGGGGCTGAATGTCAACAGTTCAAATGAACCAGTCAGTATGAATGCAGTATACTGCCCAGCAAAAGAGCTGTAACACATACAGCATACTTTGCTGTGACATGTGTCTGATGGGCTCCATTATTGTATATGGATAGATCCTAAAAAGCTCAGCTATGAGGAAAGATTAGCTGAAATGAATGTATTTTTTCTTGAGAATAGGGGATTAAAGAGGCATATTATCAACATGTATGAATACATAAGTGGTCTATATAGTGATCTTGGTGTTGAGTTATTCACTTCTCCTGCCCACTGTATAGACATATGATGGTTTACGGGTGCTCTCATGTTCTGAGACGTTGCTCCAGTCTCACTGCGCCTGTGGCGATCATGGGCATGCTATGTCCTCAGGACACGGCTCTTTAACGAGGTCGGAGTTGCGCCGATGATGTGTCTCTTTACCAATGTGATCAGCTGTGTCCACTCACAGCTAATCACATGTAAACAAAAAAATGCCGGTTATCGGCTCTCCTCGCCTTGCACTGACAAAGTGCGAGGAGAGGAGAGCCAATCAGCGGCATCTCCTCACATTGAAGACCTGTACAAATAATTGGGGCACTGATCATCAGTGCCTTGATTATCAGTGCAGCCCCAACATCCGTGATGCCATTTTGTGCCTGTCAGTGCTGCCTTTCACTGCCCATCAGTGCCATCTACAGTGCATCTGAAAGTATTCATAGCGCTTCACTTTTTCCACATTTTATGTTACAGCCTCATTCCAAAATGAATTAAATTAATTTTCCTCAAAATTGTACAACAATACCTTATAATGACAACGTGAAAGAAGTTTGTTTGAAATCTTTGCAAATTTATAAAAAATTAAAAAAAAAATCACATGTACATAGATAGTCACAGCCTTTGCCATCCTGTTTTTACTGATCAGCCTTAAGATGTTTCCACAACTTGATTGGTGTTCACCTGTGGTAAATTCAGTTGATTGGACATGATTTTGAAAGGCACACACCTGTCTATACAAGTTTCCACAGTTAACAGTGCATGTCAGAGCACAACCAAGCCATGAAGTCCAAGGATTTGTCTGTAGACCTCGGAGACAGGATTGTATCGACTCCTGTGAGCCGCTCCATGCTGCGATGTGAACCCAGCCTTAATGTTGCAATTTACTCCTCCCATGATGCCTCAAGATTTTCCTTGTAGTTAATTGTAGGCTATCAACCTTTTTGTATTACACTTGCAGTGGTCACATGTACCACATTTGGTGATTCCCCCCTTCCGTAACCAAATGGGAGTCGACATTCTCCATACTTAAGTTTTTGCACGAGTGACACGGATAGAGCTAGCCCTTTTATAAATGACCTTTGGTGTGACCAAATAATCCATGTCCGTTATTGGCTCTTTAAACGCCTCACCCCACCCCACAATTTTATTTAGTATATTTTTCTTTGTTTAGGTTGTCTCCCTCTCTTTCCGCGATTCTGCTGTTTTTCAGGAACCTTTTAATAAGGTGCAATTCTATCTATTAATGTGCAAGTTTTTTGTTATTTTTGTGTATAAAAAGAGAAGCTAAGAGAAAAACTTTAGCAAAAAGATTTGATTTTTAAACCTGGAGATTGCAGCACAAGATACCACTTTTCCTGGCTTCATCCTCAAAATTAGTGGTATGTATTCTGTATATAGTATTGTGTATGTATGAACTTGCATACCACAGCAATTTCTTACATCAAGAGGGGTCTACAAACATAAGTGGAATATTTGTTTTTGTTTTTCTATTGGTTGAACTAGATGATCTTGTCTTTTTCATCCAGTGTAACTATGGACTATAGATGTGTATGGTATAAGGTGGACTTGCATACCACAGCAATTTCTTACATCAAGAGGGGGTCTACAAACATAAGTGGAATATTATAGACACCTTTACAGATTAAGGCTACATACACACTGGTGATTTAGGCCGGTGTGGATTGTAGCAGCAGGAATCTTCTGATTAGAGCTGCATCTCTGGGTGGCTAGGTGTGACCACCCACCCTGTTCATTATGAGGACAGGTCGCCGGTGGCCGCAGCTATTTGAGACTCTGCGTAGCCAGCAATTTCCTGCGGTGATTGTTGCTGGATGGTGTGAAACTAGT
This sequence comes from Lithobates sylvaticus, assembly GCA_028564925.1. NCBI lineage: Eukaryota > Metazoa > Chordata > Amphibia > Anura > Ranidae > Lithobates > Lithobates sylvaticus. Next base: position 289,886,823 of record CM053028.1, on the reverse strand, counting down.
CTAAAGGTATTTTTCTACATTATTATAGTTGGATCATTCATTGACATAATTGGTCATTGTCAGGACTCTACCTGTTCACATAGAAGTTTTTCAAGGGGCTTCCTCAAGGGCATCAATTTCTCCTCTTACAGCATTCAGTCAAGACAACTGTAATGATCAAAGTAAGGATCATCTCTTTTATGTGGTAAATTGCTATATGGCACTTGGGTGGGAGAAGGAAAAGCGTGATTGATTTTCTGTCATATCCAATAACTTCTCTCTTAGCACACACCCTTCAAGCTGTGGTGGGCACTGTAATTTGCCACTTTTCCTCTTCAGCTCAGAAAAGTTTAATTGTAGATGTACAGTGAGGAGATGAACCTAATATGTAACTGAATCCTGCATCTCCAATGTAGTTAATAAGTGTTATGGTTTTGATTTGGATGTGGCTAGAGTATGTTTCTGCAGCTCAGAACATACACTAATTGAACCCAGTATATTGAAAGCAGAAGGCATTATGGAAAAAAGTGCAGTATACTAGTAGGAAAGGAAATAAAGGCAAGTGGGTAGAAAGCAACAGAAAAACAAGTTGTCTGTCTAACTTTTTAGAATTAAAAATGATTGCTTGTTGTAGTGGTTGAGTAAGATTGCAGGGATTTTGGTAAAATGTACTTATTTCGCACTCAGAATAAAAATTCCCAGATTGGAAACACTCAAGTTTACTCCTTGCTCAAGATCCACTTTTTTGTGTATTAAAAAAATAAAATGAAATATTGTGGCTAATGGCAGAAAAACTGCTTCCCTACCACTCGAGTCATTTAATGCCCATTTTTCTTACTTTCTACATCTGCAGAGGAGTAAATATGAAGTGCTTGTTACACATTGCTTTTTATTGTAACACATTATTTAGTGGTGAAACTACCACTATTACAACTTATACTATTATTACTTGTATTATACAGTAGATATTTACTGTAAAAGTTATTATGGTACTACCAACACGAAAAATTGAAGCTGAACTCATCCCAGTAGCCTCTAAGAGGATAAGGATTGTAAGCTCTAACGAGCAGGGCCCTCTGATTCCTCTTGTACCAAATTGTAATGTAATTGTAATGTCTGCCTTTATTTTGTTAAGCGCTGCGCAAACTGTTGGCGCTATATAAATCCTGTATAATAATGAGCCTCTGCTGCCAGGGAATTAAGGAGTAAGGAAGGTACTGTATAGTTACTTTTTTCTGTTTCCTCTAAATAAAACAAGCATTTAACCCTTGGAACCCTACTGCAAGAGTATATTTTATTTTTTTCTGGAGCTATATTTTGGGCATTTGCCATGAGCTCAAGAAGTGATGAAGAACCCCCAACAGCATTGAGCATTATCCCTGATAGGCTGTAGAATGTCTGCTGGTGATTTTTAGCTGGTGCCAGTTTTTCATAATTGCATAATACAAATGACGTATGTCTCACCTTTGACCATACCAGTGACAGACCGTGCCAGTGTACATTATGCTGCAGTTGTTTCCTGACCATAATTTGAGAAATTCAGGTATACAAAGCAAAAAATATGCTCTGTGATGCCTTTTAGTTACTAACTGGAAAAAATAAATAAAAATAATGTGGACTTTCAGAATACCAAATTCCCTGTAATGTACCCCCAGATACATAGTAAAGACTGTTTAAGAAAAAAGGCTTGTAATCAATACCTGAAAAGCTATAGTTTATGAAACCCAGCCAACCTTTATAGATACGGTAAGCAAAATAAATATTATATTCACTGCGCTATTAAAAAAAAAAAAAACTTAGTCTTCCAATGCAGCTAGCAATTTTCTTCAGTAATTAAATGTTAACATATAGTAACCAATCACTTTTATATAGTGTTCTTTGTAAAAAAAGCAAGACAAGTCTTCAGACTACCAAGCAATCAGTTTTGTTTGGGCAGACATCTCTATTATTCCAGCATATCTCTACAATTGACAAGCAAGAAGTGACAGATTCAGCGGATACATTTGCCAACTAAAATTTTAGTAGTGCACTGTATACTTTTTTTTTTTTTTTTACATTTTTATGGTATAAACTGTAGTTTTTCTGAAATTACCTTTCAGTTTATATTGCTTTGTCGGAGTACATAAAGATAGCGTTCAGAAAAGTTATGTTAGTGACTTTAGGATAATCTACTCATTTTATTTATTTAACGCCTGTTTTTTTTCTAACATTTTTAAAGTGATTGTTATTTTAGAAACTTATTTATATTTTAGAAAAAAAAAGAAAAAATAAAACCTTTTACCATCATGTCATTCTTACCTGCTCTGTGCAATGGTTTTGCACAGTTTCCCCCAACCACCTCTTCTGGGGTCCCCTGACAGTGCTTTTGACCCCTTCTCTTCGTGCCCCCATAGCAATCAGCTTGCTATGGGGGCATACATGAGGGCTCGATTCCGAGCCACACTATCTGCGTCTATTGCCACACACAGTGCAGCTCAGGCCCCAGTCCTCTGTTCTCTACTCTACAGGATTTGATTGAAAACAGCAGATGCCAATGGCTCCCACTGCTGCCAAGCCTCCTGTGAGAGAGGGAAAGCTGTCCTGCCGCACAGGGGCACAGCACTAGATAGAGATCTGACTATGGTATTTAAGGGGGGACTGGGGAGGAGCTGAAATTGAAAGTTTTTTTTTTTTTTTTTTCTTTTTTACTCTAATGTAAATTATGGATTTATGTAAAAAAAAAAAAACTTTTACAACTCCTTTTTAACCCAAATTGGAAAAATAAATAATAGTACATATACCGATAACCTTAGTACATTTATTTTCAATGTAATATTTTACCTTGCTTTGTACTTGTGTATACTCGCTGCCCCAACCCCATAGGTGTGCTGCCATCGCAAAACTGAAAGAAGTGGCAGTGGTGTCTAGCAGCAGTAAGTGCAGGGTATAGACGAGACAGGAACAAAAGCGTGTAGAAATTTGTATAAAAGACGGAATTGCATGGCTGTTTACACAGCAATGGAAGGGGCAGGGACAGACCTAGCTCGCTATGATGTTACCAATCATTGTCATAGATTTAAATGTTTAAGATATCATCTAGATCTAAATTGTGAATAGGTAACATTTAGAAATGTAAACAAATCTGCCATTACAAACTAGATAAATGTTTAAAAATAAGGGTTCCCTATAAATGGGAGTTTGTAATCTGGACCAGAAGACATCAGGACATGCAGGACTCAAAGCGAAATAGGGATTGTAGAACAAGCTATGAGGTGACGCAAGAAAAATGAAAATGGTGAAACCAGAGAAAAAAAATAAAGAGCTATAATTTTTTTATTTTTGTAAGCAGTGCCTAAGGGCTACAATTGTATTTACATGTTGAGCAGTTCTGTGCTCCAGAAACATAGAATCTGCAGACTCTGCAAAACCATTGGTATATTTTACGTTAAAAATAATGACGAAATGCAAAAAAAAAACACTCCAGTGATTTGGTGCCAAAAAGTGACATTCATAAATTCAATATTTCATGATAAATCAGTCCCAAAAAAAACAAAAGTGAGTGCAGATATACATAAAATGGCAATGTGCAATCCCTCCGTGAAACCTTCAACATCCCCTTTAAGCATTCTCTCACCTTTTTTGAGGTTAGACCCTCCCTACAAAGGTCTCAAGCACATGCCCCTTTAAATTTATGTTGAGGCTTAAGAATCCCCTAATGGATTCAATCGATCAGGCAAATACCAGGCAGATAGGCTCAGAAAGACTAAGGAAAATGCATAGGGCTCGCTGTGGAAAACATTTTTATCACAAAAATAGACGTAATACACTCACATGAAGAGAAGGTAAAATTGTCCATCTAGTGCAAATCATAAGGGAAGAAGCAGCACTACCTGTTTCTCACTCTGGTATGTGGTGGGACTGCTAAACTTATTGGGTTATAGCCCACTCTAAAGTTTTTGGGTTCATTACAATTTTTACTCCTGGTGCTTGTAAACTTGTAAGTCTGTTGGCTAGCCCTGGTAATATATAACATGGGGGGTTATTTACTAAAGGTAAATCCACTTTGCACTGCAAGTGCACTTGGAAGTAAAGTCGCTGTAGATCTAAAGGGGACATGCAAGGAAAATAAAAAAAACAGCATTTTATCTTGCACATGATTGGATGATAAAATCAGCAGAGCTTCCCCTCATTTCAAATCTACCCCTCAGATTTACAGCGACTGCACTTCCAAGTGCACTTGCAGTGCAAAGTGGATTTGCCTTTCGTAAATAACCCCCATAGTGTAATTATCTTATCAGTATCTACTGTTCTCTTTGATTTTCTATTATCACAGTGACATTTTATTCAGCACCATGAATCCTGTCCCCATGTTTCCTTTTTAGGTTTCACAGATCTGTAGTTTGTTCTTTTTCAGAAAGCTGTCTAATCTCGTTTGGATGTTCATTTTTATATGATTACAGAGAAGATCAGTTTACCATTATTGAATGGAGAAAAACTTTGGGCTGTTTCTTAACCACTTCAGCCCCGGACCAATTGGCAGCCAAAGGACCAGGCCCCTTTTTGCGATTCGGCACTGCGTCGCTTTAACTGACAATTGCGCGGTCGTGCGACGTGGCTCCCAAACAAAATTGGCGTCCTTTTTTCCCCACAAATAGAGCTTTCTTTTGGTGGTATTTGATCGCCCCTGCGGTTTTTATTTTTTGCGCTATAAACAAAAATAGAGCGACAATTTGAAAAAAATGCAACATTTTTTACTTTTTGCTATAATAACTATCCCCCAAAAATATATAAAAAAACATTTTTTTTTTCCTCAGTTTTTAGGCCGATACGTATTCTTCTACATATTTTTGGTAAAAAAAATCGCAATTAGCGATTATTGATTAGTTTGCGCAAAAGTTATAGCGTTTACAAAATAGGGGATAGTTTTATAGCATTTTTATAAATTTTTTTTTTTTTTACTAGTAATGGCGGCGATCAGCGATTTTTATTGTGACTGCGACATTATGGCGGACACATCGGACATTTTTGACACATTTTTGGGACATTTGTCATTTATACAGAAATCAGTGCTATTTAAATAGCACTGATTCCTATGTAAATGACAGTGAACGAGTTAACCACTAGGGGGCGGGGAGGAGTCAGTGTGACGTGTCGTTTTTTTTTTAACTGTAGGGGAGCGTGGCTGTACGTCTGACGTCATTGATCGGCTTTCCCGATGACAGGGAACAGCCGATCAATGACAGGCAGAGTAGGAAGCGCGGGGAGAGGTTTGTTTACACAAACCTCTCCCCGTTCTTCAGCTCCGTAACCCGATCACGGGATACCAGCGGCGATCGGGTCCGCTGGTCCCGCGGCCGTGGTCACGGAGCTCCCGACCGGGTCGCGAGCGCGACCCACGGGCAGGCAAATTAAAGGGGACGTACCCGTACGTGCTTTTGCCTGCCCGTGCCATTCTGTAGACGTATATCTACATGAGGCGGTCGGGAAGCGGTTAAAGCATAAAAGTACCATGACTTGGTTAAAAGAGAAGTATGGGAATTTTAAATTTATTTTTTTGGGGAATGGTACCTAGGTGTATGCGGAATCAGTCCCCCCACCTGCTCTAAGGCTGAGAACCGAGCGATTAAACGCCACCCATCGCTTGTTTCTCCGAGCTTACTGAGCAGAGATCTGGTGATGGTCAGTCAGTGGCTCTCTGCCCCCCCCCCCCCCTCACACTCGCTGGTGTGTTGGGCTGTGGAGGGGGTGGGAGCGACTGGTTCAGGCTCTTAGCTGCTCGCTGAAAGGCTGAGCCGGGTGCCGGTCCAGGCACGTGGGCAGATCCTGACCATAGGGTCACAACCTTTCCCGAGCCTGTACTGGCTCTGTGACGACTGCTGTCTGATGAAAATAGGTGACAGGAGTGCAAAATGAACTGCACTCCTGTGATCCACAGAAGTACAGTTAAATGAGCTTTCGCTGTACTTCTCCAAGTATGGCGACTGCCATTCACTCGCTTCTCTGTCTGGAAATACTTCTTCTATGGCCATGATGCTGAAAAGTGTTTTGAGTCTCTGACTTAGAACAAATCTGTGGGTTGTTAGGATTTTAGTTATTCTTGGTCATGCTTTATACTTCAGGATGTTGTTTTATAAGGGAGAGGTGTGTGGACGTTGCAGGAATGTGTCCTGAAGCCTCATGATTTACAACTTCTTCATTGAATTGCTACAGTTTTTTTTAAATAGGACAGATTTCAGAACTTGCTGCCAGTTAACAGGACCTTTTCCAGGGCACCTGTTGTGAGAAAATCTATAGCAGTCCCCCCCTTTTTTTTATTTAAATAGACATTGGATTATGAATAGAATCATGCCAAGATATGGTATAACATGTATTGGTCTGAGTAAGTGAAAAATATTTTGGCAAGCTCAAAATACTCTCTAAATCACAGCTTCTTTTCTCCAGAGAACAGCTTTTCTATGCATGGATTCAGATGCGTCGTTTTTGCAACTTTTTTTGGGTATCCTCCTTATTCCAGAGCGGATATATTTGCTGTTTTCATTAAAGATTGCAGATCCTTGCCAATAAAGTCATTTCACTCGGATGTGAGGCCTGGCAATTTTCTGTAGCTAAGCTTCCCCATATAGGAAGGCTAGATTACTATAACCCATCATAGTAGTAAGCACTCATTCATACCAAAATGCTTTTATGGAATTTGTATTCATTAGGAATACACCGGAACAGTATAAGCTTTGCATGGAATACAATTGCTTTACGCACACTTATGTAATAGCATGACGTTTACTCCTATTGGATGCGTTCAGGATTTTTCTGAACTGCAAATAGAGAAAAGTAAAGGTGGTTCTTTAAATTGGCCATACTTTTTCAGAATTCAACATGGTTTGCAAAGGGTCATATACAGTACTGTGCAAAAGTTTTAGGCAGGTGCGAAGAAATGATGTAAATTAAGAATGCTTTCAAATATATATTGTTTATCGTTCTCAATTTACAAAATGCAGAGTGAGGGAACAGAAGGAAAATCAAATCAATATTTGGTGTGACTTTTTTTTCTTTTGGCTTTTACCATTTCAAGTCCAGACACTCTCACCCCCTTTTCAGTTTGGACCATTTTTTCAGCTTTCAGCACTTTCATACTTGAATGACAGTGCTGTTTGATATCGGTTTTGATCAGATGCTTTTGAGGGCAGAGGAGAGAGAGCTGGGTTCTAATAGACACCAGATCTCTCCATAAAGAGAACCTGTGATGCTTATTGCTATCACAAGGGATGCTGTTCAATATAGTAGCAATAAAGTTTAAAAATAAACCATATTAAAAAAAAATAAAAAAATATTCTTTACAAAATGAAAGCACCCTCTGCTCACACACAAATGTGAATGCGTACGTCTGTCTTGTGAACATATGTAAACGGTGATCGCACAACAGACATATCACTGCAAACATCGACGCAAGAGCAATAATTCTAGCACCAGACCTCCTGTGTAGCTCTAAACTGGTAACCTCTTAAGGCTTTTAAAGCACCACCTATGGAAATTGTTAAGTCCTGTAGCTTTGTAATGCTGCAGTCTGAGTACCATTATGGCACGGACAAGTTTACTTAACCACTTCATCCTCGGAAGATTTGGCTGCTGAATGACTGAGCCATTTTGTTTGCAATTCGGCACTGCGTCGCTTTAACTGACAATTGCGCGGTCGTGCAAACTTTCTTTTGGTGGTATTTGATCACCTCTGTAGTTTTTTATTTTTTGCGCTATAAACACAGTGACAATTTTGAATTTTTGCTATAATAAATATCCCCTATTTTTATTTTATTTTTTAAAAGCACATTTTTTTTCTCAGTTTAGGCCGATATGTAATCTTCTACATATTTTTAGTAAAAAAAAAAAAAAAAAATCGCAATAAGTGTATATTGATTGGTTTGGCAAAAGTTTTATAGGGGATAGATTTATAGCATTTTTATTATAAATTTTTTTTTTTTTTTTTTTACTAGTAATGGTGGCGATCTGTGATTTTTTTTTTTTTTATTGGGACTGCGACATTATGGTGGACACTTTAGACATTTTTGACACCTTTTTGGGACCGTTGGCATTTATGCAGCGAGCAGTGCTATAGAAATGCCACTGACAAAGAAAGGGGTTAACACTAGGGGGCGATCTAGGGGTTAACTGTGTTCCCTATGTGTGTTTCTAACTGAACGGGGAGGGGACTGACCAGAGGAAGTGACGGATCGTGGTTCCCATCTAGTAGGAACACACAATCTGTCACTCCTTTTTAGAACAGGGAAGTGTGTGTTTTACATACTCGTCCCTGTTCTGTCTCCTGCTTGCGATCGATCGCGGCTGGCGGTCATCGCAACTATCGGCCACGAGCATTGGCACCCCCGCTGTGCGGTGGTGCGCGCCTGCTATCCCGATCCCACGAGGCGACGTATAGCTACGACAGTTCGCGGGAATCATGCCGACCTGCTGCCGTAAAATGACGGCGGCTGGTCGGCAATAGGTTAAACTCACAATTTGCTAGCTGATCAATATATTGATAAACGGGTGCTACTATAAACATTTCAGTATCATTTTCTGTTAGTGCTATTAATATGATGTAATTTTTTTTTTTTTTTTTTTTTTACTTGGATAGTCGTGCTACATCCAACATAAAATTATTTTTAGAAAGAATTAGTGGTATTTAACTAAATTTATTATATTGCAGCTTTCTGGTTCTTGGATGTGATGGCTGCATTTGTTTTCGTTTTTATAGGCTTTCTTTCTCTAATTTTTAACTGCTGATCCAGCCATTAAAGTGGACCTTACACCAACATAGGCTATTTTAAGTCCTTATGCTGCTAGCATTAGTAAATAGAAAAAAAAACATTTACTTGCTTTAAACCTTTTTTGTACATTTTTTCAGTCACTTCCTGGTTTCCATGCCTAGACAAATGTCATACATCCCAGGAGTCTTCAGGAAGGGTTTTTCTCTGCTAAACACACTCTCCTGCCTGCATGACTGAACTAAGAGCAGAGGGATTGCTACATGAATCATCTGCCCTTACTCAAGATGGCCACTGCCAGAAATGCTAGGGGGTGTTTTTCTAAGTAATTTCTCTGCAAAATAAAGCATGGAGACATGGGTCAAATCGCGCTTTTGGTTTGTGGTGCTCAGATACAGTGTAGTTCCACTTTGTTTGATAAATCTGAAGAAGAGCTTGTTCGTTTGACAGTTACAGGGAAATGCTGCTGTCCAAATGTGCCCCTGTGCTCCTTCATCCAGAATGGGGGCACTCTAATACAAGAGGTGTGTTACTGGGCAAATCACCAGGTGAAAAGAGTGAAAGGCCTTAAAAAAAAAAAAATGAATGCAGCCGCCACATAATAATTGGTAAGCTGCAATATATTGCATTTTTGGGTTTTGGGATTATTACCACTTTAATAGGTGCAAGAATACTGTGTGCCCATTTTTTAGTTTTCATACATAATTTTTTTCTATATTCAGACCAGATATGTATTTGCAGTTGGTGTTTGCTGACTCCTTTTAAAGATCTGTGTGAATTCTGCTAGAAAAGGGAAAATGTCAGATGTAAAAATGCCTTAAAATGAAAATCGCTTGAAATGTTAACACAGCAATAGCCTGTCATCTTATGCCTATGTTTATTTTATTAGTGTAGACATTTGTTGATTTTATAATTATTACATTTTATTATCTTTTCAAAACACCAGCAAATACCAAGTCAAAGGTAAACTCTATTCTGCCCTATCAGTTGAAATTAGAAACTTGTCATGGAGTTATGAGTTGATAGGCACTATGAAACTCTGATCTATACAGTCAGTATGCAGCCATAGATGCCTAGAGGACTAACGTGATGTGTAGTACAAGAGCAGACTGGTAGTTCTATTTATAAATACTTTAATGATTAATGCATGAAAGGATTTTTTTTTATGTTAAAGTGGTTGTAAACTCTCTTACATATACCCAGTGAAGTGACTGGCCTCAGGTGATGGAGATGAAACAATTCCAATTCCTCCTACATAAGTTGTATTTGACTACCTGCAGCCTTCTCTTCTCTACATCCATTTAAACTCCAGAATATAGAAGCTTGCCTGAACTGTCAGGAAAAAAGGGCAGAGAACTGAATTTACACTCTGCAGAGCTCAGTTAGGAGAGCTCTGAGAGCTGATTGGAGGGAAGGAACACACACCCTTCACACAGCACACATGAACAGAGCTGAGCCTGTCAATTGGCTGGAGGTCCTTCTCCTGTCGCCATTTTTTTTTTTTTATTTTTTTTTTTTCTTGGTGTCAGGAAAACTTTTCAGTGAGTCATGCTGATGGCAGAGGATTGAAGCAGCAGACAAAAATGACACTTGGTGCTCGTAATTGAGACAAATCCACCCTATAGAAGGATCTGCTTTGTTCATATTTCACCACCCCCTGCCCTGGACAGCAAGCAGTTAAGCAGATGTTTACAATCTGTAGTTTTTAAACCTAAACCCAATTCATTCTTGTGCATCTGTAGTAGCTTTCATGTATATGCTGTTTTTATGACATCCTTCCTCCTAATTGGTAGCAATTCTGTGGTTACTCAACAATGCGTAGATTTATGAAACCAGTAAATTAACTATTACCCACACAGTAAATTCATGCTAGTTTTTATTTCTCGTTTCAGTCAGGCACTCAGTATATACAGTCAGGTTATACTTTCACAGGATGATTGGATACTGATCAAAAAATTATAGGCTAGCCCAGGTAATACATCCTACTCCCAAATTGCATCAGTTTTTTTTTTATCATTTTTGGAGCATAGCCAATTTTTCTTCAGTTCTGCTGAAAGTAACTTTTTTTACTAGCTTTTTTCTTCAGTTAGGTTTCCAATACATCACTGCTTAAGCTGGTCTCTACAAAGCCTCTCCAATCCTATGGAATGCCTTACCCCAATCTCTCCTCTTATCTCCTACTCTATTAGCTTTTAGACAATACTTGAAAACCCTTCTCTTCAGAGAAACCTACCCTACCCACACCTAACAAATGTTTTTTCATTTTCTCCATCCGCTCACCCCCCACAGTTATTACCTTTTGTACCACTTGACCCTCCCTTCTAGATTGTAAGCTCTAACGAGCAGGGCCCTCTCATTCCTCCTGTAGTAAAATGTATTGTAACTGTACTGTCTGCCCTCATGTTGTAAAGTGCTGCGCAAACTGTTGGCGCTATAAAAATCTTGTATAATAATAATGGCAGCTCCCTGGATTGGCCTTTCCTCACTTTGGAGTGCCCTTGCTGGACTGGTGTTTGTGAGGACTGTTTGTGCGGGTGTTTCAGGCACTGGGTTCCAATTGTGGCAGAGCCGCTGCTTTGCCCAATCTCTAAACACACTCTCTATTAGTAGGCAGTTCAGGCTGACCATTGGGAATGACTGTGCTATTTGCACCATTGATTGGCTTAAAATGTCCCACTTTTAGTCAGTTTTACTACAGAAGGAGTTAATGCTGATTAATTGGGTGTTGGTGGAATTATCTGGGTGGGGTGGTGTGCACATGCGCCCTACACTCTTCCAGCAATCCAGTGTTGTGGGAGCACCTTCCTGCGGCGGCTCATGCTTGCAAGAGCCACGTCAAACTTTGTTCCTTGGTCTGTTAATACTGCCTGCCTACAATGACTCGGTCACCTTTGCCTGTCTGATCCTACACCTGCTTCCAAGTAGCTGGGTTTGTACCAGGAAGCTTGTTACCTGGAAGTGTTGATAGTTTCAAAGTCTTAGGCATCTTGGCAAACACAATACAGTATATAGAAATATGGGAAATGGTATTTGACAAACACATCCACACCCACAAATGTAAAACTCGATGGACTGATGATTTTTATTCAACCTTACCAACTATGAAACTGTGTTCTGACAATTAGAATCTAATGGATTTATCCAGCAGATACTATTGGCCCCTCCAGGACTGAATGTCAATATAAACGTGGTTGCATTAGTATCTGAATTTTCTATTAAGTTTAAACATTTTTAGGACTCCGTTTTTTTTTATTTTTTTATTTTTTTTAATATATATCGTATTATAAGTAGCTAGAGTGCTGTTGTCATTTTACAAATTGAAATGTTTGTTTGCTTGTGGCATTTGAACAGTTTTTATATCACATATTTCCGTATGTGTCTTTTTGTAGTTGATATTTTTACATGTACTGCTACTGTTAGTTTATATGTGATTTTGGTTTGTTATGATTTATACTGTTTTACTGTGGAATGTTTTTTAGATGGTATTTTATTGGGCTGTGACCCTTAGCAACTATATTTTAATAGTAATATTGGAAATTAGATAAATAAGATGCATCTTACCTGCTGGTGGTTGGTGGCTACAACATGATAGTCTTTTGACATTTGTTTTATTTGTATCTGTATGGTATATGAAGGACATCCTTATCGAAAATATAATTTATACTGCTAAAGGTGTCAAAATGAAACTATTTAGGTAAAAAAATCTAAACGAACCTGGAGCTGACATTTCACTTCAGCATGACAGCTTCCCATGTCAGACTTTGATCAAGTGCAGGAAAACAAGGCTGGGTTCCACAGTACAGCAGGGAAATATGCCACAAAATAGAAAGCCATTACTTGCCGAATTTTATGACTAGGCCTTTAAACCGAATGCTGTCTTGACCATGGATATTTTTAAATATTATATATCCTAAATATTGATAGTATGAATTTCTGCACTGCTTTCTCTGTGCAGTTAGTAATGTTAGCTTCATCTGAGCAGGGGGGGGCAGTCATTGGCTTCTTAACCACTTTTTTTGGAAAGTTTACATATACTGGCTCTCTGGCTGTTCCATTTTTAGCTTTTTCCCCATTCTCTTTACCAAGATACATAAAGCCGAACTCGGCTCCTAAATTAGTTTTTTTGTGGCTGGCATAGTCTGCTAATGCTAAAACAAACTTGTGAAATTACTACTTGAAGAAAAATTGCTCTGTTTATTCTTTCTCGTACATCCTACAAAAATACAGCAGAGGCTGATGTTTTTATTATGCAGTGAATGACGAGCAAAGCTGTTATTTTATTTTTTTTTTATTTTTTTTTTAGAATAGTATTCAAACTATTCAGAACAGTTGGGACCACTGATAAGGCAGTACAGCCAGCTCTCCTGTACCGGGCCCGGACCCCATAAGTTCCAAAGGGGGCCCGGCTGTACTGCCTTATTGTTGACACTTGTGACTCTTGTGGATCCCCCTGAAGTGCTTCCAGCTTCTACTTCTCTTTCTCTCTCCAGCTGCACTGCAGGGAGATGCTATCGGGCTCACCCTGTGTGCCCCCTCCTCAGCAGTGCTGCTGGCTTCCCTTTCGCTGACTGTTGTGGGCACACAGAGGGATCGGTTTCAGGATGGATAGCTGGGGGGATATATGCCATATTTACTGTCCTCTTTCCTAAATTACCACAGTAAGTAATCGGTACCAATGGTTCCTGTGTACATTCATCACTGAAGCATAGTAAACTGTGTATTATGCTTTGGTTTGTAAATGAACAGGAAGCTGCTCAGCACAGAGCACTTCTCATTCATTCATTGTCCAGAGATGAGGCTGCAGAAAAGGGAACTGATTAATCTTTTCTCTGTCCTTTTCTTTGTCTCAAATGTGAGACATCAGGGGTCTAGACCCCTGATATTTCGCCAAAAGCCCACAAGAGGGCTGTTAAATTTTTTAATAAAAAAATTAAAAAAAATTTACGTAAAAAAAAAAAAAATTCACGTAAAAAAAAAAAATTCTAGAAAGAAGACAATAAATTAAGGACTTGTTTAATCTAAGGACTTGTTCAAAATATCTTTTACTTTCTCCTATAAAACCTATCCAATAAAAAAAATGTACAAAAATTTCTTAAATTCCAATAAGCGTATATTGATTTACATGAACGTTATAGCATCTACAAACTATGGTGTGTATATATAGGGTTAAATGTGTGCCTAATCATTGTACTGTGTGCTGCTTTTACTAAAGGCTTGTACACACTAAGAAAACCAAAATAATTTTCATATAATGTATACACAACTTTCGACAGCCGATTCCAAATTTTCGTATGAAAATTACAGAAGTGACAAATGCCCAATTTTTTCTCATATGGGAACGGAACAAACGATTTTAGTTTTTTTTAATGTGTACCGTTTTCGTACAAGAAAAATCAGAACAGACTGAGCATGATCAGAAATCGTAAACCACAAAAAAAAGCCTTTGTCGTACGAGAATTTTTGTATGAATTTTCGTTCATTGGTTTCAATTTTCTGTGGTCGTTCTCCTGATTTTCTTAGTGTGCCTCACTTAAGGGATGTAATGGTGTTTATTCCCTTTTGGAAATTGGGAAACAAAAGCTGTCACATCCCCACTGGCAGGACAGAGCTTTGTATTGTTTTACATAGACAGAGCTCTGTCCTGATTTCTTCCTCACCGATCAGCGGGTGCCAGCGGTCATCAAACTGATGTTGCAACATAGAGGTGAGTACAAAGGTTTTTTTTTTGTTTATATAGACTCAAAAGTCCTTTTTAACAAAAAATTTTCTATCCTTTTTTAAGACGGTTCAAAACAGCACTCCTTAAGACCTCTCTCCCAGATTACACTGCCGTTCAGCAATACATTATAATATAGGACCTGCCCTGACAGGAAAAATGAGCTGATACAGATGGCAATAAAAAAAAAAAGTCTTTATCGACTGGAAAGAAAAAAGTATTCCTGACAAAATAAGTGTACAGTAAATTGCCCATTTTGGTACAAAAATTTATTCCACACCTAAATATTTCTGTTTGCAAACTGAACATTTATAGGAGAAAGTAAAGATGAGATAAAATATCAGAGTTTAAATTACTCTCCAATCTTGGTGAATCAAACTTATTGTCAGTAGGTGGTGGCAGTTGCTGTCCGTATGCTTCTTTGCTGATGCATTTTTTAAAAGCATCTTATGCACAAAAACAGTGATGCTAACTAGAAATATTCATCTAGTACCCAAGGCCCAACTCCAGCCAAAGCTTCTACTTTAGGAATTGATATAACGGAAAAATTTAGAACCTCGGTTATGCTGTGGGAGGAGGAAAGCACCAAAAACAATGTATAATAAGTTTAATGAAAAATGTTCTCATGAGAAGGCAATGCATGTTGGGTGTTCAAAAAGAATTTGGACCAATCATATTAAAGCAGAGGTCCTGTCGAAATTTTTTTTTTTTTTTTTTTATTAAAGTCAGCAGCTACAAATACTGCAGCTGCTGACTTTTAAAATATGGACACTTACCTGTCCAGGGCACCCACGATGCCCTCACCCAAAGCCGACCTGTCCCCCGGCTCTCGGGTGGAGGCGCCGCCATCTTCGGTAAGGGAATCAGGAAGTAAAGCCTTGCGGCTTCACAGCCTGGTTCCCTACTGCGCATGCATGAGTCGCCCTGCGTGATCCCACAGGTTCCTGCTGTCTTCTGGGACCTGTATGTCTTCCAGAAGACAGCAGGGGGGGTGGGGAGGCACCTGATATGGCATAGATATCCACGGGTACCCGTGGATAGCTATGCCCGGAAGTGGGAGCAAATACCTGGATTAAACAGGTATCTGCTCTCCCCTCCCCCCTGAAAGGTGCCAAATGTGACACCGGAGGGGGGGAGGATTCCGAAAAGTGGAAGTTCCATTTTTGGGTGGAACTCCGCTTTAATTACTCTTATTCTGGTTTAATCAGGCCTCGACACACTTTGTTCAATGGAACCAAGCCCTGAGGAGGGGGAACATTTGATTCCCAAAAAAGTCTTTTGTTTTTTTGATAGATCTGGACTTTATGTTCTGTTTTGGTGCTTTCCTACTTTGCACACCCAGTCTCTACTTGAGCAAAGAGCTGACCTTTTGGCTACGAATTCTGATAGAGCAGCCTAATGCCCCGTACACATGGTCGGAATTTCGAACGGAAAATGTCCTATCGGACCATGTTGTCGGAAAATCCAACCGTGTGTGGGCTCCATCTGACTTTTTTTCCGTTGGAATTTTCGACAGAAAAAAATTTGAGATCCTGCTCTCAATTTTTCGACAACAAAGTCCGATCAGACTTTTTCCGATCGTGTGTAGCGAATTCCGACGGACAAAGTGCCACGCATGCTCAGATCAAATTACAAGACCAAAGCTATTGGCTACTAGCCGCCTTTTACGTAGTTCCTTCGTACGCAACGAACGTCACCACGTTCAGAATGATCGGATTTTCCGACAACTTTGTCTGACCGTGTGTATGCAACACCAGTGTCGGACAAAATCCGTCTGAAAAAATCTGACGGATTTTGTGGTCGGAATTTCCGACCGTACGTCTAATTGTTCCCTCTACATTGCTGAGAACATCTACTGCTTTAGGAGATCCAGGGCCTCGCACCTTTCTTATCTATCTGTATTTATCTTCATTTATTAGCCCTTTCACACCATGACAAGAAATGCAAGGGAAAGGGTGTCACTGAGACATATAGCCAAAAAAGCCTGATAGATTTTTTAACTCTTCCTCATGAGAGTTTTTGTTGCTGGAGAGATATCTTATCACATTTGGACTGCTCATCAGCTTATGACCCAAAAATGTAATTGTTTACAGTTTTTAGATGAGGTGGCTACATTTCATTTACCCCCCCCCCCCCCCATTTCTCCTGGTGATCTTGTGAATAACACACTCTTCCTGTCCCTGCCCCAGGCTGGACTTCAAGCATGTCTGCCTTTTGTTCATTTTCATTACATGCTGGGTGATGGAATTGGTAGTTTACAAAAAAGACATTTGTTTTGCTGTCCATACAGCTCACAGGAAGTGACAAGTGCACTGCATTTCTGGCAGGATCGTGTATTTTCTGTACTTGCTGAAAAATTTCTTTGCCTAAAAAGGAAAACTAATGTAGCCACCACATTTAACGACTGTTAAGTTGCTATATATTTTTGTTTTGGGTTGTTTTGGATGTGCATTTAAACAGAGTACTTGCTCTCAGCTAACAAGGTTGCCTGTTAATTATCGAAGTTTGATGAGGGAATGAGAGTTTGGTAATCTGGTCAGATATGTTGGCTTTTGGGTACAAGCACTGGTAGGAGGCTACCAGTTTTGATTTGTACCCATATCCCTTATAGTTAGTACCAAACATCTAGTTGCGTATTCATAAGCTAATTTATTTTTTTGCCATGATTGAGGACATGTGCACATTTTCATTTTTAACCTGCAGCTTTACTGCTTTTGTTTTTTGTATTTTTTTTTTTTTTTTATTCTCGGTCCAAAAATCCTCAATTATATTTTTGGGTTTGGACTTGGTAGTCAAAGCATACAAAAGGAAAATTGGCAATCAAATACTAGAAGTCAGTTGTATAAAAGACTGTAATAGATCTGGGCTTAAAGCAACAAGCGTGATGAAAGAATGTATGATGTGTGGTTTCTAATTTAAAACCACAATAGTAATGTTGAAATTAAGGAAGAAGAATCGAGAGAGGTCTATATATCGTTTTATGTGATGATATATTTTCAAGTGGAGATGGCTGAAGTTTGTTTACAACTTTGGCAGTTCACATTGATTCTAAAGAGCACGGGAGCTGTGATATTGGAGGCTGATATTCCTACACATGCATGTTGAGAGCCTTTGTTTTTCTTTAGCATGGGAAGGCTTCCAATTTATCCTTGTGTGTCCTGGGGCCACTATAACAATCCACTTTTCTTCCAGTTTAATTTATTGGCATTTTGCAAATCCAGGAGAGGAGGCTCAGGAGCTATAGATTATAATTATAAGGATAATGTCATAAGAGACAAGAGGATTGGTTGGTTGGCTCAGCCGTCCTTCGTATGAGCTACAGCATTAGTTATCAATGTGCTTTACCTTGCAGGAAACCGCAAACCAATGAATAGATCACCTATCTCCCCTTAAAAAGCAACCTCACGTTTAAATGTTAACTAAAACCCATTAGTTTGGCCCTTAATCTAGACCCTCACACCCAGGTGCTTTTGGTGTTTTCATTCTTTTGCATGAACACCCACTGGTGTGTAGTGTTGGAATGTGGGTTATGGGCCCATTCATGGCTAAGGGAACTCTGAACGCTGTGCACTGGTAAGCAGTGGTTGAGTCAGGGAAGACTGCTTCCATCAGAGCCTCCTAAATAATTTAAAGAAATAATTAAACGCTTTAAGGTGTAGTATAAGGCACATGCATCAAACCATAAACCAAACCATAAATATAACATTTGTCAGCTTAGACTAGACACTAGATTTATGCAAATAATTTCTTCTATTCCTACTTAAAAGGTAAGATAGTTTTCACAGTCACAACTAGCTATGATCAACTCGGCTCAAATAATGCAAACAAATATGCAAATTACTGGGGATAGTTGGGCTCCATGGCAGTATATTTGTCACACCTTGCATAATTTTTACAGCTACACCAGAAAACACTGATCTAAGGATAAAATAAATAAGAGAAATCCAATACAGAGAGCAGAGATGTAAGAGCCTTTATAAAGGTGGCATTAACATGGATAAGGAAAGCGAACGACTCACTTCACAAGAGAAGAAACGTGCCCACGGAACCATTGAATGTGAAACTCTGCCTTTACTACAATAAACAATGCTCTCCAGGTCATCAGAACACACTGCGAGAAGGTTATGGCTTATTCATTCTAAACTACACAGAAAAATATGATGCTTTCCTCTGGTTGGGTCCATTCTGTACCGGCAATGGGAGACTTTGCCTTACGGTTTTACCTACTTTTTTTTCCTCTTAATTGAAAAAGCCCACAAAAAAAAAAAAACATTTCATTCATTTTAATGTACCTCAGTTACAGTGCATAGATAAGCACAGACTGGGGGACACTTAGCAGAGCTCAGTTGTGGTACGGAAAAATGCAAACAGGGCATATAGAAAACAACTGCACTCACTTAAAAAGCACAAGTGTGAATGAGTCCTTAGTAAATATAGCATACTTTCACTTGTTCCTGCTGTGTAGATACTGACGCCTGAAATCGGGTCCTCTTCTAAGTTCAAATTGGGAGGGTCTGCCTGCTGTAATTGCTTGATGAGTCCCAGTGCTGTAAAAAGAGAAATGCTGCTGGCAAATGGAGTAAGGAAATCACACAGGCATGAATTCTGTATCTGAACAAGAAGCAACATTCTACAGCTTTTTGGCAGTTTTAAAGATGATAAATGACAACATTTCTCATAGAACAGTATAAATGCTTTTCAATTTTCATTGCAAGTAGTTTTCTTTTTTTATTACCCCCCCCCCCCCCCTTTTTTTTTTTTTGCAATTCTCATTATGCATGGTAAACGGGGATAAAACAAGATCATGGCTGCTAAAGACATAAGCTTGAAATCCTCCTTTACCGCCGATGTTGGGCTTTATGGTAAAAGTCATCCAGCTGGCTGTAGAGTTGCCCTATCACTTTTACAGGGCTCCAAACCATAGCTAGCTGGTTACCTTCGGTTAAAGAGATCTCTCTCCTACTGTGATTGATCCCTTGAATATATGTAGACAAATGGCTTTCATTTTTAATTATAGCTTTCTTCTAAAAGCTTCCCGTTTTTGCTGTCACGTGGCTGTCGGCACTTATGCACGCTCACCTTGGTCAAAGTGCTGGACTGTGGGATTATTGTATAAGAAGCATTTGTTCTGTGGTATACGAAGGTCAGTGTCTCTTCTGGACAATTCTAGAACCTTTTATTTAGGACTTTACCAGCAGCATCAGCACCCCCACCTTCCTCAGAGGAAGTAGTCTAAATACTAGACAGGAAATTCTTCTGCGCTGTTAAAATTAAAAGGATTTTTTTTTTTTCACTTTCTCATTGAGTCCTTCCTAGCCTTGTTCCTTGTCCGCCCACAAGGTTTGGGACTCCCATGGTTACAAACTGTAATTTTACTCCCTGTCCCTTCCTAGGGTTTCTCACCTCCAAGCTTCCTGTGTCATCACAAAGAGCAGATCTCCATCAAGCACGCTCAGATTGTCCATAATTCTACCCTTTTACAAAACACTAGTTTGGCCTCTTGAATAATGCAGCTCAGTTTTGGTCACCACTCTTCAGGAAAAATATTGTTGCATTAGAAAGAGTTCAGTGGAGGGCAGTACAATTAATGAAGGGGTTAAACAACCTCAACTATGAGGATTGATTACATTCTTTTCTGTTACTTGTCAAATCGATTCTTTTTGGAATCACTAATAAAGCTTAGTAAGCTGTTATTGTGCGCTTTATTTTTTATATTTTTCCTAAATTATTACAATATACAAATATATGTCAAAAATGACTTCACTAACAACTCTAAGGTCCCTGAAGAAGACATGTGGCAATGATTTGAGGTTAGGAGAAAGGTGGTTTAATCTTAGATTGCGGAAAGGGTTAACAGCAGGTTAAATGCTGAACACCGTCCCCCAGGAAGTGGTACTAGTCCTCCTAAGGAAGCAGAAAATACAGGGCTATGGGAATTGTTGGATAATAAAAAAAAAAATACACACACTGAACTGATTTGGACCTGTATCTTTTCATTCTTATAAACCATATCTGTGTGTAAATTTTATCCTGAGCTTTTGCAGGTGGTAAGGAGAAACTGAAACATGTTGCTGAGAGCCCATCTGTATATGTGCAATAGCAGTGTTTCACTGTGTGCGTGTGTATACAGTGGATATAAAAAGTCTACACGCACCCATGTTAAAGTGGCAGGTTTCTGTGATGTAAAAAAAAAAAGAGAAATCCTTTCAGAACTTTTTCCACCTTTAACCACTTCTATACAGGGCACTCCCCCCCCCCCCTCCTGCCCTAGCCAATTTTCAGCGCTGCCGCTTTTTAAATGACAATTGCGCGGTCATGCTACACTGTACCCAAACAACATTTTTATCATTTTGTTCCCACAAATCGAGCTTTCATTTGGTGGTATTTGATAACCTCTGGGGTTTTTATTCTTTGCTAAACAAATAAAAAAAAAAAAGACCAAAAATTTTGAAAAGTTTTGTTATAAATAATAAGTTTTCTCCTTTACTGATGGGCACTGATGTGCAGCGCTAATGGGCACTCAAAGTTGGCACTGATGGGTGGCATGGATGGGCACTGATGGGTGCCACTGTTGAACACTGAGAGATGGCACTGATATGGAGTCACTGGCAGGCATTGCTGATAGGCACTGTTTGGCATCATATGTGGGCACTAATTAGCATCCCTGGTGGCCATGAGTAGCATACCTGGTGATCATCGGGTATCCCTGATGGTCCTGGGTAGGAATCCTCAGGGGGGCTGCGCTGATAATCAGCGCAGACCCCCCGTCAGGAGAGCGCCGATCGGCTCTCCTCTATTTGTGTCTGTCAGACGCGAGTGAGGAAAAGCCGATACAGGGCCTTTCCTGTTTACGTCATGATCAGCTGTGATTTGACACAGCTGATGACATGGTAAAGGGCCTCCGTCAGAGGCTCTTTACCGAGATCAGTGTGTCAGACTGACACACAGAACCACCGATGGGCACGAGCCGGTTTGTTATCCTAATCGCGTCATATGACATCTGGTCAGGATAACGCAACCACTTTGCGCACGTCACATTGCTATATGGCGGGCGGGAAGTGGTTAATGTGACCTATAAACTGTACAACTCAGTTGAACAAAAAACTGAAATCTTTTAGGCGGCGGAAAGTAAAAATAAAAATTTTAAATATTCTGGTTGCATAAGTGTGCACACCCTTAAACTAATACATTGTTGTAGCACCTTTTGTTTTTATTACAGCACTGTCTTTTTGGGTATGAGTCTATCAGCAATGGCTCATCTTGACTTGGCAATATTTGCCCACTCTTCTTTGCAAAAACACTCCAAATCTGTCGGATTTGGAGTGTTTTTCCTGTGCACAGCCCTCTTTTGATCACCCCACAGATCGGATTCTGGTCTGGGCTCCGGCTGGGCCATTCCTAAACTTTAATATTCTTCTGGCGTAGCCATTCCTTTGTTGATTTGGATGTATACTTTGGGTCCTTGTCATGCTGAAAGATGAAGTTCCTCTTCATGTTCAGCTTTCTAGCAGAAGCCTGAAGGTTTTGTGCCAATATTGACTGGTATTTGGAACTGTTCAGAATTCCCTCTACCTTGACTAAGGCCCCTGTTCCGGTTTAAAACAAACAGCCCAAAAGCATGATGCTGCCACCACCATGCTTCACTGTGGGTATGGTGTTCTACAAATACGGTAGTTAGTATACTCTAGCTTTCACATAGACTAAATATACATTATTTTTTTGGCATTTTTTTTTTTTCTTTTTACCATAGACATATAGCAGAATACATTTTTGCCTACATTTACAAAGAATATTTGCAACATTTTTCAACAAAAACATTTTTGTTTATATAGCAAAACAATAAAAAAAAAAACCAGTGGGGATTAAATACCACCAAAAGCTCAACCTGTCTCATAAAAATGCTAATTTCATTTGGGAATAGTGTTGCATGAATGAATCTAAGCCCTGCTACCCTCATTCACGTGAAAATTTCCTGGGCAGGAAGGGGGTGAAGGTGTCTAGTATTGAGGCAGTTAAAGGGGTTGGGGTCCAACTTTCATCTTCAATAATGGTTTTATTATGAATGTTGCTTTTTGAATTGAACCTAAAAGCAAACATTTACTGTACCATATTGCTTTTTTCATATTCTTGGATGAGATTACTGCATTTGTTTTTTTTTTTTTTGTTTTTTTAGGCTTTCCTTCTTTTATTTTCACCTGGTCATCCAGCCAGTAAGTCTGTTTTTCAACAGAACGAGCTGTCTACAAGTAGCAGTTAGGGGTTTGAGGCAAACCATTTAACACTGACGGGGTGCTTACAATGATCCACTTTTATTTACAGTATTTGGGTAAAATCTTTATCATAAAATGGAAAAAAAAAAAAAAAGCTGTTACTGCTTATAAATGTATTGGCTGGAGCTTGGCTCTAATTTTGTTAGTCAAGTTATTTTTTTTTTTTTACTAAATACTACCGTTAAGCAATAAAAGTGGATTATTAGATGAAATGTGTTTGCTACAATATATCAGTTTTATGAAACGCTGGATAAGCGCAGGCAACAGGTTTGTTTTATTCAGACCTTATTTATTTGCTGTGGTCATAAAGATAATGCTTTAAGTGGATAATAATGCTGTAAATTTTTTTATTAACTAAGCGGTCCAAGTAGTTCCAGAAACAAAGTCATTGAGGCTACAAGACTGACATATGAAAATGCAGAACGGAGCTCAGGTGTCTTAGGGGCTCTTATTGTTGACTGTTGCTTCTTGGTGCATACGTTGCCTGAGATTCCCAGCTGTGTTTCATGGAAACCGTTTGTGTTCACATAACTCATGATGCTGCAAAGGATTTATAGTTGTTGACATGAGAAATGTGTCTGGTCCAAATTTTTCCATTGCGTTATTTTGGATAGACACTCCAATGTGTAGTTGTGCACTGCTGAAAAGACATGAAACACAAAGTACATTCTGAAATGTTATCAGATGGTATTTGATGTTTACATTTCCGCTCAATTTTTTTTTATTATTTTTTTTTTTTTATACCAAAGATCAATGCTGATAATTTGACAGTCTGTTCTATGATGTTCATACAATGATGCTGGTGCATGGTCTGATGACATTTAGGAAATAGAAGATTCTTAACCTGCAAGGCAACAAGTGCTTTGTGGAGCAGGTGGAAATTGTGATTTCAGATTGCTCTTTGCTCAGCCAATCATTTTAATCTTCTCTTAGCTTCTGTTTTTTTGTTTTGGCAAATTTAGTTTTGTAAGGCATAGCAGCGCAGTACATTGGGCTTGTAAATTGTATTTTATGTAAAAAGTAACTTCTTGAAGTATCTGTTGTATTCTGATTTTATAGTAAAATATTGTTTGTTACCTTAGATGTAAGGTAGGTAGATGTGCATTATGGTGGCAGTCTGCAGACAGATGAAATTTTTTTTTTTAAGGTACCCTTTGGTAGCAATGTTTGCTAAAGTTTTACTCCAGGAAAACCACTAAATACACAGATCAAATGCATATATTGGTGCTCTTCTTTTTTTTTTTGTTATAAGACCAAGGATTTGTATTTCTGTCCATTGAGTCCTGAATGAATGAATGAATAATTTGTATAGCGCTACAATGCGAACTGAATCGCCTCAAAGCGCTGGATTCTTGCTGTGTTGTCAAACTTCTTAGCAAAGGTAGGTCTTGAGTTTTTTTTTCCTGAAGGCCTGATGGTTTTCTTCCATGTGGATGTAAGTCGGTAAAGCTGTCCATAGCCGTGGTCCTTGGACTGCGCATCTCCGTTCTCCCTTTTGATTTGTAACGGGATTTGGGAATGTGGAGTCCTGAGAGTTACACTGCACAGCGGAGTGCATGGAACCCCTTATGATTAATAGTGCAGTGATGTCCTCTCTCTACCCCAATTTTATAGATGGGGCAGTGGCTCACTTTTTTTGTATGCTTGATGTATAGGTCAGGTAACACTCTGACACCTTTGCAGCCATGGTGCTATGTGCTTAGTGTTCAGCGTGTCCTTGTACCTTTTTGAGGGGTGGGCTCCCTCCAGGCCATCTGCCCTTCATCTATGCCATCAGAATGCATGTGCTCCCACTGTTGAGCCTCTTATAAGTTAGAGGTGGGAACTACAAGTGACAGGGTGCCTTGCCGGGATCTGTAGCTTACGCATGCATTTGCAAATGTGTGTAGACTAAACCCCTGTTTTTAACACATACTGTTAGACAGGATAATTTGGTTGGTTGCAAGCTGGTCCATAAGTAGAGCTTGGGGTTTTCCTTGGTTGTTTTTTGTCATTTGGTGCTCTCTAATGCTGCTTGCTGTATAGGCCAGTTATAGATGGGGGCAGTGGCTCACTTTTTGTATCCTCTCTACCCCAAGCCTGTTGACTTGACCGCAAAAGAAGCAGCACATCCTTGTCAGTAAATTTGCATACACATGGTATGTATGTGAGCCGCTCGGAAATGTAGTCCTGTGCCTGCTGCTGTGAGTGCTGGCTGGGAAGGAGCCCACCTATGCTCCCATGAGTAAGCCCCATTGGGCGGAGTGAAACGTGTTGGGGGTGTGGGGTCCAGACCGAGGGGTCCACACTGAGACAGCCACTTGTCTACACACACACAGCAGGTCTTGTTCTGATGTGCAGCTCCTGAGATCTTCTGCTCAAATTTGCATACAGCTCACTTCACTCTCAGGCCCGTTCCTCCCTATCCCAGTCTAAGTGTTGCTTTATAGGGAATTGCAAGAGATGGATAAAAATATCAATTCATTCTTAACAAATACAAAGCTGCATTCTACTTCTTCTTATTAATGTCTACCTTAAGTTCAGCTTTCAGCGTAAAGCTGGATACACACACTTTTTTTTTTTTTTTGACCAACCAGCAGGTTGAATGAAAACAAAAACCTGACAGATCCCGCATCAACATAAGCAATAAGAAGCTGTATTCTGGCAGGGGGACTCCCTCATGGCAGAATACACTGATCAGCGCTTGCAGTCATTGGCGTTCCTTAGCCCAGCCTCTGTTGAACAGACTGTTGTACACAAGTTGGCTGGTTCCTGCTCAACAGGCCAGCTTTCGGCCTGTATATACCGGGCTTTAAAAAGTAAGGTGACTGTTATTACATTTGTTAGCCATCATTTGTACATTTTTATACGTTTTTGGAACCTAGCTTTGTTATTAGAACTTTAAATCTCCTAAAATACAGCACACTAAAATTAATATCTGAGATAATGGAGACCACAATATGAAAGGAGATTACAGACTGAAGGTGACACTTTTTTTTGTTTAACTGTAAGAATTAAAGTGGTAGTAATCTCTACTTAATGATCAGTAGCATGTAAAGCAGTAAAATATGACTTGGTAGTATTTCAAGGTGTGCTGTTTAGGTAATATCACACTCTCCTTTTTCAATTGCATCACTCGCGCTTGCCTTTTGTAACCACAACTGACTACATGCTGAGTGTGCCGTCGGTCTATACAGCTATGTGCCATGTAACTCAGCATTACTCTACAGCATTATAATCCCGCTGTAGAAACCCATGTGACTAGGTACGTTACAGGGGAGGTTCACAAACAGTAATCAGTGATCCTGTATGTCAAAGGCCAAATCAAACCTACACCTTCTACATGGATGTTCGGGTGGAGAAGGGAGCAGGAGGATTCCACAAAGATGGCCGTGGCTTTGGACAGAACGGGCGACAATATCAAGCTGCATACATTTTAAGATCAATTAGATGATGCTCTAGAATAGATTATCCCTATGTGGATGATGGTTGCTTACTTTGATTTGTTTGCTTTATTTTCCTGATTATCAATATAAATTTAACTTTTTTTTATTTTTTTTTAAATGGAAGATGTGTGTGTGTGTGTGTGTGTGTGTATGTTGTGTGTGTGTGTGTGTGTGTGTGTGTGTGTATACACATTTTTTATTTTTGCTTTAACATTTACTGGACTATCAAAATAATTTTGGCATTTTGTACACAATTCATAAAAGAAAAATGTGCTTTCTTTTCATCTGTGCCAAGAAGCTATTGGCTGGCAGACCATTGTAATGTATTTAAAAGTTGATCTCCAGCCAAAACCTTTTTTTTTTTTTCTGTTTTTTGGATAAGAATTTTATTGCTGATGTGTTCCTCCAGGCAGATTTTACTTAACATCCTGTCCTGGAATAGCACAGGAAGTGAGGGGAAACCTTCCTAATGGGGCTATAAAGATTAATAAAACTGTTTGAGAGTTTAGCTCTTCTTCTTTCTACCAGTGCTTTTATTTTTATATTTCTGTTGGGGTGCTTTCTCTTTTTTCCCTGGCCTAGTGCCCACTCAGAAAATAAGTGGAAATCTTTTCAACTGGGGGACACCACATAAAAATGTAATGAATGTTTTTAGTTTTAGGTCAAATCTTGTTAATTGTAATATATTTGACAAATGCGTATTAAGGTGCTAGAAATCTAGTACACTTTCAGCTCTATAGCTTTTAATGAGTTATTGCTTGCTGCAAGGCATAAGGTGGTTTGACAGGTAGCACATGTTCGAAATAACAAATCTCTACTCTGGCAACTGGTAAACATCACCGCATTCCTGCTAACATTTGCCTCTTTGGTGAATCACTTGAAAATCTGAGGTTCATATTGCATACTCATTTGTGACTTTTACACAGAAGATGACAGTGATGCCTATTAATCTAAATAGAAGAAACTTAATCTTGGTGCTTAATTTAACATATATATTGTGAATGCTGAAGATTAATGCGATTCTGATTGGGAAAGGGAAGGCCTTAATCTTCAGGGACATTTGGAACATATTTTATGGATATTAAAATTATATTCCTGTCTGACTTGGATTTGAACTTTGCATTTTTAGGCACTTCGTTAAGTTTCCAGTTGGGTGCCTTGCCACATCTGGATATAATATTTGGAAAGTTAACCTATACTTTTGCAAACGGAAGATATGGGACAGCTTGTGGTCATGTACAATATAATCAGCCGACTTTAGGATTTAGACAGACATCTTTAAAATAAATCATTCATTTCGTTGGTAGTAGTCTGTGCTTGGCGCTTTGGGTAACTTTATATCCTTTGCTGTGTTTTGAGCAGAGAAGCTATCATTAGCAACTGATTTATCTCTCCTCTTGACATGGGTTCAGTTGCAGGAATCCTTTATAGTTTGACTTACCACAAGGGTCTGCGCCTCCAAATTGCCCCCTTTCTGACTTGGTGTTTTGTAAAATCGAATTTAGTAGGTTCCATAGTGATTTGTCTTATTGTTTTACACCATATTACAGCTGTAACCTCAGCTTCATTGAAACAGATTAAAAATTGTTTATCACATTTTTTAATTATTTTTTTCTTATGTGATGGGGAGCAAATGCAGGAAATCATTATTCCATAAGTAGAACAGCGGCACAAAATATAGATTTAAAAGTAGTTAGTCATGGGAGGGTTTTTTGGGCTTATATCACTAATGTCTGAGAAAGCAAGCTACCATTAGGTGTTGGACAAGATGTGCTTTATTACATACATTGGAATGCATGTCTTCTATGCAGTGCATTTTAAAGCGTTTGTTCATTTTGTTTTTTATTAATATAATAAACATGTTGTATACAGTACTTACCTGCTCTGTGCAATGATATTGAACAGAGCGCCCCCGATCCTCCCTCTTATTGGGTCCCCAAGTGGCACTCTGGGCTCCTCCTTTTCTCTGTGAGGTTCCTTTGGGCACGACCCTGCAGGCTTGTTTCGAGGCAGGCTGTGTGCATCTATTGAAACACACAGCACGGCTTAGCCTGTTCCTGCTCTCTGCTCACAGCATTTGATTTTTTTTTTTCTTTAAGTACTCAAAACACAAGTTATGTGCTTTTGCATGTGTTTTAGCTGGACCCATGTAACTATGTATAACACATGCATGTTGTGAACATCAGTGTGTGTAACTTATTTTTTTTGGTTATTTTACATGCAGTTTATATCATATTTTACACTTGGTATCACTGCTTGTTAAGGCTGGATTCCCACCTATGCATTTTTAGTGCTTTTTTGAATTTTGCAGATTTGCACTACAGAACGTGTTCCATAGGAAACCATGTTAAATGGACTGTAGTGCAAATCTGCAAAATGCAAAAAGCACTAAAAATGCATAGGTGGGAATCCAGCCTAAGTCAGAACCATTAATACTAAAAGTGTCTGATGTCTTGTATATAGAACTATGCATGCTCCCATCTATTTCTGGAGCTTAACCCAGTAATACCTGGTTTGAATTAGTACTGCCTGTGGGGGACTTGGCAGTTTTCGATGCCAGAACTGAATTGGAGCTTCAGTTGTAGCTTGAGTAATACCTTAAATTAGCATATTTGTTACAACTCTATTCCCTTAAAGGAAGTTAGTCAGGACGATGGTAGGCATTGGCTGCAGCTTTTGGGACTGGGTGGGTAATCTAATCTGATTGTATAGAATAGTCAGCTGTTAATTTGTAACCATTGGTTTTTGAGGGTTTTTTTTTTTTTTTTTTGCTCCATGTCCTTTTTTCCATACTTCAGGCACTATGTAGGAACATGTTAAACAAGAGTTGCATTTTGCAGTCTCTCTGGTGCTTTCTGAATGTGGATTTGCTTATTTCAGGTTTTGTGACAAAAAAAAAAAATTATATATTGTATTTCCATTAAAAAATAACTAACAAGTCTGACATTTTATTTTTCTGTTTTCTAGTCCGTGGCAAAGACTGGCCGGTTATTAATCAGTCACGAAGCTCCAGTAACAGGAGGTTTTGCATCAGAAATAAGTTCAACAGTACAAGTAAGTCTGTCAGTATATTCAAATGCTTTGTAGTCCAAATTTGAAGTTACCTTTTGTGCAAAACATAAGTACTTGATGAATTATCGAATTCAGATTATTTTAAAGTTTTTTTTTTAGGGGGGTGTGAGGTTCTGTGGGTCAGCTTGCTAGTACAGCTAAAGTCTTTACAAGGGTCACACCCAGATGGAGCACCAACACTCTCAAACTCGCCTGTGACTTAAATACTATTCATAAAAGTTCTATAATTTGTTGTGGAGAACCTTTTTATAGAGAAACTTTCATAAATAAGAGCATAGCTGTTTGTTATGCCCTATTGCAATAGTGTTTCTTTGCATACATTTTTTTTTTTAATTTTCATCCAGCACAATATCCGATTTTGAATAATTGTAGATTAGAACTCCTATGCCCAATGTTACCCTGCACTGCATAGAACTGAAGAGCTAAATTATTTTTGCACTAGCTGTCCACAAATACTCCAAATCCGGGGAGCTAATGGCTTGCTTGTTAAATGGGATTTTTAATATATTTGTTTCATTGACCCACATATACAAATTTTAGTCCCTTTTATGCAGTCCATGTCAAAATTGATAATTTTTCTAAAATTTACATTGTGTATTACTTGCACATGGCGGAAGAGTAGCCTTAAAGTGTACATGTGGCAAAGCTATGTATATTCAAGTATTTACATATTCTCGACAAGCAATAAATCTTCGCAGCAGAGGCACTGAAGTGGTCCAAGAGTGCTTCTTCAGCAACAACTCTTCTCTCTGTGTTCTCCTGCTTTGTGTTTAAGTTAAAAATCACTACTGGGAGGGAAGAGTAGAGTGATCGAAGCTGCATAAAGACAGTAATTCCGTGTTTTTACTTAAAAATTTGAGCGTTTATTCCACAGTGCCTACAGCTGTATATTGCAGTATAGAAAAAATGACTTACAATTTTTGTTTAATGCCCTTACTCTAATATTATTTATTTGAACCCTGATAACATAGTTTTTTGAAAGCCTTTCTCGATGTGCAGTATTTTTAGAGTTTTGAGTATTCTGTATCTATTTAGATTATAACTCTGGGTCCTAGAGGTCTTTAAAATACTTCACCACGTTTTTGTACCTGATTTATACTGTCAGAATGTATTTAAACAATTTCACTTCATATAACCCCCTTTTTATGCTCAGTAAAAAATAAACATTGCAACCTAAGTTACTCACCCGCTCATTTGCCTCTGTTTGTGGATAGGCAACTGCGCTCTATGCATAAATCCATCAGATGTCAAAATCCAACAAACTTGGAGATGTTTTCGCCTAACCTCAACGCCTCTTTGCGTATCTTCTGGCCATACATACATAACCAACATTTGATCTGAAATGAAGGAATCGCACATAGTGTAAAATACAATAAACTTAATATACACAAAAAAAATAAAAAAATAAAACTTGCACAGTGTTAGTGCATACAGTATTCCAGTTCTATATAACACAGCATGGATAAACAGATATGAGTGCCCTTCTTTCCTTGCTCCCTTTCTGTAGCTTGCCTATAGATCATTGCATGCTGCAATAGTGATGCCACTCAAGGCTGCAGTCTCCACTTGCCATTTCAGGTGTATATGAAATGTATTAGATTTTACACTATGCGTGAGTCCCCTAATTCTTATAGGATACAGGGTAAAGCCAGAAGATATGTATAGAGGAGTGGTGGAGTAAAAAAAAAAGGAATTATTAAAAAAAACAAAAAAAAAAACTAATGTCAATGTAATGTCTTTATGGGCCTTGCTTTGGGCACTGGTCCAAATCATTTGGTGGGGGGGGGGGGGTGTTATGGTGTGGGTTATTTTCAGGGGTGGGGCTTGGTCCCTTAGTTCCAGTGAAGGGAACTCTTAAAGTGGAAGTAATCCCTTTGATTTAAATAGTTAAAAAAAAAATGGCATGCTGGAAATGCTACCTGTCACATTGACTATGCTGTCAACCAAACTGTCAAACCATCCAATGGCTGGTGTCATAACTAATCACATGTGCAGCATCATGGCAGTTGAAGATTGAACAGAGGCCAAGATGGCAGCTTCTTTAGCTGAAAACGATAGGAGGCTTTACTTCCACTTTAAGGAGTCAGCATACAATGTTGGACAATTTCATGCTCCCAACTTTGTGGGAACAGTTTGCACAAAGCAAGGTCCATTAAAACCTGGATGAGTGAGTTTGGGGTGGAGGAACTTGACTGGCCTGCACAGAGCCCTGTCCTCAACCCAATAGAACACCTTAAAGAATGGTCAAACATATCCATAGACAAACTCCTAAACCTTGTGGACAACCTTCCCAGAAGAGTTGAAGCTGTTATAGCTGCAAAGGGTGGGCCAACTCAAAATGGAACCCTATGGACTAAGACTGGGATGCCATTAAAGTTCATGTGTGTGTGTGTGTAAAGGCATGTGTCCCAATACTTTTGGCAATATTGTGTGTGTGGATAGATTAGATTAGATAGATATATATATATATATATATATATATATATATATATATATATATATATATATATATATATATATATATATATATATATATATATATATATATATATATATATATATATTACACATGTGTGTATGTATATAAATTATCTTTATAAATATAGTTATTATAGGAGAAAAATCAGCTCTTGCAGTTGAGTTGACCCAGAATGTTCTTGCTTTTGTCCCTGCACCTTTTAGCATACAACTAAATAATAAGAAAGAACAATCAAGAGCAAGCTGTAACATCTCATGACAATACAGGATGTGCTTTGGTGTGTAGTGTAGTAATGCAATTACGTTTTTGCAAATACATTTACAGATGCACATTTTCAAAGAGCTTAAGTTAATCCTCCTTTTGAGTAATTGTAATTGAAAAAGCATTAGCTTAAACAAACAGTGGGTGCCATATTTAAGCACTGCAAAGCATAATCTCTAAGACAATGTAAATATTTTATTTAAAAATTGCATTAGTGTGCAGATTGTCATATACAGCAAGATATCTAGTACAAATGTGCTGTAAGAAAAAAAAAAAAATTTCTTGCTGGATTAAGTGGATAATTGTCGAGCCAAAACTGTTAGAGATTGTGGTAGATATTTCTTCTCATACATGTGGAAATAATAAGGTTTCAATAAGGAGTCCAGTTGGAGTGCACGGTTATTTTCCAGATTTTTGTTCCATCCATACAGTGAGATCCTTTTGCCCAAAATAGGCATATGCAGTTCCCTTCTAATTGTGTATGGCTCAGAACCTTCATGTCAAGGTTTAGTTTATTAAAACAAATATAATTAATCTGACAGCACAGTTGGTACGTGTTCAAAGATAATTTTAACATTTAAAGCCCAACTCCATCAAAACTTTTTAAAAATAAAAAAGCCAGAACCTTCATTCACTATATCTGGTCTCCCACCGTACACAGGACATGGAAATGCAATTATTTTTGTAAATATAAACTTATAAATACCTTTTCTCATCAGCAGTATGTAGCAGTCTTGTGACTTCGATCAGTGCCTAGTAAAGCTTGTAGGAGGAGTTTTCATTTTCCCCCCTGATCCTCTGTCTGGACAGTGCTGATCACATGCACCCTCCCAAGAAAAAAAAAAAACTCTCCAGCAATGCGCACCAAACTGAGCATGTGCAGCCCGTCCCCTGGCTCTATAGACAGTGGAAGAGGAGGATCAAATTCCCTTCTTTCACAATGCAATTGATTAACCCCTTAGGTTCCACAGTGAGTATATCGAGCATGCTTTACTGTATATACAGACTGATTTTACTGTTGTGGGTTTAGTAACACTTAAATAAAAAATCAGCTCAGGCTGCAATACTCTATCCTTCTTTGATACCATGCCTCACAGTAATTCTTTTCACCACTAAACCTTTGACAGGACACATACCCAGTGTCAGTAAACTCATTAGCAGTATATCTTTTAAGCCAAGCCTAATTGCAGCTGTAACCCCCTATTAAAATGTAGTTATCTAATGGAGTTGGATCATAAAATGCCTGACTGATATATGATTACACTAACATATCAGGCAATAACAATCTGATACCAGACATGCCTATTTCATAATGTACAGCAGGAGAAATGGACATGTTGCCTTTCCTGGGCATTCATGTTTGTTCTCTATCAAATCATGATACCATTCTGTGGATATTGGTTGTAAAATAGTAATTTGGACATATCGATGCATTTGGAAAGTCTGGTCTTGAGGTAGTCTCCACTGAAAACTCATAAAACACTGAGAGCCATTCAGGAATTCAAGCGTCACTGAAACGCTCTCTCTGACTACGGTAAACCTAATTGCACTCTACACACCACTCTGTACTTTAAACTTTTCATTTTTTAATCTCATTTATTTCACTGTTACTATTGTCTGTTTTCTTTTAATAACCTTTGTAAACATATTTTTCTTAGTTTTTTTTTTTTTTTTTTATATTTAAGGCTACTTTCACACTGGGGCCACACGAGTGTTAGAGCTAAAGTGCTGCTCGTTTTAGTAGCGCTTTAGCGCTGTTTAAGTGTTGTTTTTTTGGCCGATAACGGGGTGCTCTTAACCCCTGCTAGTGGCCGAAGAAGGGGTTAAAAGTGCCTGTGTTGCTTTTTAGGCGCTTCAGAAATGCTGCCCATTCATTTCAATGGCCAGGGCGTTTTGGGAGCGCTGCCTGGGTGTGAAAGCACTCTGGCTTTCACATTCGGGCAGCATGGCAGGCAGTTTTCAGGTGCTTTACAGGTGCTATTTCTAGCGCTAAAACGCCTCAGTGTGAAAGGGGTCTAAACAATAAGCCGAATAATTGAATTCTGTAAATTGGAAATGGAGTATCCCTGCCTCTTTGAGGAAATTACCCTATTTGAAAGTGACACTAGACGATATCCTTTTTCTATTTAATGGTAACATAACCTATTTATCATGAGGTTGTTATGCCTCCTTGTAACATCATCTTTGAGCTCCCAAACCTCTCATTTTCCCACTCAATTTCTTTTGGAATGAGCAGTACATGTTAGTTGCCATCATGACAACTTATCTATGCGCACTACAGATCCCATAATTTATTGTTTCTTCCATCTCCGGAGCAAGCAAGAGGGTGGCTGCATTTTTACATAAATGGGACAATGGACAACAAACATTGCCACCTCAAACAAAGTCAGATCACAGTAGCAGCAAAAAAAAAATTGAAGATTTGGAGGAGGCTAAAAGCAATAGAAGGTTAACAATACACTTGAATAGATTTTTATTTTTTCTTTATATACCAGAGTTTAGCGTCAAGTCTAAATCTGCCACACCAGACAGGAGGGGGACAGTTAGTGTCTGACTTAGTTTTTTTTTTTTGTTTGTTTAAACAAAAAAAAAAAATATTGAAAAAGCTTGATTGACAATACAAATAATTCTACGGTAAGTGTTAAACACCTTGTTACATGATATACAAAGTTTTGTAGAATAATTTAAAGACTGAGCTAATCTTGACCAAGAAAAAACAAAAAATATAAAAATATACAGAAGTATCAAATACAATCAATCCATGTAAGTATAAGCCATTTGTACAGAATTTGTGTACCTGTCAGAAACCATGAAATCAGACCGAGACAGAAGTACAGTTAAATCAGACTTGTTTAATAATAAAAGTAAAACAAACAAACCTAGTCAAAACATAGCCAAAGTTCAGTAACCGGAACGGATAGTCAGCCAAGTAGAAGTCAGGGATCAAAGTAGTGGAACAGCAAGCAGGATCTGGAGCCAGAAGGGATGTCAGCAAAGCCAGTCTCTAAACAGAAACGCAGGAGATAGTTTCTTGTGATGTGACCAAGGCGAAGGCAGAGCTTCTCTGGACTGGACGGCTTAAGTAGGCAGGACTAATGAGCAGGATCATCAGTTGGGTAACTGTGGAGAGAGATGGGAGCTGGTAATTGGCTGACAGCTGAGCGGCCAGCTCAGAGAAGGAAGGGCTGAGCCCAGCCCTGACAGTACCATATAGGTAGCCAATAAAAGCTACAACTGAAATCCTTAATCAGCTATTATATGCTATGAAAATGTGGATTACAAGAATTCCAATGGTCTGTCCAACATTAATAATGATAGAAAAGGTCTTGGAATCATTAAGTGTGTGAAATATGATTTCCGTTAACATATTGTCTACTCTTGAAATCGCCTGTGGAAAGGGTACCACCGTTGTCTCCCAATGTAAGGCAATTGCCCATTGCATGGCCACACAATCAGTCTTACAGAACGACTAGGGGGGATGTTGGTGAATAAAGCCTGGTACACACTAATAGTTTTTCTTTGTTTAACCCAGCGGGTTGAACAAAATAAACCTGACAGCTCTCTTGCGTTTTTGGGCTGCGATTTACATTGGCACCTGCACAGATATCTCGGAAACTGGGGCCAAAATCAGGACTGACATGGGGAGCTTCATTCCCACATCTTAGTGTGAACCTGGGCTAAAGGATATCTTTATTGTCCAAAAATAATTTGATTCCTAAATGGCCCTGTAATCTACATATGTTTCATAAAAAAAATTTTACTGTGTTTTTCTGCCCCTTTTAATGTACTCTGAATTCCCAAACTTCCCCTTTTCCGCTTTCTGTATGTGTGAAACAAGCAGTGTGTGTTAGTTGTGGTCACTTGCATTGCTCTATGCACACTATAAGTCCTGTAGTCCCTAGTTCAACTCAAGAGTTAGCAAGAGAGGATGGCTACGTTTCTACACAGTGAAACCATACAGAATGATACAAAAACTGTAGCTGCTGATTTTTAACAAGACACCTGCCCAAGGATCCAATGCCATTCTCACCTGAGCCAGTTTCACTGGTCTTTGGGCTCCTGGTGCATGTTAACTGTGGGCAGCCAACTGTGACATCTTGCAGCTTTAGGCTAAGTACATACTGGCAATAAAAGCAGGCTTTTAAAACACCTATGCAAATGATACAATGGACAGCACATAGTGCTGTTCACACTATCAAAACATAAAGCGTTAGCATGGCGTCGCTTCAAAATTGAAGCCTCATGTTAAGTCAGGAGGGGTTTGAAGCCATTCGGCGCCTTTCGTTCAAGTCTATGTTAACTCTTTGCAAACGCTCTGACAGGCAGTTGTGGGGTGTTAAGATTCGTTTATTAACTGTAATGGAATAGGCGTTTGTGGAGCAGTTTTAATGCGCCTTAACGCTCATCAAACACTTCAAATCTGCCCATAGGGCGTTTGGGGAACATTTTTAACTCGTCATTGACAATTATAAAATGCCAATCTAAAGCCCTTAAAAAATAAAGATGCCATCAACTCACTAGATTATATACGCTGTATCGCTCTGTGTATGAGCAGGTTAAGCGTCGCTTTGATTGGCTGGCTGACTCACCAATATTGGTGCGTTCTACGTAACTCAAAAGGCATACAACCAAAAAGCATACGGGGTAAAAACGGACCATGCAACGTAAGCAAAGGATTTTATTACACATAAAAATTTATTGCAAAAAAACTGGGCAAAACTGTGATTGGGCGAAACATTTCGGTCACCACACCATAGCAGTGACACATTGACATCACGGATTTTTGTTGTAACGTCCATAATAAAGCTATAGGAGCTTTTGTTAAGCGTTAGAAATTTAGTCAAGTGTGAATAAGCCCTTGCAGCCGGCTGCACTTTGTGAATGGTCCTGCAGCCCTCTGGGACCTGTGACATCTCCCAGAAGGTTGCAGGCAGGGAGGGGAACTAAGAACTTCCGCTCTGATCACTTAGGTGGAAGTGGAAGCAGGAAGCAGGCACCCACTCCCCCTTCCAAAAATATAATCCAAATATAGCAGAGGAGGGGGGGAGCAGAACTTTCCCTTTTTGGTGACGTTCTGCTTTGACATGTAGAACCACTATATTCCTTGATCATTCATGCCAAAATGGACTGAACTCAAAGAAAATAAGTTAGTATTTTTTAAATGCAAGCGGTGTAAGTACTCAATTGTGACTTTGTAATGTTGCTCCCCCTGAGGCTGATACTAAGGACATGCTGATAGGAAGCAAAAGCAAAGTGACAGATAATGAAAGAAAGGCAAAACAGTAATGCTTTCATATATCTAGTCACATGCTAGGCATAGGTCCAAGAAAGCCTGAGGTCTTAAGAAGTGGGTTAAATGATGCTAACCATCATTCAACCCAGGGGACTGAGGACAACTAATGGCAAAAGAGAAGTACTATCAGGTGGGAGCAGATCTGAATTAAAGGTAATCATTGCAGCAAAAGCGGTTTTATACGCTAGTCATTTCTTTGTTTATATTTTTATTATAGTCCTTCCTACCAGCCCTTTAAGGATTCTAAACGCCAGGAGGCAGGCATTCGGGTCAAGTGACCAATGTGATTGGCTATCACAGCGGTCACGTGATCAGAAAGCTCCAGATTGCTTGTATGCATCGGGAGCTTTCTGGTAACTGCCGGCTACCATGCTGGGAGTGTGCTCTCAGCACGGTAAGTGATTTACACAGAACCGCATATATGCGGCCGCTCGTTGTGAAGGTCCACATGCCGAGAGACGCATATGTGCATTCGAGGAAAACCAGTACATAAGTGCTGCAACCGGTGCTCAGACCTTGAGGCTGCTGACACCTCCAACATACCAGAATAAGGAAAGGGATGTTCGGCACTCAGGATGACTTTCAAAATAATATTCCTTTATTAAATACATGTACATGTACAAAATAATACTTTTTTGGATGCCATCCTATTATTTTATTAAATACATATGCAGAGCTGGAAAACGGCCTACGCGTTTCGACGCTGACTTGACTAAGCCATGACTGAAGACAAACGTCCAAAACGCATAGGCTGTTTTACAGCTCTGTACATGTATTTAATAAAGGAATATTATTTTGAAAGTCATCCTGAGTGCCGACTATCCCTTTCCTTATTCGCATTCGGCCTGTGTGAAGAGATTAAGAATCCATTCTGCTGCAGTAATTAGAAGTCCTTCAAAAACTTTGCTAGAGAACATTCTTACACGCACAAGTAAGGATCCCTGTCTGTGCTTTACTGTTATATAACTTTGTATTTGTGTCACTGAACAAGTCACTAGACACTTTCTTCTTACAGAGCTGCAGGACATTTAGCCAGGGATTTATAAAAGAAATGTTGTAACCATTATCATAAAAAGTGGGTAAATTGTTATTTCTAGAAGTAGCAAGAGGTCTTTGTTTTTTTTCGTTTTTTTACTGTTACACATATTTCTCTTGTACCATTGGGACCATTAACAGTAGTTTTATAGAACAAAAATGACTACAAACTGAAACCAGCTGTATCTTCAATAGACAGTCTTGCTCTGTAGATCCATGTGTAGTACTGTCTGCCCTTTTATGATTTTGGTCTTGACGTGTTGATTAGTGAGAATATGCCCCTTTTTTTGTTATGGATTTAAAATTCTATTTCTGTCTAACCTTGCATCAGTTTTAATATTAACATTTCCCAACAGTTTGGCAATTACATGTGATGAGAGGACCAACACAATTTAATTTACCATCATACTGGGTGATAAAATCTTTAAAAAAAAATGTAATTGAGCTTTATTAGTTACTTAGTTTTACTGAAAACATTCTTGTTTTTAAGTAAAAATGTTATAGCACTATTATTGCCTTTTTTATCATTATTTAATTAAACATGCTTTTGGCATTTAGCTTTGTTGTGTGGTGAGACAGGTTGTTTACCTATGCACTGGGGCTGGTTCACCATTTTAATATATTTTTAACTTTGCTCAATGAAGCTGTAACCCCCTTAGTTATTGAATCATTTGCAATGGAAATTTTAAATGTTTTCTAAGCCTTTACACCTAACTGGAGGATTACAAAAAGAATACAGATCACTTGTCTAGGTGAAAAATATGATGCATCACTAAAAAGTAAAAAAGTACTAGCCCTCCCCTATTGTATACATAAGAAGAAAAGTTTTGACTAGAGTTCTACTTTTTAATGCAGTGCATATTGGAAACTGACTAAGAGGAGTCTGACACATTTGGGAGAAAAGTATTCAGTATTAGAAACTGAGTATCTAGTTAGACCTAAGCATTCAGTATTGCAGTCATCTAAATCTTAGTACTGATGAGTTGTGTGGGTTCATCCAAAGTGGTCTAAACAGTGACCATTCACATGCGACGTGTTCAAATATCACGATTGCCACCTCCTCTCCTAAGAAAAGCATCAGGGGTAGCAGCACCCGCAACATCCTTGCTTATCGGCATCACCAAGAACACACCACAGGTTGAAGGAAAGAAATCCCTTCCACTGGGCTATTGTTTTCTGACAGCTGGAGGTTTCCCAGCCGTCAGAATATAATGATCACTGCTGGCAGTGATCACACACACACAAAAAAAAAACCCTGATAGGCTGGTTATACTAAAGTTGATCGATGGATTGACTTTAGTACAACCAGCTTACCCACAGATGGATCAATATTTGGCTGGTTCAGCAGGAACTGTCCAAATTTCGATCCATCTATGGCTGGCCTTAGGTCTGAGCGCCACCTAACAAACTAGTCACACATTCTAACACATATATGGGATGGAGTTTTAAATATAGCCCAGGCTTGGGTCCACACCCGCACCACCGTTTTCATGGGGGTTGTCATTAAGGGACCCTAATTCCCCTAAAGGCTAGGTTACTCAGTGCCGCATATGAGCGGCTGAACGGGTTTAGACTTGAATGTAGAAGACTTATCAGAACATATGTAAATTGATTTAGCAGAAGTAGAAAGCCAAGGTGAAACAATAGATTATGAACTTGCAGCAGGCAATGGCATATCTGACCAGACAATTATTTATTGTGCATATGTGAAAAAAAACACAAACACATTTGTCAGACCCCGTAGGTGTGGAAGGCGTAGGAGAGCAGGACATTACAGATTTGGCAGATGCAGTGCTTGAACAAGGCATATATGATAAGTTGTGGAAGCATATCTGAACATGGATTAGGTTAGTTACATTCAGAATGGGCCTCACACTCATTTCTCTCACCATCCCCACCTATAATTTACTCGAACCATGTCTGTTCGGTCACCTGGTTGCTGACATACAAGCTTGACGCTGAACATTTTCTTAAGAATAGTGGAATGTATTTGTAGGCATCATTTTTGCTGACCAGGTGCTGATCCTGCTTCAAAGTAATTTTTTGGCAGGCTTTGGTTTCTTTTGTAAAGCAGTTTAAGTGTTTTCTGTTGATGCACCGCTTTCCTTTTCTCCACTTGATTACATTTTAGAAGACTTGTGAGTGCAATGTTTTGGTAGCACATAATATACTACTAACAGAAATGCCCCTGTACAGTATATGTGTACAATTTTTTAGTAGCGAGTCTGTAAAAAATTTTGGTACGTGACCTCAAACTAGGCCTTAACACAGATCTTCTCTGTGTTGCTTTCACCTTGCAGCCTGTTGATCTGGTGATGGCATTAACGTTTGGGGGGGATCAGCCTTTCAGGAAACAAATAGATTAACATAACAAGGCCTATGAACATGCCACGTTTTTGGGCTCAGTTTCAGAAAATGTGGTATTACCTCAAACAAGGCTGCACATTGTCAACTTCTGGATGACATTTCTGTGTTACATCTTGCTTGATGAAGGTTGACCAGGAAATTACATCAGAAAATGGGGAACTGCTGCTGGAGCACATCTGTGTCTTGCATCTTTGCTTGGTATACATAGACTTTTTGTCATGGCATTACTAATGGAGCAATGCTGCTGGGCTGGCTGGGGGACATCACTGTGTTAAGGTTGTAATACCCAGGGAAAAAAAATTACTTAACACTTGCTACTTTACAAAAATGATTTTAGCCAATTAACATGCAACATTGCAAATGTTTATTTTGCAGCCAGCAGGTGATCCATGCTCTGTCGCATAACATACAGGCTCCTTTGGGCCTGTGCTTGTAAATGTCCTATCCCGTCACAAATTGGAGCTCTGTCTCTGATCGTTTTCCCATGCATCAGAGTAGTAGTGTAGGGCCGAACTAGGTGGTTAAAAAAAAGGATCATTCTAGAAATTTCTATATAATGCAAGTGATTGACCCTTGAATAGATTTTAATATTCTTACACAAGCATTTTAGTGAATCCATTATTGATATCATTTTAGTCTTGTTTCACCTCTTAACCAGTTTCCTACCGCCGTATTGTAAAATGACGGCGGCAGGAACCGTTCCTCCTGCTGGGTGGGCGTCATATGACATCCTCGGCTTCCCGGCATTGTGGAGCGCGGCGTGCACGCTCGCCGCATCACTGGGGACCCGATGCGTGTGCCCGGCGGCCGTGATGTCCGCCGGGCACCCACGAAGCAGGGACGTGGATCTGTGTCTGTGTAAACACACAGATCCACGTCCCTGTCAGGGGAAGAGTAGAACTGATCTTATGTTCCTTGTACAGAGGAACAGCGATCGGTCCCCTTCCCTTATCAGTCCCCTCCCCCCACAGTTAGAATCGCTCCCTAGGATACACACTTAACCCCTGCAGTGCCCCCTAGTGTTAACCCCTTCCCTGCCAGTCACATTTTTACAGTAATCGGTGCATTTTTTATAGCACCGATCGCTTTATAAATGTGTAAGAAAAAAGCTGCGCATGCCAACACACAAAAATGACCGAGTAGATAAACTTGAGTCTAAGCACTGGGTCATAGTACATCAACTCAAAAAATTTAGTTGAGTCTCACTCAGGGGATCAGGCAGACAGTATGCAGCCTGTACTGGCTGCTGAATGAATGGTAATCAGTAATATAGTCACCACTGTGACTTGTAATTTTGTCATGACGATAAAACAACAAAAAGTGTTCTATTTCTTGGACAGGATGGATTGTCTGGAGTTTTCACCGCACAGCGTGTCTCCCTGCACTTCCGCCCTTCTCTGGGGTCCTCCTGCCTGACAGGAAACACGGAAAAGCCCCCTGTGCTGCCACGAGCTCCGAACTACTAATGCCAGGCAGGAGGACCCCAGAGAAGGGCGGAAGTGCAGGGAGACACGCTGTGCGGTGAAAACTCCAGACAATCCATCCTGTCCAAGAAATAGAACACTTTTTTTGTTTTATCGTCATGACAAAATTACAAGTCACAGTGGTGTCTATATTACTGATTACCATTCATTCAGCAGCCAGTACAGGCTGCATACCGTCTGCCTGATCCCCTGAGTGAGAGTTGGAGGTCCCTTAAGCCACAGGAGTGTCCCGGAGGTCTATTGTTGTTATCCTTTTGGAGGTCGTTTTTAAAGACAAACTAAACACATGCCTGATTGACCCTCTGTGACGGGGGGTCATATATCTTCGGTAAGGGGCCATCCTTTTTTCCTCTGGTGGTGGTGTTTGCAAAAGTTCACCTAAATACGTGTTGGACAAGATTAGATGTATGACGATCATCGCTCAATACCTTATATTGAAACACCAACAATTTTTCTTTTTCTGACACCATTTGTTATTTTCCACTTTGGGACACTATTTTGTGATCATAATTGATCCACATATGAACTTTCTGCGATTTTGTTTTTCACTTTGTGGTCATAATTGGCCCATATATGAACTTCTTTGTGATTATTTATATTTATATATCTTCACCACAATTATTTTGTCACTTAATTTATTTTTCACTGGGTGTTGATGTATGTATTTACATTATGTAAGAGAGGTACCTAATGTTATACACAATTTTTTGAGTTGATGTACTATGACCCAGTGTTTAGACTCAAGTTTATCTACTCGGTCATTTTTGTGTATTGGCATGCGCAGCTTTTTTCTTTCCTAATCTGTTTTCACTGTTTACATATATACAGTATAGTTGCTGCAGCCCCACCAGGTAGAATTAGACCTGTCTAGAATTATGATATACACGCATTTATTTAACCCCTAGCACAGTTTCTTTCCCAATTTTCCACGCTTTATCAATGTGAATGGTCCCAAAATAGTGTTAAGTGTCCGACCTGTCCGCCGCAATGTCACAGTAAAAATCACAGAACGCCGCCATTAGTAATAAAAAAAATAAAATAAATAATAAAAATTACAAATCTATCCCCTATTTTGTAGACGCTATAACTTTTAGTGTTACAGCGCTAAAAATAGTGCCTGCATAGTGCCTGAAAAAAGCCTCAGCTGCAAACCCAGTGTGAAAGCCAGAGTGCTTTCACACTGGGGCGCTGCGCTGGCAGGGCATCACAAAAAGTCCTGCCAGCAGCTTTTTTGCAGTGGTGTAGGAGCAGTGAATACACCGCTCCTGCCCATTGAAAACAATGGGGCAGAGCCGCCATGCCGCTGTCAAAGCGCCGCTGCAGCTGCATTTTGTGGGCGGATTTAACCCCTTTTCGGCCACTAGCGGGGAGTTAAAACCACCCAAAACCACGCCAAATAATGTTGCTATAACTACTATAAAGTGGCACTAAAAATAGCGCCGCTTTACCGCTGACACCCGGGCGGCTCAGTGTGAAAGGGTTCTTAGGCTCGATTCACATCTATGCATGTTGCTTTTGAGCATTTCTGCAGTGCTTGCCACGTTTTTGAACACGTGTTTTTGCCGCGATTTGCGTTTGTTTTTTTTTACACTGTATATAGCTGGCTGCTAAGGAGGGGGCGGGAAGCTGGCCGCCATGTCCTTAACAACCGATGAGTCATCAGCTGTCAGCGGGCTTCCCACTGAATGTAAAAAAAAAAAAGAATTGCCGGCTAAAAAAAAAAAAAAAAAAAAAACAGCATGGGGTTCCCCCCTCCCAAGGTCCATACCAGGTCCCTTATCCGAGCATGCAGCCTGGCAGGCCAGGAAAGGGAGGGGACGAGCGAACGCCACCCCCCTCCTGAACCATACCAGGCCACATGCCCTCAACATGGGGGATGGGTGCTTTGTGCCCCCCCCACCCCAAAGCACCTTGCCCCCATGTTGATGGGGGCAAGGGCCTCTTCCTGACAACCCTTGCCCAGTGGTTGTCGGGGGCGGGGGGCTTATCGGAATGTGGAAGCCCCTTTTAACAAGGGGGGCCCTCAGATCTCGGCCTCCCCC
Source organism: Lithobates sylvaticus (assembly GCA_028564925.1). Lineage (NCBI taxonomy): Eukaryota > Metazoa > Chordata > Amphibia > Anura > Ranidae > Lithobates > Lithobates sylvaticus. The sequence goes on along the minus strand of CM053028.1, from coordinate 289,842,665 downwards.
TGTATGGGGTACGTTGTACCCCTACCCATTCACCAAAAAAAAAAAAAATAGTAGTGTAGTGTTAAAAAATTCACTGTTGTGTATTTACAATAGGATATATGTATATACCGCGCTATCACCAAGTATAGCAGCCGGCACTAAGGCCCCTTTCACACTGGGGCAGGAGCGGCGTCGGCGGTAAAGCAGCGCTGTATTTAGCGCTGTTTTACCGTCGTTTTGGCCGCGGTATTCGCCCGCTAGCGGAGGCAGGTTTTAACCCCCGCTAGGGGCCAAAGAAGAGTTAAAACCCCCCGCAAAGCGCTGCCGCAGCTGCGCTTTGCGACGGTATTGCCGCGGTATTACCGCGGTGTCCAATTGATTTCAATGGGTAGGAGCGGTGAATACACCGCTCCTTCACCGCTCCAAAGATGCTGCTAGCAGGACTTTTTTTTTCTGAAAGCCCTCCGGCATTCACACTGGAGTGAATGGGGCCGGATTTTTTCAGGCGCTGTACAGGTGCTATTTTTAGCGCTGTAGCGCCTGAAAAACGCCCCAGTGTGAAAGGGGCCTAAAAGGTGTAACTAGAAAACATGTATATAAAAGACAAAGTGCAGCGCTACCGAAATATAAAATAGTAAATCACTCAAACAATACACCAAAAAATAACGTATAGTGACATAAGTTATATAATGCAATGTGAATCTTGAAAAAAAAAGTAAAAACTTTAGGCTGAATGAACAAAAAGTCCAAAGATATGAAGTGTCCAGAAAATATATGTGCATTCCAAAGGTGATGAGTGACTATTAAACAGATAACAGTTCCGTGAGTGTCCCATCCAGCAAGTGACAAACGTAATCCACCACCAACAGCACGAAATTCTTACCAGAACACAATGACGCACACAAGCATATACTTGGTGGGTCAAACAGGCTTAATGATGTAGTTTCAGGGGTCCCAGATTAATGGATGCAGATCAGACCTTTCCAGGGATCGTTATGCTTCCAAATAACAAGCGCTTATTAGGACAAGACAGCTGTGTTGAGCAGGTCAGCATACAGTCCCGATCCATCGTGGGGATGATGCTTAATCAAGCGAAACGTGTCGGCTCTGTATGCTGGCCTGCTCAACACCGCTGTCTTGTCCTAATAAGAGCTTGTTATGGTACTTGTGCTTTAGATGCGTGTCCATTGAAGTCTATTGCATGCAAAACGCTGCATTTTGCGGGGAAACAAAGTCCCCGGCCCTTTCCAAAAAAGGCACAAAAATGCATTGATGTGAATGTTCCATAGAAAAAATTCCCTGCATTTCTGCAAAATGCCTTAAAATTCGCATTAGTGTGAATGGAGCCTTAAAGGGAGTCAACAGAAGCAATCAATCAGATTCCAATCTCTCCATCATGGCCAAGACCAAAGAGCTGTCCAAGGATATCAGGGACAAAATTGTAGACCTACACAAGGCTGAAATGGGCTACAACACCATCGCCAAGCAGCTTGGTGAGAGGTTGACAACAGTTGATGTGATTATTTGCAAATGAAAGAAACCTAAAATAACTGTCGATCTCCCTCAGTTTGGGGCTCCATGCAAGATCTCACCTCATGGAGTTTCAATGATCATGAGAGCGGTCTCTAGGCAGCTGGGACCATAGTCGCCAAGAAAACAATTGGTAACACACTATGTGGTGAAGGACTGAAATTCTGCAGTACCTGCAAGGTCCTCCTGCTCAAGAAAGCTTATTTATAGGCCTGTCTAAAAACTTGCTAATGAACATGTGAATGATTCAGAGAAGAACTGAGTGAAAGTGTTGTGGTCAGATGACCCAAATCAAGCTCTTTGGTATAAACTCAACTTGCTGTGTTTGGAGGAGATGGAATGCTGTATTTTACCCCAAGAACACCATCCCCACCGTCAAACATGGAGGTGGAAAACTTGTGCTTTGGGGGTGTTCTTCTGCTAAGGCGACAGAATAACTTCACTGCATCAAAGGGAAGATGGACAGGGCCATGTACCCTCAAATTGTGGGTGAGAACCTCCTTCCCTGGGGCATTGAAAATGGGTCGTGGATGGGTATTCCAGCATGACCATGACCCAAAACACACAGCCAAGGCAACAAAGGAGTGGCTCAAGAAGAAGCACATTAAGGTCCTGGAGTAGCCCAGCCAGTCTCCAGACCTTAATCCCATAGAAAATAAGTGGAGGGAGCTGATGGTTCAAGTTAAAAACATCAGCCTCGAAACTTTAATGACTTGGAGAGTATCTGCAAAGGAGTGGGACAAAATCCTTTCTGAGATGTGTGCAAACCTGGTGGCCAACAAGATACGTCTGACCTCTGTGATTGCCAACAAGGGTTTTGCCACCAAGTACCAAGTCATGTTTTGCAAAGGGGTCAAATACATATTTCACTCATTAAAATGCAAATCAATTTATAACTTTTTTGAAATGCATTTTTCTGGATTTATTTGTTCTGTCTCCCACTATTAAAATAAACTTACCATTAAAATTATAGACTGATCATTTCTTTGCCAGTGGGCAAATGTTCAAAATCAGCAGGGGATCAAATACTTTTCCCTCACTGCACAAGAACTTCATAATAAATGCAGCAGTATAAAGGTTTTAGAAATCTGTCATCTTATCGTTTTGTTTCAAATGCCACTTTATACATTGACCTACCTCCTTAGACCTAGTCTGTTTGGACCGTATGGCCACCTACTGAATTGGTACCCTCCATAGGCAATGACTTTCCTAAGCCCTGTCTCTGCAAAGAACTAACACTGACTGAGGGAAAATGGAAGAAATGGGGAGGGTCCAACTAGGACTGAACTAACACTAAACAAGAAGGGATGACAGAGAGCGATTTTAAATCGCATAAGTAAACAAGCTATAGTGGCCCCAAACTTCTATTAGATGTCTGCATACACCTAAGGCAACCTGATACAGTTCAATACAACATAGAAAAAATACTCGCATGGGACTAATAGTGTTTTTAACATTTATTATTGAAAGTGAGGTTGGTATTAAGAGTTCAATTTCAGTGTTTGGTGATGATGCCAAATTATGCAGGGAAATAAATTCGGCACAGGATGTACAATGGCAATGTTACAGTTAGACTTTTATACCATTTTGGAACCGGCAGCTACGCGGTAGATAAGTTTTGATATTGAAATAACACTAGTGCAGATTATTCTGTGTTGGAAAAAGAGTTGCAGTGATTGTAGATCACAATCTTGGCAATAGCAAGCTACTTTCAACAAAGCTTAGAGGACTCTCATGCATTAAAAAGAGCACTAATTCAAGAAAATAAATCGGGTATTCCACACCTTTTGCAAACACTAGTTTGTCCTAATCTTGAATATGCAGTTTAGTTTTGGTCACCAGTCCTTGGAGAGGATATCTTTGAACTCCACATAATTCAGCAAAGGGCAACAAAATAAGTAATGGGGCTGGAGGACCATGGCTATGAGGAACTGTTTATAGAGCTTACACTTACTCATTCTGGGGAATAGTTACTTAAGAGGGAATTTGCTCACAATGTACAAATTTGTACCATTATAATAACATTTAATAAACTGTTTTCTCTAAGGTCCCTGAAGAACACGCTCAGCCACAATTTGAGTTGGTTGAAAGGAGGTTTAATCTTAATTGCATAAGAGGTTCTTTGCTATTAGAGCAGTGAAAATAATGAGTTCTCTTCCCCAAGTATAGTGGTATTAACTAAGTCTTTATGAATGAAAACTGTTGGATTTCTTCCTCCTGAGTAGAATATACTGGGGATATGGGAATTGTTAGACAGACACACACACGCTGCACTGGATGGACCTGTGTCTTTTTCAATCTTATCAGTTATGTAACTGAACATCTGTGGAAAGCTGAAGCATTCAGTCTGAGGGCTTGTTCCCACCAGTCACTGCGGTCTGGCAGGTTTGCTGCATTGCTGATTCACTAATCTGCTTTTTTTTAAATGTCAGTGACATTTCACCAAGTTCAATTGCCAGCCACGCAGATTGCCTCGCGCTGCTCAGTACTTTTTTCAGAGCACACTGCCTGCAGACCATCACGATGCAGTGGTGTGAATAAGCACACAATGGAGACAAGGCATTTTGACTTGTCCATGTGGTGGTACTGCGCTGGAATAGCCACCAAAATCTGTGCCACTGCATTTGATGTAAATGTAGCCTGGGGAAGACAAAACTTCAAATCTGAGACAGCTGGAGCATTTTGCTCAAGAAGAGTGGGCTACACTAGCTGCTGGCAGGTGCTGAAGACGCATTCAGAGCTCCAAAAATGACTTATTTGCAGTGATTGTCCCTTAAGGTTGTGCAACAAATATTCGCCCATCATTTGTCTATGCCATTTTATTTTTTTATATATATATATATATATATATATATATATATATATATAATATATTCCATTGAATAAAAAAACATCTGATCTGTATTAAATGTGTAATAAACGATAGATGCCAATTATTTTTGTTTCACGTTCTATACAAATAAAAAGTGGGGGGTTCTTTATTTATGGAAGGGTACTAATATATTGTCCTCAGCTGTATACAGGCCAGTATTACATAGGTTATATTTCCTTCTCTGATATGGGAAGGTTCCCCCAGGGGGGGTTTTAATGCAGCAAAATAGGTCAATCAGCGTATGAAAATTATATAAAAGGGTCTTTATTAAATGAGTTACAAATACATGTCAGTGTTAAAATATTATTACACTCTGGTTGAAAGAATACAATAATCATTCCATAATACAGCCAAGCAACCATATATTCATACAGCATAACAGTGGTTTAAACTGCATGCGAATCCCGACGTTTCGCCCTATTATATCATGGTCTTCTTCTGGGGAATGGTTGACTCCTAGATAAATATGTTTGAACATCTCAGTTATAAGAAGTATCATACATTATGCATCAATTATCACAAGCAAAATGCTATTCTTATATTTACCGCTGGAGAGTGAAATGAAAGACCTCGCAACAAGAAATTTTAAAATCTGTTGGATGATCCAGTGGACTCCATGGCTGTCCTGGCCTCTCCATATTTTCTTCTCTTGACTAAAGTTCTGCTTTAAGTTGTTGGGTTTATTTGGCAACAAGAAAGCTAGTGTAAATATAGTACAAATGCTGTTTTTATTATCCAGGTTATAGTAGATATCATAAATGTGTTAGTTGCAATGGTGTCTAGCAGGTAAATTTGTATGGTGATCTGTGGCTGACAATTGAAAAGTTGCTGTACAAGGCTACATGATTTATGTCCATGTAGCAACAGATCCTGCTACAATGTCAATATGCACATAGCTTTACAGTGCAGTTTAGCAGTACACCTTTAACAACGACCCATTTTCAACATGCTGTTTAGAAAATAAAGATGTAGCAATAGAATTGTATCTCCCCTCCTGAAAGTTCACAAAGTCAGGGCTCATTCACACTGCAGCTCAAAGAAGTGGCTCCTACAGGCTTTAGAGCGCTAATTTTTTCTGCCTGGAAACTCCCCTCCATGTTAGCCAGTGTGTCCATGCACACTATGGCTTTTTGAGGAGTTTACAGGCATATGCTCTTACAGGCAAAAAAAAAAATAACCCTCACCAAACCAACGTTTTTGAGAGGAGCTTTCGAGCAGAAGAGACGCCCAAAAACGTGCAAAAGAGCACGAAGAAGCTCAAACACAAAAAAAGGAAAAATTTGCTGAGGGGGGAAAAAAGGGGGTGAAAAAAAAGCTTGTGCTCAAAGGAGCTCATTAAACATGCGGAAAAGCCCAAAAAGTACAAGCTGCTTCAAACTAAAATAAAAACTCAAATGCCTGTAAAAGCAGCCTTTTTTTTTTTTTTTTTTTTTTTTTTTTTTTTTTTTGAGCTGCAGTGTGCACGAGTCCTTATGCCACATACACACGAATTCGGCCAGCAAAAGACAGATGAGAGCTTTTGGTCAGGAATATGCGTCCATGTGTATGCTCCATCTGACTTTTTCTGGCCGAATTTCCGCCAGCAAAAGATTGAGAGCAGGTTCTCAATTTTTCGGTCGGAAAAAGTTCCGATCGTTTGTAGCAATTCCGACACGGAAAAATTCCTACCCATGCTTGGAAACAATTTGACGCATGCTTGGAAGCATTGAACTTCATTTTCTCGGCTCGTCTTAGTGTTGTACATCACTGCGTTCTTGACGGCCGAAAGTTCAGCAAACTTTTGTGTGACTGCGTGTATGCAAGACAAGCTTGAGCGGAAATCCGTCGGAAAAACCATCCAAGATTTTTCCAACGAAAATCCACTCGTGTGTACGCGGCATAAGAGTGATGAAAATGCATAAAGGTGCACAGCAGTGAGCCATGATTGGCTCAGAGAGCTAACCCTCTCTTTGCTACTGTGCAGGGGATTGCATAAAGATAAAATGATCTATGTCTACAAGCTGTATTTAAAACTGGAGTACATGGTGCTTTATTGTAGTTACACTTTAGTAGTGTTCATGATATACTTGTCATTTTTGTTTCTAATTATTTGGTGTTCAGTGCTCCATGATTGCATCTTGCATTCTCAGATATCTTGCAAGGATTGATATTGATGCAAAGTAAAATTTTTTGGTGTTTATTTTGTAAACCAAGTAGTCTAAAAATAAACCTGTTCCATACATTTCCTGGTACTCACGGGATCCCACATCGTTCCCTATTATTTGCAATTTACATAATTGCCAGGAAAGGTCTCGCATTTTCTCTGCCTTCCAGATTTCTACACTGACGTGAAAAGGTTGTTATGTGTCGGTAATTGCAGAAATGGTAATGGAATTGTTTAGCATTTACCTAAGCTGGGGCTATCATGCTTTGCTGTGAAAAATGTGCAATATCCTAACACTTGTTGCAGACACAACCTTCCCATCTGGCTTTTTGTTAGGAATTAATTATTAAGCAGAAATGTCAGAGGTTTAGATGCAGCAGATATCACCTTCACTACCTAGGTAAGTTGTGTGGGAGGACAAGATATGTTACAGAGCTTGGAAAAACAATATTTCCCTGTTCTAAATCGAATTCCAGCCAAAAGAACTCCAGCCAAAAATACCAAAAAATGAATAGCCGGTTAAAGATACAATAACAAAAAGCACCTTTTGTTGCAACGTTCAGCTGCAATCCAGAGATTTCTCCATTATTTTTTTCTGCTTTTAGATGTCCTCTGGCCAGAACCATTTAATCCACTTCCTCTGAGTTAAAATCGTCCTGTACCCTTCCAAGACTATGACTAGACAGTGAAAGGAGAAGCAGCACAGTAATGAGCTCATCTCTCGGTCACTTAGCTTTCTGCTGCTATAGACATGCTTCTCAGAACATTAACTTATTTGCCTACATTTACTACTCGCTTTCACACTCAAACTCTGCTATACAAGGCTACCGGGTCAAATTTAGGTGCTTGCATTTAAAAAATTAATTTAAGGACCTATTAATGAATTAAATTGTGTATTTTATATCTGCCTATAATTCAGCTTTAAAGAAGAGTTCCAGAACTTGGCAATGGGAAGGACTTAAGCTGACCATATATGGCTCGTTTTTTGTTTTGTTTTTTTCATTCAGCTGCGCAGCTGAACACAAAACAGAACATTTTTCCCATCCACACATTCAAGGTGGATAGGGGGGATTCCTTCCTGCTGTGTCTTTGTAGTCTGACAGCAGGACTCCCCCGCCATCAGAATACACTGATCAGTACTGCAGGCCATTGGCTGCATGTGTGGTCAGACTGTTGGTTTGCCAGCAGGATTGTTCAGAGAACAGAGGGCTAAACTTGAATCGTAATTCATCTGGTTTCTGTTGAACTGGCCAAATTTCGATCCATGTATGCCCAGCTTTACATTTACCTCTGTTAGCTATCCTGCTATGAAAACTTCCCACTTCGGCAGTGTTATGGTGCACATTAGTCTGCCCCTAAGAATTTTAGGTGCTGATTACTGCTGCTTAAAGTATGTGTAGGGACATGAAGCTGAGGGTAATAGTAACAATGCCATTCACTGAAGTGTAAAATGGACCATTTGTTTAACCAGTAATTATTGATGATACCTGGACAGCGATTTTTATTTACTTTGCACCAGTGCTATTTGAAAAAGTGTGTGTGTGTGTGTGTGTGTGTGTATATGTATATGTGTGTGTATATAGAGAGAGAGAGAGAGAGATTCACAAAAGTGAGTACACCCCTCACCCACTGAAGAAATTACACTTTACAGTGTAGCAAAGTAGTCAGTGTGCAGCTTGTATAGCAGGTGTATATTTGCTGTCCCCTCAAAATAACACACAGCGGTTAATGTCTAAAACGCCAGCAACAAAATTGGGTACATCCCTAAGTGAAAATTTCCAAATTGGGTCCAATTAGCCATTTTCACTCTCCGGTGTAATGTAACTTGTTGGTTTTACAAGGTCTCAGGTGTGAATGGGGAGCAGGTGTGTTAATACCAAATTTATTGCCCTCTCTCATACTGGTCACTGGAAGTTCAACAGGGCATCTCATGGCAAAGAATTCTCTGAGGATCTGAAAAAAAAATTGTTGCTCTACCTAAAGATGTCCTAGGCTCATGGAGTGGAAGAGGACTCCAGTAGCCACCTGTGAAGCTCTGGTAAACTCTGTGCCCAAGAGGGTTAAGGCAGTGCTGGAAAATAATGGTGGCCGCACAAAATATTGACACACTTTGGGCCCAATTTGGATGTTTTCACTTAGGGGTGTACTCACTTTTGTTGCCAGTGGTTTAGTCTATAATGGCTGTTGATTTATTTTGAGGGGACAGCTAATTTACACGGTTATACAAGCTGTACACTCTCTACTTTTACTTGGTTTCAAAGTGTAATTTATTCAGTGTTGTCACATGAAAATATATAATAAAATATTTACAAAAAAGTTAGGGGTGTCCTCACTATTGTGAGATGCTGTGTGTGTGTGTGTGTGTGTGTGTGTGTGTGTGTGTGTGTGTGTGTGTGCGTGTGTGTTATAATATATTCTCATTTGTCACACCAATCATTTTGTACTTTTTGAGGAATTGTGCATCTATATTATCCATATTTTACCTTGGCACAAATCTGAGGCCCGGCTTTGTAAGGCCATCACCTGGTCCCCTTTGATTACCGTTTTAGCCAATCTTTTGCGGATGCAGCTTTCAACCTCAAGGTTCCTGCAGCAGCACTCAGAAGTTGTCTCTTGACCTTTGTTGGGCCTGTTGGCACAGTTCTGTTTGCCCACCCTTCTCATTCATTGCTTGGGGATGTCCCACGGTCTATGAATACTAAGCCTGTGCTTTATTAAGTTTAGACGAATTTTGACATACCTGTAAATTCCATATGTTTGCGTACAGGACACACTCTTGTATTCCTTCATAGCTTTGCATTGTTTGCTATAAAACTGGGGGACTCACTCTGCGGCTTAAAGCGGAGCTCCACCCTAAAGTGGAACTTCCGCTTATCGGATTCCTCCCCCCCCCCTCCGGTGCCACAATTGGCACCTTTCAGGGGGGAGGGGGTGCAGATACCTGTATAATCCAGGCATCTGCACCCACTTCCAGGACTAGCTAGCCGCAACTGCCCTGCCCCTATCCGAAGATGACGCCCCCCCCCCCCCCCCCCGTTGTGTCTTGGGAAACCGTTCCCAGGACACAACAGGGACCAATAAAGACACGCAGTAGTGAACCGGGCAATGAAGTTGTTGCTGCTTCGACTTCCTGATTCCCTGACAGGATGGCGGCGGTGGCAGCCGAGAGACGAGCGGTTGCTTGTCATCTTCTGCCGACACCGCTGAAACCTGGAACAGGTAAGTGTCCATTTATTAAAAGTCAGCAGCTGCAGTATTTGTAGCTGCTGACTTTTTAAATATTTTTTGTGCGGGTGGACCACCTCTTTAAGGTACTGGGGGGGGGGGGGGTGCCCAGGGGCATGTCCTCAAAAGCTTTGCCTATGTCCAATCACCTGAAGGTATGTGCCTATAATCTAGGATCTATGAATACTCCGTCTGTACTCCAAGATATGGTATTTACAGGAAAGTCAAAATCCCTCTTAGAATTTTTTTTTCTTTTACTATATAAAAAAGAAAATGTTAATAAACTCCATCAAAAGAATTTATATAAATATTAATTTGGTCAGTGTTGCATGAGTAATGGCCAAAGTATCACAGCAGTGGAAACTGAAAATGTACCTGCTGATGAAGGGGTATATAGAAGCTGGCACTCAAGTGGTTAAATTATTAAGTTTGCATTCTTCCAAAGCAAATGTTATTGTCTGCATCATTTGACAAATTAAACACATTTGCTTAAAAGTTCTAACAATGACAATTTTTTACAGCAGACAACTCTAGACTTTGGCTATTAATAAAGGATTGTATGCCAGAAATTGGTGTATTATGTAAATTACCAAGTCATGTAATTTGAAAACCGTCAGAATTATAGATTTAAAAAATGATAGATTTTAAAACGAATATGTGCCTTCATTTATTAACAGATCATAATAGATTCAAGTGGAGTTCTTTTAAAAGTGTTTCCAAAATCAGACAGGAGTTCTGGGTAAATTTAATTTTTCATTTGGAATAATTTTCTGTCATTGGGGGCTCAATTCACAAAGTTATTTTACTCTTAAAATCTAAGATAAAATAACTTTTTTTCACAACTTTTTTTTTTTTTGCAATTCAACAAAAAACAGTGCTAAATTAAAGCATGAGTTATTTAATCAAATTGTAAGGTATTTTACTCATGAAACCATGTGGTATATTTTCTCATAACATGATGGGATAATGCAGTGGAGAAGGATTAGAACCCCTTCATTTTTTTTAGTGCTAATAAGTAAAATGGTTTAAACTATAGAAATATGCCAACTTACAGGTCAGTGCAGTCCATGCAGCATACATATTAATATAAGAGAAAAAATAGATGACTAGAATACCAGTCAAAGGGAAGCTGCTTTCACAGGACACACGTGGTACATAAAAAAAAAAAAGTTAAATTAAATAAATGCAAAATATCGTTATAAATGTCAATTATTAAATGAAAGTTGTAAAAATGACACACACATATAAATACTGGTTTTCCACCGATAAAGGCAGCTTTGTCATTGGAGATTTGCCCTCACTTCTGTCCAAAACAGGAAGGGAGAGGAAATCCTTGCAAATTAAAAGAATCCCTTGGGGTTCCCAGGTCACCAGAACTAGTGTTCCTATTAGATTTTACCTCTATTACTATTCTGGGGACAACACAAAATTTTAGATTTTCTGTCACTTTCAATGATCATGGTAAACAAGACAAATAGGGGGAATCTGGGGGCACAGACAGCAATAAAAACCTGACAGGGGTGCCAATCCATCTCCGCTTTATCCAAAACGTAATAAAAAAAAAAGTTTGTTACTTTAACCACTTCCTGCCTGCGCTATAGCCGAAAGACTGTTACAGCATGGGCCTAATTTGCTGGGAGGGCGTACATGGACATTCTCCTGTGATCGCACTGTCTTTAGGACTCAGCTGATCACAAGACGGGGTTAAGGGCCAATTGCAGCGGCCCTTTACCACGTGATCAGCTGTGTTCAATGACAGCTGATCACGGAAGTAAACACAACCAGGTTAACGGGTTTGACATCGTGAGGCGAGCTGATAGCTGTCTTGTGTTAAAGGGACATCAACACTGATAATTAGGGCACTGATTATCAGTTCAGTCCCAACAGTACCCACTAGTGCCACCTATCATTGCAGCCTCATCAGTGAAGGCGCAAAATTACCTGTTTGCAAAATTTTTATAACAAACTATAAAAAATGTTTTTTTTTTTTTTTTACCAAAATGTTTGGTCTTTTTTTGTTTTGCAAAAGATAAAAAACCCAGTGGTGATTAAATAGCACCAAAAGAAAGCTCTTGGTGTGGAAAAAATGATAAAAACTTCATACGGGTACAGTGTTGCATGACTGCGCAATTGTCGCTAAAATTGGCATGGGCAGGAATAGGGTAAAAGTGCCTAGTTAGGCAAGTAGTTAAGTAAATAAGCCCCGATGATTGATTGTGTGTTTTTTACCTCATGTTTTTGGTTTGTGAGGTAAATAACTCATGAGGTGATAGTAAATTGACATTTTCAGCATCTCATGAGATAATTGGAGAAAATGTGTCATCTGATTCAATTATCTCATGATATATTTTTTAGTGAATTAAGCCCTACGAAAACTGAGGGATGGTGCAAATTTGCCCTGCTCCAGCAGCTCAGGACAGGATTGAATGCTTTTGGTTTTGGAATGTTTGAAACGCCAAGTATCTTCACTGGGTTTGTCAGTACAAGGACAAGCGATTTTGGACAATGCTCCATGGAAAGTGTATGGCAATGAGCTTTTGCTAATGAAGTATTGGCAATGCTGCTTTGTGTTATTTTTTTCCCCAGGAGGCATGTTATTAAATCTTGTGTGTTTAGCGCTAAAGGGAAGTCATTTTTCTGTTTGTTTTTTTTTTGCTTTTTACACACTGCCTAAAACCATACACCCCTATGCCAAGAGAGCTCAGTTGGCACAAGAGTAATTTCTTTGGGTTGCTGAACTTGAGCAGAACATTAAAACACAGAGGGTGGTATTCATTTACAGGTTTGCCAGTTAAAAATGGCATTTATCCTGAAGTCCTTTTTCTCTTTATATTTGTATAATTCTAATCTATTTTTTGCCTGAAGTCTTCTTGCTTGTAGTTAGTACTTTAAAAGTGTATTATGTAATACATTTTAATGCAGCTGGTTGTGTGCCCTCCTAACTTAGATTGTCCAAGCAGGAAAGTTTTTTAATTGAATGCTCAAAGCATACCTTCAATGAAAAAGGAAAAGTCTGCTGTCCCAATAGCCTTCTACCAACCAAAGAGCTTTTGCTGGGGGAAAAAAAAAAAATATAAGACTTTCTTTTGATGTTTCTGGGAGCCGTGGGTGACATCAAAACTCACTGCCACCTTGAAGGATAGCTGGGCACTCAAAGCACTACTTGTGAATGTGTCCCAAGCTGATTTCAGGAGTGTATTCTTGTGCGATTTTAATTGCCTTGGAGGCGGCGGTTGGTTTGGACGGCTGGAGACCAGCAGCAATTTGAACCTTTTATTGTGCTTGGAAGGTTTTCTGTAAGAAAGTAGTGGTGTTTACAGGTTAGTTTGGTTATCACTGCGGCCTTGAAGCTCAGGGGTCATTTTTGGGTTATGACCTGGGCACTAGCTACATGACGATTTGTATGCTCTAAATGTGTAGGTTCATTTAGGTACTCTAGTCTTCCCCCGTAATAAAGGATTTTTTGTGTTTTGTTTAAATTTGCACTGGAAATATGACATTGTATATAGTAGCTTGAACTGATAAAACTTGAACATTGCTTTAAGTTCCTTTTTTAAAAGCGAAGTTCACCTTTTCCAGAAACTGTCCTGTGCAGACAAGGGGCCCCCAGTAGTATTAAATGCACTGTGCTGGCTGTTAAAGGTGCAGATGCCATACCAAAAGGCCATTTCTCTCCCCCGTGCAGCCTGCCCCAAATATTTCATTGCTAACATGCTTACATCCTGTGTTTATTGCAGCCGTTGGTGTTCACCCCTAACATAGTTGGAGTGGGGGTGCTTCCTGCATCAAAGCTGTGCATGCCCAGTGCACACTGTCATTCTGCTTCTGTCAGCAGTGGCTAAGCTCAGCGTCTGCATGAGACAGTTTCTGTATAAGGTTAACTTGGCCTTTAAGCTGCTTTGTTCACTGTAGTAATCAGTCTTCAGGAAGCTAATCCCAATTTAAAGCCATTTTTTTTTACTTTTGGATAGGATAGGGAATGATTGGAACCACAATCACATTTTTACTGCTATCTGTGCCTGTGCTAAGAAAATGTATTCACACTATTATGACTATTATCACTGAGACAGTAAGTGATGGGAAATTCTAAATTTTGCATGTGTCACCAGAAAAAGGCAAATTCTTCCAATACAGTCATGTTCCTGTGACAATTTGGCTGGAGAAATTCACTAATCTCAGAGACAGGAAGTGTAAAAAAAAAAAAAATCCCTCCAATAGGGTACAGACAGCAAAAAAGAATTTTAAATATTTCCTTCTTTTTCGATAGCTAAAAGAAAGTTTTGGCTATATATACACTTTAGGACTATGGATATTTGTCACTCCATTGGTCCTGGGACCAATCCTATTTAATTTATTCATAAACTACCTGGAGGATGGGATAAACAGCTCAATTTCTGTATTTGTGGACAATGCTAAGCAGAGCAATAACTTCTCCGCAGGATGTGGAAACCTTGCAAGAAGATCTGAAAAAAAAAATGGGGGTGGGCAACTACATGGCAAATAAGGTTTAATGTAGAAAAATGTAAAATAATGCATTTGGGTGGCAAAAATCTGAATGCAATCTATATGCTGGGGGGGGGGGAGAACCTCTGGGGGAATCTAGGATGGAAAAGAACCTGGGGGTCCTAGTGCATGACAGGTTCAGTAATGGCATGCAACGCCAAGCTGCTGCAAGCAAAGCAATCAGAATATTGGCATGCATTAAAAGGGGATCACCTACAGAAAGAAAAAAATAATTCTCCCACTCTACAAGACTCTGGTCCTGCCTCACCTGGAGTATGCTGTTCAGTTCTGGGCACCAGTCCTCAGGAAGGATGTGCTGGAACTGGAGAAAGTTCAGAGAAGGGCAACAAAACTAAGGGACTGGAGGACCTTAGTTATGAGGATAGGTTGCGAGCACTGAACTTGTTCTCTCTGGAGAGGGGATAAGATTTCAATGTACAAATACTGTACTGGTGACCCCACAATGGGGATAAAACTTTTCTGCGAAAGGGAATTTAATAAGACGCAGCCATTCACTATAATTCAAAGAAAAGCGGTTTAAACTTAAACTGCATAGAGGGTTCTTTACTGTAAGAGCGGATAGGATGTGATTTCAGCGGGCCGGGGAGCATCGATAATTAAAAAAAAATAACTATTAGATAAGCACCTGAACGACCACAACATATGCATTACTGACATAAAATCACACACATAGGTTGGACTTGATCGACTTGTCTTTTTTCGACCTCCTACTGTGTAACTGTGTATTGATGAGAAATACAATAACAGCTCTCTTTGAGTTTGGGAAGATGAGACTGTTGGTGGCTTTTGAGAGTTGTCAGTTTGGGGCACCATGGGCGGACAATGTTAACATGGATTTAACGGCTTGCTGGGCAAATTAAAATTTTCACATAGACTGGAACCCCGAAACAACATTTTATATATTTTTTTGAAAGCAGACACCTCAGAATGAAATGTTGACTGCTGCATTTTTTTTGTTCTACAATATTTGGGCAGCCATTTATAAAAATGCAAATTTTCAGGGAAAAAAATGCAATTAAATTAATTTTAGTGTATGCGAAAACAATATAATTTTGGTGTTCCGATGTTCCTACTTCTCCTCTGTGTACAGCCAACTCAATGTTGGTGGTGGGGACCTGTCCAACTGCTGTGAAGCAACTCAGTTGGTTCACTTTTACTAGAAAGCTGAACTGCACCTGCAGCCATGATCCTGGTATAAGAGCTTGCTGCTGAGGCTGTGTATATATGGTCTCTGTTCAAAAAGTGATTAAAAATGGTCACTGGCACTTTTTTAAAAATTCCTGCCACTGTTACCCAAACATCACGTCTCAAAGATTTTAATACTCTACACACTTGGGTGTTTGCCAGGGTCTGCATCCCAAAGCACTATTTTGAATGTTGTCCTTTTCTTTCCACATTAATTGCTTCCTTTAGCAGGGCCACTTTGCTGCAAGAGTATTCACAGCATAGGAAAATGAAGTCTGACTAACACTAGCACTGGATACGTGTGAGCTTAGACAAACACAGAAAAAGTAGATTTTTGTCAATGTTTAGTTTTAAATTCCACATAATGCTATTTTGTATTTTCCCAAGTATGCTAGATGCACACGTCCTGTAATTTTTTCTAATAGACATTTTCACTTTTTTATTAAGATTATTATTTTTGTTGTTAAAGCCCTAGTTGGAGATCCATAATGTTTAATGTGGATGTTATTGTATCCATTAAAAATGTAATGTTGGCCTCAAAAATTTTAACAAAGAAGATTATATGCAGTATGCTCAAATGCGGTTTAAAAAAATAGGTCTCTACTATGAATATAGGTGTATAGCAAACAGAAAAAAAACCTAAATGCATAATGGCCAGACTGCAATTATGGTCCCATAATTGTATTCCACATTTTCTATTATTTCTGTGCCTTATCTATTATTTATCAACAAAATGTAAAAATACAGTTGCCACGTGTTTAGAAAATCCGGTACGTTTTTAGTTTTGCCTTATGTGCTGGAACCTTGTTTTTTGTAATACTTTTAAAAACTAAATCTATAGCAAGTTTTAAAGCAGAAGGCTATGTTCAGATGTAAGCCAAGCAAAGCTACGGTTACTTCATGTAATTAGAAAATAGACAAAGATGCCAGTGCTCTAGGGCAGGGCTCAAAATTTCAAGTCCTAAGCTACTAGCCAGGGCTCAAGGGTTACTCGCACCAGTTGCCCCACCCAACCCCTACCCTCCCCCGCCCCTAATTCCACCTCTAAACACAGCCTCATAAATGATATCATGAAATTGCCCTTAAATGTTTGCCTCGCCCCTGTCGCACCAATGCAGCCTCGCCCCTGTCGCACCAATGCAGCCTCGCCCCTGTCGCACCAATGCTTCCTACCTGTGTCCATCATGAAGGGGAGCAGAGAAGAAGAGAATTGCTGGCCGGATGATAAGAGCGCCGAGGGACATTACGGCAACAGCTTTGATTTAAATTGCCGTGTGTTCCCGCCGCTCAGCGTTCCGTACAGCCCCGCCCCCTGGCCAGAGAACTTTGATTCACATCACTCGTCCCGGGTTGGACGGGTGATCTGTCTATCAAATTCCCCGGGACCAGGGGGCGGGGCTGTGTGTGAAAGAGTGCAGGGAACACACGGCAATTGAAATCACAGCCGCTAGTGATGTTCCCTGCACTCATATCATCCGGCCGGCTCTGTCCTCTCTTCCCCTCCGTGAGCACTGGGAAAAGGACTTGCCGGCCGGCAGTGCTCGCCCCCCTCGCTCCCAGACAGCCCTTCCTCGCCGGGCCCTCAAAATTTACTCGCAAAATGCGAGCAGGCGAGTGTAAATTTTGAGGGCTGCTCTAGGGTACTAAGGTATAACTGTAGCAAAAAAAGAAGCTAAAGCCCTGTTTCTGCAGATTTCTTTTTCATACATCATGGGACACAGAGTTAGGCTAATACTCATTACCTACTGGGTTATATGCCATCTCTAGGTGAAGGCTCTCAGCTCCAGGTCTCTAGTCCCACAAACGGTTCTTAAATTTATCAAGGGATTGACCGATCTTATCCATTTGACACAGGCTCTATATGCTTAGATAAATACCCGAGCCTCGCAAAGAAGCCGAGATTCTGCAAGGTTTTGCCTGTAATGCGACCTCTGGGTGCTGGACCCTGCAAAGTGGAATCCTGGAAACCACAGCGCTAAGGCATTCCTGCAGGGTGCTGTATAGGTCCAAGGGAGTGGACCATAAACATGAAAAGGGTACCCAGTCATTGAAGGTCCTCAAGTGAAAGGAACCCGCCATGATGGGTGAAGAGTGGGGTCTTAGTTTCTGCACCTGGACAGGAAAGTGAAACCCCCTTATTTACTTATTGTGAGGTGTCCCAGTGATTGTAACAATCAGTCAAGCTAGCTAGAGGCTGGACACCTGTGTGCGGTGACCATATGGGGGAATTTTGGGCTACATGTGGATGTTTGCAAAGTGTACCTTTTTTTTTTTTTTGCTTGTGTCTGGCTGTTTCTTACCTATATAATGGTGCACGACGGTGCGCAATTTTGCCTTGGTTCGCATGGCGCACACATGCATTCGCAAGAGCGCTGCTGTGCTCAGCAGTTTGATTTTTGGCGGCCATGTTCGCCATAGGTGTTGAGCGCACTCAGAGCCGCGCATGCACCTTAGCCTAATCTGGGCACACGAAGATTTGCGTCGTATGCAAATACAGCCAAGCCAGTTTGCCGGGACCACGCACGTGCATGAGTACGCATGCGTGGATGGTCTCGGCGCACAGCCAGCTTATTTAAACTGTGTATGCCAAGCATGTGGTGCTTCCAGAAGGCAGCTGTGGGACACAGAGCAGGCTCTGGACCAGGCATTTGCAGCGGTTCATTTCTCCTTACCCGGGTCACGTGAGTCACCAGGTGTTGCTTGGCAGGATTGTTGCATAGGGGCTTGGTGAGCCCTATCAAAGGGCTCCCTTCTAAGGTGTGTTAATACTACACCCAGGTACTATTTTGTGGCTTGTAAATGTCTTCAAAAAAGAGTAGCGGGACTAACACTACAGGAAAGCGCACACCTTTTATCGCCAGTAGCTCCTGATGAACCTAGTCGTTTCCCTAGTGTTGTATCCCCTGAAAGAACAGAGGCTTCCTCGCAATCTAAGCCGCTTCGCCTATCTGGTATTGTGCCTACAGTCAATGCTGCTGCTTCACCCTTTTTTACCAAGAATGAACTGTCCTCAGCCCTAGCCAGGTTAGAGCACAGGATTGCTGGCATGATTGCCTCCATCCCACAGGGGGGCAAGAATCATGACAGACCCCCCTCCTCTGAGCCTCCTAGTTTAGAGCAGGAATGGATTGAGGATGGGGAAGAGCTAAAAGCTCAGGTTTTTGTTGAGGGCCTGGGGAATAAGTGCTTCTGAGCAATCTGGACAGGAAGATATCCAGTTGGTGTCTTCCTCTGTCGCAGAGACTTTTGATTCAGACTCTTACCAAGATGGTTCATTCTGCCTTTAAGTTGCCTCTTGCAGAGGTTAGTGAGCCCCCTCTGGTCCTCTTTGTGGTCCCTGAGGCCTTTTTAGGCCGCACGGGCTTTTCCCTTACACCCACTGTTGGAACAGGCCGTGTATGCTGATTAGGAACATCTTGACAGGATTTTTGTTCTTTCTAAAGAGGTTTTCCCTTTTATATCCCATGGATGAAAAGTTCATTAAGAAGTGGAGCATGCCATCCGTAAATGCAGCAGTCTCTTCCTTTAAACAAGAACTTAACTTGTCCGGTGGGTAATGCACAGGGCTTGAAAGACCCTGTTGATAAGAAACTGGAGTCATTATTAAAGGCTTCCTTTTCTTTCGCCAGTTCAACTATTCAGCCAGCTGTTGCAGCAATTGGTATCTGCTAGTCCATAAAGGATCAGGTCAGACGGCCTGAGGGGTCTAACCATGAGGATGATCTTGCTGAAAATAAGAGATATTCCTCAAGCTTTGTGTTTTGCTGTTGATGCCTTAAAGCAGTGGTCATCAACCCTGTCCTCAGGGCCCACTAACAGGCCAGGGTTACAAGATAACTGGAATACATCACAGGTGATATCATTTGCTGCTCAGCAATTGCAGTATTCTAGTCTGAATCTCCCCAAGGTAATACATAAAACCTGGCCTGTTAGTGGGCCCTGAGGACAGGGTTGATGACCTCTGCCTTAAAGTATTCAATACAGCAGGTTTCTCGTTTGGCTCTCTTGTCTGTACATGTGTGTGTCTTAAGAACTGGAGCTTCCTTGTAAGCAGTTATTGGCAGGTTTCCCCTTTCATGGGGAACGTTTGATTTGGACAAATATATAGCCAAAAAATTTCCGGTGGGAGGAGCTCTCTACTTCCTGTAAAGAGAAGCACCAGGCGCCCCCCAATTAAAACCTCAGGGGCTGCTTCCTCAGGTGTCTCAGCGCCAAGACAGTTCCGCCGCCAGCAGGGCGCTCGAGCCAGGGGCAAGGCCAGGGCCAGAAAAAGCCCTGGGTCCAAAGCTCTTCTAAACCCAGCACCAAGCCCTCCTTTTCATGGGACGCCCCCACTTTATCGGGTGGGGGGGAGGATGCTGCACTTTGGACATTTGGAGACCAGTGGTTCAGGATGAGTGGGTCACCTAGACTATATCCCATGGTTACAAGCTAAAGTTACGGGCGGTTCCCCCTCAGAGGTTTCTAAGATCCAGCGTTCCCTCAGATCCTCCAAAAAGAAACTTACTGTTTCAGGCACTACATAATTTAGTGCATCAAGGAGTGATTGTACAGGTTCCTATGTCCGAAAGGGGCGCAGGGTTTTATTCGAACCTGTTAACAGTTTAAAAACCAAACGGACACAAGGCCCATTTTGGATTTAAGATCCCTGAACCCGTATCTACTAATCCAGTCCTTTTTCAGATGGAGTCTGCTTGCTTAGCTGTAGCCTTGCTACAGATGGGAGACTTTCTAGCCTCCATCGATATAAAGGACGTGTATTTACACGTACCTATCTTTCAGCCTCAGAGGTTCCTGCGATATGCAGTAGAGCAACGTAATTTTCATTTTGTGGCTCTACGCTTCGGGCTTGCCACAGCTCCCTGGGTGTTCACAAAGGTCCTAGCACCAATACTGGGTCTTTTAGGGGCCCAAAGGATCTTGGTGCTCGGGTATCTGGATTACCTCCTGCTCAGAGATCACTCACTACAGGTTCTAGAACAGATCATAACTTGCACAGTGCGATATTTGGAAAGCTTAGGCTGGGTCATAAATACTGTAAAGATTGCCTTGAGACCAGCTCAAAGTCTCTAAAGTATTTAGGTCTGATCCTAGATACAGTTCAAGCAAGGGTATTTTTGCCACCCGTAAGGATCTGTGCCCTGAAGGATCAGGTGCGTCAGATAAGGGGCACCAGACAACCCTCCATTTCGGCTCTGTATGAGTCTTCTAGGAAGGATGGTGTCCTCCTTTGAGGCAGTGCCCTATGCCCAGTTCCATTCCATGCCTATACAACAAGACATCTTGTTGGCTTGGAACAGGAGAGGACAAGCCCTGGATTATCCAATGTTCTTATATCCTCAGGCACGCTTAAGCCTAAACTGGTGGTTGCAGGATCAGAACCTGGTTTACCTTCTTCAGCTCTGAAGGAGGTGAACCACATACTAGCCTGGGCCAAGGCAAATGTGCTGATTCTATCCTGGGAGTAGAGAACTGGAAGGCAGATTATCTCAGCCGACAGCAGATCTGCCCGGGGAACAGCAGTTTGTGTCCCGAAGAAAGGATTCTCTGGCAATAGGAGCAGATGCTCTGGTAGTTCCATGGATCCAGTACTCCCTGGTTTGTTTTCCCTCCGATCCCTCTCCTTCCACATTTGTTGCGCAGGATTCGGAGAGGAGGTTCCAGTCATTTTGGTGGCACCAGCCTGACCCAGAAGGCCCTGGTTCCCGGAGATTGTGAGACAATAGACGGACCATGGACACTTCTGCATCCCCCCCATCTACTGTCTCAAGGTCCTATGTTCCACCATAATTTACAGTCTCTAAATTTGACGACATGGCTATTGAAGCCAGGGTGTTTAAAAGACCGTGGCATCTCGGGACCAGTGGTGTCTACCCTAGTGAATGCTAGAAAAGATATCACTAGGAAGATCTATCGTAAGGTCTGGAAGACTTGTATTGCTTGGTGTGAAGCCAGAAAATGGCATGCTCGGAAATGCGCGATTGGGATAATTCTCTTTTCTACAGTCAGCTGTGGAAATCAGATTGGCTTTGAGTACAATCAGAGGTCAGATTTTGGCCCTGTCAGTATTCTTTCAAAGGCCTTTTAGCCTCCCATTTGCTGGTCCGATCCTTTATGCAGAGGGCAACTTGTTTGCTTCCCCCCATTAGGTCACCTATGTTTCCTTGGGACTTAAACTTGGTGCTACCTGTACCAGAAACAATCATTTGAGCCCATAAAGGAAATTCAATTAAACTTGCTGTTACGCAAGCTTGCCTTCCTGATGGCCATTACCTCGGCTAGAAGGGTGTCAGGGTTGGCGGCCCTTTCGCGCAGGGAACCATACTTGATCCTTCACCACGACAGGGTCGTGTTACGA
Source organism: Lithobates sylvaticus (assembly GCA_028564925.1). Lineage (NCBI taxonomy): Eukaryota > Metazoa > Chordata > Amphibia > Anura > Ranidae > Lithobates > Lithobates sylvaticus. The sequence continues at coordinate 289,820,849 of CM053028.1, read as the reverse complement.
CCTTTTCCATCCTTTTTGCCAAAAGTGGTGTCAGCCTTTCATTTGAATCAGGACATTATTTTGCCTAATTTTTTCTCTCAGCCTCGTTCGGCAGAAGAGAGACATTCCTTGGACGTTGTCCAGGCAATCAAGGTTTATTTGTCTAGATCTGCGGAGATCTGAGAATCGGACTCCTTTTTTGTTTTACCAAAAGGACCCAAAAAGGGACAGGCAGCCTCCATTGCCAATTGGGTCCGTCAATTGGTTATTTAGGACTATGGTCTGCAACGTAAAGCTCCTCCCTTTAGGGTGAGAGCTCATTCTACCAGGGGTGTAGGAACCTCCTGGGCTTTTTGCCATTAGTTATCTGGCTGAGATTTGTAAGGCTCCTACCTGGTCTTCAGTGCATACATTCACAACATTTTATCAAGTGGATGTTCGAGCAGCCGAGGATTCGGCTTTTCGGCTGCAGTGAACTGCGGGCTTCTGTATAAGGTCTGATGGCTATTGTTTGGCAGGATGTCTCCCTCCCCTCAAGGCTATTGCTCTGGGACGTCTCAGTAGGTAATGATTATTAGCCTAACTCTGTGTCCCATGATGTATGAAAAAGAAAATAGGATTTTTTCGTCAGACTTGCCTGTAAAATCTTTTTCTTTGAGGACATCATGGGACAGAGATCCCTCCCCTCTTTTTTTGAGAATTCAGTGCTTGCTACAAAACTGATGTACTTCCTGTATGGGAGGGGTTATATAGGGGATCACTTCCTGTCTAAGACTTTGTCTACCAGTGTCCATTCACCTAGAGATGGCGTATAACCCAGTAAGTAATGAATATTGGCCTAACTCTGTGTTTAATGATGTACTGAAAGAAAAGGATTTTACAGGTAAGTTTGATGAAAAAAAACATTTTTTGTCTTCAGATTTACCAAAAACCATATGAGGTCAAACCTTAACAGTTTCAATTTGTATGCAATCAGGCAGGCCTTTGCACTACATGGTTTTGGTAAATCTGAAGACAATCTTCAGAAAATCTAATTGTATGAGGCTTAACAATGAATATCCCATTAAATGATACAATAATAAAACCAGTTTCTGCTGCAATCCAGATATTTCCCTGCAGTATTTTTTCCTGCAACTAAATGCCAGTATCCTTCAACCAGCTTCCCCACCCAGTACAACAGTGATGAGCTCGCCTGTTTTTTGTTCCTATCTGCATATTTCTTGCACATAAACAGATTTGCTCCTTGTACTGCTTATCAGTGTTCCTCACTGTCTGTACTGATCCCCCCCCCCCCCCCCTTAGTCTGCTGTCTTTAGCAAACTGTTTACAGGCTTTCTTGTGCATCATCTTTTAGAAGAGGCTTCCTTCTGGGACAACAGCCATGAAGACCAATTTGATGCTGTGTGCAGCATATGGTCTGAGCACTGACAGGCTGACCCCCACCCCTTCAACCTCTGCAGCAATGCTGGCAGCACTCATACGCCTATTTCCCAAAGACAACCTCTGAATATGACGCTGAGCACGTGCACTAAACTTTTTTTGGTCGACCGTGGAGAGGCCTGTTCCGAGTGGAACCTGTCCTGTTAAACCGCTGTATGGTCTTGGCCACTGTGCTGAAGCTCAGTTTCAGGGTCTTGGCAATCTTCTTATAGTCTAGGTCATCTTTATGTAGAGCAAGAATTATTTTTTTTCAGATCCTCTGAAAGATCTTTGCCATGAGGTGCCATGTTGTACTTCCAGTGACCAGTAAGAGTGAGAGCGATTAACACCAAATTTAACACACCTGCTCCCCATTCACACCCGAGACCTTGTAACGAATCACATGACACCGGGGAGGGAAAATGGCTAACGTCTCCAGCTAGTCTTTTGCCACTTCCATCAGCTTATTCCCCACAGTTGCAACCTTTTGTACCACCTGCCCCACCCTATTAGATTGTAAGCTCTTCTATTTTATTATAACTGTATGGTCTCCCTTTTATATTGTAAAGCGCTGCGTAAACTATTGGCGCTATATAAATCCTGAATAATAATAATTGGGCCCAATTTGGACAATTTCACTTGTGGGTGTACTCGCTTTTATTGCTAGCGGATTAGTCATTAATGGCTGTGTGTTATTTTGAGGGGACAGCACATTTACACTGATATATACAAGCTGTACACTCACTACTTTACATTGTAGCAAAGTGTAATTTCTTCAGTGTTGTCACATGAAAAGATATAATAAAATATTTACAAAAATGTGAGGGGTGTACTCACTTTTGTGAGATACTGTATATATTTGTTTAAATCACCAGTCTTTTCAACTTCCCACGATTCTCACCTTCTTGAGCATGTTCTTATCATTCATCTTTAATAAGTAAAGAGCTTTTATTGTGTTTCTTAAAGCTATCACTTCAAGGATCTTTTTCCTAATTTACATCTCCAACTTTTGTTTTTTATTTTTTTATAACTTTTCTTTTTAGATCCAAAGATCTGTTGTAGTTTAAAGTAATGAATATTTTCAGATGTACCCCCTGTCCAAATCATTTTTTTTGTTATGTCAAATCAAAACATTATTTCTATAGTGCCACAGGTTGGTTAAATTATATATTTTTTCCTTTATGAATATGATTACTTTGTTCTTAGTTAAATTGATTTTGAAAAAAGGTAAGGAAAAATTGAGAAAATGATTTAAGCCCCAAATTGCTAACAGATTTTTGGGATTGAACTGGCCAGTAACTGAGCCTTACAAAAGTCTGCGTGCTTTATTTCTCTGCAAGTTGCTTGGTATTACTGTCTGTATGTATTAAAATGATTTGATATTAGTGGCAAATGTACTACTGGGAACCAGTTAAAATTAAATAGCAAATGTAAGTTATGTCTAATATCCAAGCATGAAAATATTATATCTTAGCAGGTTGCTTTCTATCCAAACATCCTCTTGTATGGGTGTTTGCCTGACTTTGTATGCAATGTGGTATAAGAATGAGTAAACAAATTTTCTTAGAAAGGTTTTTCCTCCTTTTAACTACTTCCCTCAAATGGACATACCCAAATGTCTTTGGATTGAAGTGGTTATACCGGGGGCTGCAGCTGCAGTCATGACCCTGGCATCTTTTCAGCCGGCCATGTAAAGTATTTGAGCGTCTAAATAGCCATTGGATCCCTTTTACATGCGGTGGAAGGGGGTGCCCCCCCACCATCTTCCACTGCCTTCTTGACAACGTAGTCGTCTTTCGGCAAATGACTCTTCCAGTCATGACTAAAGTCCAGTTGGTCTAGGATGCGCTCCGAAGGGCAGGGTTCGAGTGAAGCCAGAAAAAGCACGATTGGGTTGGAGGAGGCCCACTACTTGAGTTACCGTATTTATCGGCGTATAACACGCACTTTTTCCCCCTTAAAATCGGGGAAAGTCGTGGGTGCGTGTTATACGCCGATACCCCAAAAAAAAAAATGACAAAAATCGGTTGCAGCGCCGAAAAATGGCGACCGCGGCCGAAAAAGGCCGAACCGCGGCCGAAAAAGGCCGGAAAAAGCCGAAGCGCGGCCGAAAAAGACCGAAGTCGGCTGTTCAGCTCCGTTCGTAGTCCCGCCTCCCTGCGCTCGCTCCCGAAACAGCAAGGAGGCGGGACTCCGAGCGGAGCTGAACAGTCGGCTCGGTCTTTTTCGGCCGCGGTTCGGTCTTTTTCGGCATTTCTCGCGGCGGGAAATTTAAACGATGGCGAACTGCAAATGACACTAGCAAGCTGCAAATGACGCTGGGCAGGTTGCAAATGACGCTGGGCAGGCTGCAAATGACGCTGGGCATGGTTGCAAATGACGCTGGGCAGGCTGCAAATGACGCTGGGCAAGGCTGCAAATGACGCTGGGCAAGGCTGCAAATGACGCTGGGCAAGGCTGCAAATGACGCTGGGCAAGGCTGCAAATGACGCTGGGCAAGGCTGCAAATGACGCTGGGCAAGCTGCAAATGACGCTTAAATGTAAGTTTTTTTTTTTTTTTTTTTTTTTTTCCTAAACTTCTCTCCTAAAACTTTTTTTCCTTAAAATTCCCTCCTAAACTTGGGGTGCGTGTTATACGGCGGTGCGTGTTTTATACGCCGATAAATACGGTATGTGATGGGCAGGAGCATGTTTAAACCACAACTAAACAAGGTCAAGGCCCCATCCTCTCAAAAAAAAAAACAGGTACCGCATTTATCGGTGTATAACACGCACCCCAAGTTTAGGAGGACATTTTAAAGAAAAAAAGTTTTAGGAGGGATGTTTAGGGGAAAAAAAAAAACTTACATTTAAGCGTCATTTGCAGCCTTGCCCAGCATCATTTGCAGCCTTGCCCTGCCCTATAGGACTTTAAGTTTTTAGTGGTACATAGACTGGGGAAGGTACATCAGAATGCATATGCCCTTTCCCGGGTCTATTGTCACTTGGTTCATAGTGTCCAGACCCCTGGCCTGGAGCGGGGTGGGGGGATGGATATGTGGGGGATTCAGCCTAGGGCAGGGTCAAGAAGGGGTTAATTGAGGGAAGGTACTTCCCCTTCAGACCTGCTTATTAATCAGATGCTCTAGAAATGTTAGTGGAGCTGTTTGCTTGGAGTGAGAGACATCAGCAAGTTGGAAGAAGAGCTCCATTGCAGGATTGTGAGCTAGACCTTATGAAAGACTGTAGCTCTGGCTAGAGCTGTGAACTGTGTACATAAACCTGTTTGCTAAAAAGATTGAAATTTACCAGTGTGTTCAACTGTGTTACAAGCACGAGCCTGTTTTTCTGTTTTGATTTGCCTTTATGCTGAATAAAGCTACTTTTACTTTTACTGGACTGTCTCTGAGCACCCCTCTGATCCCTTACACTCTGTACTAATCATTAGCAAGATCTCATCTGGAGTATGCAGTTTAGTTTTGGGCATCAATTCACAAAAAGAATATTGGGGAACAAGAGTGCAGAAAAGGGCAACCAAACTGATAAGAAGCATGGAGGAGCTCCGCTATGAGGAAAGATTAATTGAACAGGGTTTATACTCTCTTGAGAAGAGGAGATTTAAGAATAGGTTCACCTTTTAACAAAAAATATTAACTGCACATTTTTTACAGGTAAAAAAAAAATTACTGCAGATGCCATGCAGGTTTCCTGCAGACTTTTAGTGTAAGCTGTCTGCTCATGCATTCGTACAGACAGGCGGTTTTACAGAATCAATGAACAACCACAACGCTCAACAGCACTGTGGTAGTAAATTGAAAACTACAAGTCGACAGCCACAAAGGATGTCGGTAGTTGTAGTCCATTCATTTAGATTGTGGCAGTGAGCTGGGGGAGAGCTCGTTGGTAAAATTGAATAGGGGTGAAACATTTTCCAAAAATGGGGAATTTATCCTTTAAGGGGGGATTTGACCAACATGTATAAATATGAGAGGTCCATATAGTGAAATTGGTGTAGCTGCATTCACTTTAAGGTCATCACAGAGGACAAGGGGGCACTCTTTTTATATGGAGGAAAAGTGATTTAACCGCTTCCGGACCAGCCTCCGCAGTTTCACTGCGGCAGGTTGGCTTCCCTGCGCGAAACCACGTAACTGTATGTTGGCTTGCGGGGTCCGGATAGCAGGCGCGCACCTGCTGCACAGTGGGGGTGCCGATGGTCGCGATGACCATCGGCCACGAGCTATCGTGACCAGGAGACACAGAACAGGGACGAGTGTGTGTAAACACACACTTCCCTGTTCTGTCAGGAGTGACCGATTGTTTCTATTAGCTAGGAACCACAATCTTTCACTTCCTCTAGTTAGTCCCCCCCTTCAGTTAGAATCACCTCTTAGGGAACACAGTTAACCCCTTCACTGCCAGTGACATTTTTACAGTAATCAATGCATTTTCAATCGCACTGATCGTTGTATTAATGCCAGTGGTTCCAAAAATGTGTCAAAATTGTTGATGTGTCCGCCATAATGTCGCAGTCACGATAAAAATCGCAGATTGCCGCCATTACTAGTGAAAAAATGATAAAAATTATATAAATCTATCCCCTATTTTGTAGATGCTATAACTTTTGCACAAACCAATCAATATACGCTTATTGCGTGTTTTTTTTTAACCAAAAATATGTAGAAGAATGCATATCGGCCTAAACTGAGGGAAAAAAAATCGTTTTTTTTTTATATTCATTATTTCAAAAAGTAAAAAAATAGCTTTTCAAAATTGTCGCTCCTTTTTTTGTTTTGTTTTATAGCGCAAAAATTAAAAACGCAGAGGCGATCAAATACCACCAAAAAGCTATTGTGGGGAAAAAAGGACATCAATTTTGTTTGGGTACAACATTGCAGGACCGCGCAATTGTCAGTTAAAGCGACGCAGTGCAGAATCGCAAAAAGCACTCTGGTCAGGAAGGGGGTAAATTCTTCCAGGGGTTGAAGTGGTTAAAGTAATTGTAAACCTATTCTTACCGCCACTGTGCAGTTCATTTTGCAGTGTGGCCCCAAACCTAGTCTTCTGGAGTCCTCTGGCGCTTGCGGGTCCTCACATTGGTTAACCCCCTGGGAGAAGTGCTCTCCCTGGGTGGTACCTTGCGGGGCGCTCCCGAGTCCAGCATTTGCGTGCATAGACACAGAATACTGGACTCTGCCCTGCCCCCTGGTGCCCGCATCATTGGATTTGGTTGACCACAGCGGGAGCCAATGGCTGCGCTGCTATCATTCTATCTAATCAAGAGCCGAGAACCCCGGGCAGAGAAGGTGAGCGCGTCTCTGAGGGAACGAATGGGCTCAGGTGAGTAAAACAGGGGGGGCATACAACCCCTTTAACCTCCATATACAGTAAGTCTTCTTCACAGTAATGTGTAAATGTGGAATAGACTCCATCAAGAGCTGGTTCTGGTGAGGTCCTTGGATTGTTTTAAAAAAGGTCTTGTTTCTTTCCTAAATACACAAAATATAACTGGATACTAATATTTATAGGCAAGCCTGGGTTCACAGTCGTGCGGTGCGGGACACTGCATGTGATGCAGATAGGAATAGCACCACATTCCTATTCATATCACATGAGATTCTTTGCAGTGCGATTTGAGCCCATTCATTTTGTATGGGCTCAGGCATTTTTTTTTTTTTTTTTTCGTCACACCGGAATCTGATCATCCATGCAATCCGATTTAATATTGTGCACTGGTGGCAGATCGGCTGAATAGAGTGCGATTTGTTTGTGGGGTCTGCACTTGTTTGGTTTGGATTTTCAATATGGTGCTCAGGATTCGATGCGTGTCCCACACCACATATATGTGAACATGGTCTCAAGTTGATCCAAAGTATATCTTATTGCCTTTTAGTGGATCAGGAAGGATTTTTTTTTTCCCCCACTGGAACATATTGGATTATGATTTTTTTTCTCCGAGTTGAACTGGATGTCTTTTTTTTTTTTTAAACCAATTATGTAACTTGGAATCATCAATTTGTCAGATCACAAACTCTCTGAACCAAAAATAGCAGTTCTCTCCAAAGGCCTTACATTTTTGCCCAACCACCAAATTAGATAATTTGCAGTTATTCTCAGATATGGTGGAATTCTTCAGGAGACTGAGGCTCAAAGAATATTTTCACAGAGATTAAATCCTGTGACAAAAAGAGCAGCAACAGCACACCTCCACAAGGATGTAACCCCAAATTGGACACCTATATTCAGAGTTGCATCCCTGAGATCCACCCAGCAAAAGAAAATCTTTTACAATCTTTCACCACTAGAGCAAAAAGCTATGATTTACACAATCAAGCCATCACCATTAAACCAGCAGATAAAGGGGAAGCAGTCGCTGTGATAAATACAAACCAATCCATACCAGAGGCCATTGGCAAATGCTACTTATTATTAAAAAAAAAAAAACAGAATTTTGATTCGATCCAGCCAACTAAAAGGTCTCATTAAAACACTACCTACCAACCAACCTACATCTAGCATTTACCAGTGTGATTGCGGATAATCCAGAAATTGGGGATGTCTACTTACTGTCCAAGATCTACAAGCCCAGAAATCCAGGGAGACCCATCATAACAGGTATAAACACACAACAGTTGCCCCTGTGTCTTTACCCTGTCACTTGCACTCCAATGGACACTACAAGCTGCCATGCCAACACATTTCAGAAGCATGATTCACCATTCAGGAAGCCAGTCCAAAATAATTATGGTCAGCTGACACGTGTCCATGTAGACAGGAATAACTGAAAGAGACTAGAAAATCAACAGTACTGAAATTGAAAAACGAATGAAACCGGTAAAAACTGTATTCTTTAGAAGAAAAGATGTATTGTTTATGATGCACCATGCTCAGAGCTTCTGTTTTGCGTTTACATTTTTTTATTTATGTCTTGGGTTAATGTACCTAGGTGGAACAGGAATGTTTACCAGGTTACCCTACTTAATTTAATCTGAATTTAGATTCTAAAATTTGAGCCATCAACTGTAAGCTTCAATAAAAGGAGAAAATGTCAGAATATGGCAATTTTGGAGGAATCCAAAATGAATAAGAGAAACGTCTTTTGTATGCAACGGTCCAAAGGCAGCCAGCCTGGTGTTCAGAACATTGGACATTATAATGAGAAAACTTCATGCTTTTGTTGGAAAGCTGGAATGATTGAATCTAGAAGTATTTGAAGATTGGCTGCTGCTAAAATACAGCCAAACCTTCATTGCTCAGTATTGACACAGAATAATACTAGCTATCTGCAAGCCTAAGTTAATTAAATCTTGGAAGGCCCTTTGGGTAGCTAGCACTGCCTGGTGTAGTGTTTAGAAGAGATTCATATGTGTCACACACAGATGAAAAATGCACATAGAGATATATCACATTAACTTTCGAGTCATTTTCCGTACTGTTTTTATTTCTGCAGAAACCTAAAAGGCAAAGTTTCAATGCAAGAATCAAGGCAATGCTGTGCTGATAAATTTGTTCTGCTATTGCTATGTCATCTACACCTATTTTAAAAAACGAATTTCACTTCAGAATTTATTATTCAACACACTGAATAAATTAGCCACATTGTATTTCAAATGAATGGTTCACATAACTTTGACATCTGTCACAACTAATCTATAGCTGCAATGTGTGTGTGTATGTATGTGTATGTGTATATATATGTATATATATATATATTTATATATATATATATATATATATATATATACTTTTCCTTTTGCTGGCACAGATATAGCATAAGAAGTGTTTTATGGTAATTTAACATTTTAACCACTTTCAGACCGGACCAATTTGCAGCCAAAGGACCAGGCCCCTTTTTGTGATTCGGCACTGCGTCGCTTTAACTGACAATTGCGCGACGTGGCTCCCAAACAAAATTGATGTCCTTTTTTTTCCCACAAATAGAGCTTTCTTTTGGTGGTATTTGATCGCCCCTGCGGTTTTTATTTTTTGCGCTATAAACAAAAAAGAGCGGCAATTTTGAAAAAACGCATTCTTATTTTTTGCTATAATAAATATCCCCCAAAAATATATAAAACATTTTTTTTTTCCTCAGTTTATGCCGATACATATTCTTCTACATATTTTTGGTAAAAAAATCGCAATAAGCGATTATTGATTGGTTTGCGCAGAAGATATAGCGTTTACAAGATAGGGGATAATTTTATAGCATTTTTATTCAATTTTTTTTATTAGTAATGGCGGCGATCAGCGATTTTTATTGTGACTGCGACATTATGGCGGACACATCGGACATTTTTGACACATTTTTGGGACCATTGTCATTTATACAGCAATCAATGCTATTTAAATGCCTTTGATTCCTGTGTAAATGACACTGGCAGTGAAGGGGTTAACCACTAGGTGGCAGTGTAGGGGTTAAGTGTGCCTAGAGGTGTGTTTCTTACTGTGGGGGGGGCGTGGCTGTCAGCTAGTGAATGCTGATCTCTGCTTCAATCACAGGGAGCAGAGATCAGCGTCACTAGTTGCTAGGCAGAACGGGGAGATGCTGTTTATTTCCGCATCTCCCCGTTCAGCCTTCCCGTGAGACGACCGCGGCGATTGAGTCCGCGGGACCCGCGACCGGCCTCACGGGGGTCCAGACCGCTGCGCGCGCCCGATGTCACGGCGGCATCTTAAAGGGGACGTACCTGTACGCCCTTATGCCTGTCCGTGCCATTCTGTCGACGTACATCTTCATGCGCCGGTCGGCAAGTGGTTAAGGGGGTTTCTATAAAAATGTGATGTTGCCCAAATTAACCAGTCATCTTTTCTAACCTTAACTAGAATAGCAGGTGTAATTTAATATATATTTTTTTCTTGTCCTGTACCGACTTTCAGCACCTCTGTTGCATGTTTAATAGCAGGTGGTCTGCCGTTTGATGCGCATTACTTTTACTGTACATATGTTCTTATACATTTAAACAAAATGTTTTTTTTTTCTTGTTTTTTTTAGTCTTGTCACTTTAAGTTGTTATCTAGTTTAGTCACCACTGGTTATAGTGGGGGAAATATACTAAAACTGGTGCACACCGAATTTGGTAATGAACCAGCTTCTCACTACAGCTTTTTCAGTTATGGCCCGCACACACAATCCGAATATCGTACGACAGATTGTACAACCTTTTTTGCTTGATAGTCGCAAGTAGAAATTGAATAGGAAAATAAAGTCACAAATTCTCGTACGACAGAAAAAAAAAAAACGGAAGTGATGTAATGTATTTTCGGACGACAACTATACTGACTAAACGAAAATCGTACGATCTGGAATCATACGAGGAAAAATTTCGTGCATGTCCAATGGAATAATATCGGATGAACGGTCGTGATCGGCCTTTGAAAGTAGTGTACACACAATCTGAAAATCGTACGATTTTTCGTACGATATTCGGATCGTGTGTACGGGCCATTAAGCTTTGATTGGTTACTATGCACAGCTGCACCAGATTCTCTGTGCACCAGTTTTAGTAAATTTCCCCCACTATAACCAATCAAAGCTTAATTGAAAAAGCTTGTGAGAAGTTGGTTTGTTACCATGCATGGCTGCACCAGTTTTTGTAAATCTCCCTCCAGTGAGTCATGTTTACATCACATCCTTTGTTTCCCTTTTTAACAAACCTATAAAAGCTATAAAATTAACATACTTAAACATGAGCAGGAGTGTGGTTTGCATTTTGTTTTCAAATACCATATATTTTAACCAAAAAGTGTTTTTGGATGAAACGATTGCGCACACATTTCTAGGTTTGGGTTATGCAGAAATTGCAAGGTTATTTGCTTATAGGATAACGTGCCAAAAAAAAATCGCCTATGCCATTGTGGAAGTGTGCAAGAACATACTTTTAGTTAGTTTAGGTCTGTCCTTGTGGTCCATGCAAGATAAATTGGTGACCTACTGTGTAATTGTACAGGTTTTCACTATACTGCATGTTATTGCCATCAGTATTCTGCAACCTGCAATTCTTTCTAGTTGCTAATGAAGTAATAGCACTATGAGCTGCCTGCTGATGGCTATATGCATGTATAGTACACACACATAAATATGCATTGGGACTATTATTTTAACCGTGTTAGATTTCCATAAAAAATGCTTCATTATGGAGTCTTTGTTCTTTCCTGATGAATATTCTGTACATATTTAGACTCTGCAATTATGCCTACGTTAGGAAATTTATTAGGCATGAGATGGTTTGTTCTATTGATTTTTATGTATTCTGGTTTCCACATGGTTGTGTTTTTTGGTTAGGTGCATCATTACATTTTTCTGCTATAGTTATCCGACTCAAGGGAAGCATTACTATTTCTTAAAGCATTTTTTTTTGCTAAGTCTTTCCTTTATTTTTCAATATGTAATATAAAAAGCTGAGACCCTATGCTTCCTGTGAACATTATTCATTATATTACACTGATTTGTTATAGCTCAAATGCTTTATAGTTTCTGGGCGCATACTGTGCTTTTTTTCAGAGGTATGATTCACCGATTCATAAAATGCTCTTTTAAATTAAGCTAAGAGTGTGTCATTTGTCTCTGTTGTACAATATTAAATCCAGATGGAGACTGCCAAAAATATATTGTTCCTCTCAAATTGTAGCTTTAAAATATTTTTCCTTCTTGTGAAAAGATTAAGTGTCACAATATTTTGCGATGTACTAAAGTTATAGAACATTTTAAACTGCTGGTTGATAAAACTACTGTTCTCAAAATTGTGATACCTACATAGATTCACAAACCCTTTTTGCCTTTATAAAATGTAGCTACCTGTGTAATTGTACAAGTGTAAGTTATTGCATTATCTTATGTAATATGCCTTTTACAAACTATTTTAGAAATCTGCATTTTCATCATATGTAGGTATTCTTTATTGTTGCCAATACTTCCACAACCTTTCGTCTCCCTTTTTTCCTAAAGAAAAGTTAAATCATGTATGTGAAAAAACGTTTTTTATTTTGCTGTGATGTTAGCGGATATGAACACTGAAATCTGTACAGGTCATTTAAATGCAAAAGAAATATAATTCAAATGACCCATGTACATTTAAAAAGAGGCACGCTATAATTGTAAAATGCTTTAAGTGTGCTCACATTATACATGTAACTATAGTACTCTTGGATGTGAAGATTTTATTTAATTGATCTGCTTATTCAGATTAATTACTATTGTTTTTAAAAAAGATGGATAGATACTGCTGTATCTTAGAATTCCTAGCCGAATATTGCAGCTTTTTATTTTATCTATAATTTATTTTTTATCAGGACTTCTTCATGTAGCATACTTGTTTTATTTTTATATATAGTGTATGTATATATATATATATATGTGTGTATGTGTGTGTGTGTGTGTGTGTGTGTATATGTATATATATATATATATATATATATATATATATATATATATATATATATATATATATATATATATATATATATATATATATATATATATATATATAAAAATTATAGTATGTATGTTTTTTTTTTTTTTTTTTTTTTTCAAGCTTTTAATATTTAGGTAAAACTTTGAATTGTGTCTAGTTTCTATGCATTGAAAGCATAGCTCACGTTTGGTGTTCCTCATGTAATGTTTTTGTGTATCCCCCCCATGTACATGATATATACATAATTGTGCAACTATTGTTTGGAATTAGCTTGAAACCTGAAATGATTTAGAAGAGGTGGAAGGTTGAAATTGTTATGTAACTCCTGTACTAGTTTCTGAACACCTTTACATAGATTAGTGGTTTCAAATGGTGTTATCTGTAGTGGGGGAAGTTGAAGACTGTATAATGCACTGGGGCAAGGAATGATTTGGATGGTTGATTGTTGTGCAGCATTTCAGAACAGATCCGCAGTTTTATTAATAATGGATAATAACAAAATAAAATGCAGGTTATGCCGGCCGGCCTCGCAGAAAGCCCGTAGCTTCCGGGACTAAGCGTGTAGCGGTGACGTCAGTACGTCGCTTATGTTGGTGTAGTATAACATCCTGAGCAGCAGCTTTATTTTTGTTACAGATAGCGCAATTTTTTCTATACACTATATACATAGTATATTGTGGTCTTACAATATCAGTGGCGCTCTTACCTAGATTTGTAAAATTTGTAAATAAATGAAACCTAATCATCTTTGTTGCAACCCACTGTAGTTAAGCTATGGGACATTTGGATATTGGTATATTTTTTGCAAACCGTAAGTGAGCCTAAAAACAAGCCCTCGCTGACCTCTGTAGTTCCAGGCACTATGGAGCAATTCATCCCCCAAATTTTTTGCAGAAGCACTCTTCTGCTCTGCCTTCTAAGCAGTTACTTGGAAGCCTACCAGCCTTCTACTATAAACAGCCTTCTCTTGTGAGATTTAGCCCTGGTTCACACTGGAGCATTTTGACATGTCAATGGCACTGCGTCACACCAATTTCAAAAAGTTGTTTCTGTACTACTTTTTGCGCTGCAGTTTACATTGACATCTGTGCAGAATTCTGCACAGATGTCTCTGAAATCGTGACTGACATGCGGGAGTGAAATTGTGCGAGTTCAGCTGAACTCGCACTGCTTCATTCCTGCAGATAAGTGTGAACCTGGGCTCAATTGTGAATTGCTGCACAGCTACAGGGGCAATTGAGTTTTTTTTTTTAAAGCTTGTTTACTGCATATTAACAATATGTATATGATTGAATGTCCATATTCTGGCTACTTCACTTTCAAAATAATTTGTTAATGCTTTTTTTTTTTTGCTTGGAAATTGTTTTCCCGTAGACAACCAAAATAAATCAGGACTAACATTTTATGATCTGCTTAGCAGGTGGTTAATAATGTATCAACCTGTAGTGCTGGGGTATAGTTCATTAAAGACACTAAACGGAAAGCAGGCTCATGAGGATGAATCCTGATCAGGTGATAGCTACGGCTCAGGAGCATGTTGGTCATGGACCTTCACTATGGTCTGCATCTTTCTTCTCTTGTCCCTGTTTTCCCACCAATAGTTAGTTTTTTTTGTTCATAAAGGCTCAGTTAGCTACAGTGTGTCCTTGATGCAGCTTCTTACAAACCTTGTCAACTGCTACCTGGTTTTCTCTGCAGGAATGTCCCATTTGCATTAAAGGCTATCTTTTTTTTTAACATGTTACATCTGTATTTAGGCTGTACAATTTTGCTTAGCACAGCCTCCCTCTGTGACCAGGGGTGGGGATTCCACTTCCACACAGCCGCTGTCACTTTTAAAACTAGTGGGGCTCTGAATGCGATACTGCATCATTCATTCACAGAGATCTGTGAATAAATAAATTGTAAGTCCCGTCTGCCACCACGGTAGGTGGACTTGTAGTTCTCAAAGGAATAATTGGCCTATTCATAGTCCATTGATAATTCTTGCAGCTCAGTAACTGAAAGTCCATACAAAGGTATGGGTAGATATCTGTAGGAAGTATCACCAGGAGCCTGGCATATCACCCACGATCCACTGATTGTGGACGAAATACTTTGCAGGTTTCGGTGTTAAAAAAAAAAACATGATCATTTATTGTTTTTCTTAAAGGTGAACTTCGCTTTTAATTACTATTAGTATAACCAGCGTCCTCATCCACTTTTTATCTTCTATTGATTGCTGTTAGCTAGCAATATACTTAACTAAATACATAAATTGCAGCACTGCACAGTCCACCTTCGTACTTATGCAGTCTACTTGATGCTATTGAGGCAGGTAATCCTTGTAATGGGCGATAGAAGTGAATGACTGTAGTTAGGCAAACTGCAATCATTTGTGGGGAAACATAAGGGCAATTTCATCTGACTAAAATTAACCTTAGTAAATTACCCCAGTATTTCAGAATCTGGAAAAAAAAACAGTATTCGGTTTCTGGCAATTCATACACCAGATTCTTACCAGTTTGTGGTCACTTCATTGAGCATGATTTTTTTTTTTTCTGATGAATCTTTTTTTTTTTTATTTTTTTAGTCCCCAAATATATTTATCAAAACTTTTTGCTGTGTATTCATGTCAATGGTTACTTTTTCTTTTAAAGGTTGTTCTTCTTCTTTTTTTTTTTTTTTTTTATTGGGTACAAAATAATGGTACAAAACATTAACATAAGTCCAATGAAGTACCGTATAGAAAATACATGATATTTGGGGATTATGACAAAATATCATGAATAAATACTGATTTCTTATATTTAATACAAGTGGTAGACAATCAGGTAGTTGTTTAATGTAGGGTTTTATTTTTTCCTGAGTGAATTGGAGTAAGGAAGGATTTTCTAACAGGGAACTTTTGAAGGTTGTTCTAATGCATACAAAATTAACTTTTTCTGGGATAGAGCTGATTCTAGTATTTGTTTATAACTGCTTAATGTAGTCTGCTGCACCTGTTATCCAACATTTTGGCCCAGGCTCGGTTGCTTAGCATGAAATCTGCCTGTTTCTCATTACGTGAAAGAAAGATTGACAGAGGTTGATTGTTGTTAACTACACAGAGCTTTACTGGCAGAAATTTAAGAAGCTAGAAAAGTTGGATTACAGCTTGCTTCATATTTTTTTTTTCTCTGAAGCATGCTCAAAGCATACATAATCCAATCGTCACATCTACACACATTAATCAAAACCTTTTTTTTTTGTGTGTTTGTTCAAAAGTGGAACAAGAAATGTTTCCATTAGGATGTTCTTGTATTAAAGATCATACATTTTATAACATTTCCATCCTATCAATATTGGGTTAGATGCCAACACAAATCCAAACTGAGAAACAAAAGTAATTAAAAAAAATTGCACTCTGCATTCATTCACATTAGACATCTTATGGCAGAAAGTGAAGGGTTCTTGCACAGAAACAAATTGTCACTGGTTATACGCAGTTTATTTTCTATAGTAATGTTTGCAGCAGTTTTTCTGATTGTTTTATTCTGTAAAGGTGGAGAGATGCTACACAAACATATCTATGTATGAGTTTGGGAAGCATATACTCAACACTGAGCTATAACTTAACCTTTTCAGTTAGAATGTGTAGAAAATGTTACCTTACTATGGTAAATGACATTAGCAAATGTATTACAAGGGGGTGTGGCTTGGCACACAGCTTGGATGGCAGCACATTGAGCGAGCTCCGGCAGTCGCACAGCCTTTCTGCCTGACACCTGACTTTCCACCCACAAATCCCGGGCAAATGTCTATACAGCACCCCTCACTCTCGTTCCCGATGCAGAGCGGTTGCCTCAGCAGCATGGAACATCCCGAATTTGTTTAAATCCTGCGCCCTGCAACAGCATGGCCAGCTCAAAGATGGTGCCAACTCACCATGAGTAGGACTTCAGTGGAGAATCTGAATCGGCACCTGAGGACACAAGTAGGGGATCATCCCGCTCTGACAAGCCCCTGATCTATGCGGACATGTCAGGCTTTTCAGCAGACATTAAGTCCACATTTTCAGCTGCCATCACGGACTTGAAAACAAACCTTATGGTGCTCACTGAGAAGCTGACATCTGTAGAGAATGCAGGGAAACAGACAGGGCTATTCACAGGCTGGAGAGGGTCTCTGTATCGCAATCGCAGCACTTCATTGACATGAATAGGCATCTGGAGGACCTCGACAACCGAGCCAGGAGGAACAACAGAGTGAGGGGAATACCAGAAACTGTAGAAACTAATCAAATTTTTCCAGCTTTACAACGAGTTTTCAATAGCCTGTTCGAGAGACAGGAGGATATGGAGATATAATTAGTTTGGGCCCACAGGGCTCCAAGACCGCTTGGATCAGACTCTGCCCTTCCAAGAGATATAATCTGCTGTTTACAGAACTTTGCTCTCAAAGAAGACATAATGCGTAAAGCCAGTAGAAATGAACGAATTGTTTTTAATGGAGAGACTATCGTGCTGTTTCAAGACCACTCTCAAATCACATTTAAAAAATTGCAGGGCGCTGCAACCTTTACTGGACAAGCTGAGAGAAAAGGATCTGAAATATACCTGGCGATTTCCATTTGCCTTCACTGTTACGGCGAATGGATATCAACATGCTCTGCTCACCCCGGCAGACCTGCCAGATTTCTGCAAGGCACTGAGTCTGGGCCTAGTGGATCTCACAGATTGGTACTCAGAAATGACACTGCTCCCTATGGGCAGAAGTCCACCTTGGTCTCCATTTGCCTCACCGGAAAAGATGATCTCCAAACATAATCGGATAATCGCAGAACCCCTAAAGCTGGTACCCCCAACTCAAGATCTGTGGTGGTCTGAGATCAGAAAGAGGAGTAAGAGATGGTATTGGACTTCCAAGTTTGCTTTCATTATATTTTTTGTTTCATCTTTGCAAGTTTCTTCAGTTTTTACCATGCAGCATTGAACCACAGTCTGACTGCAACACTAACTTTCATGATCCCACATTCCACCCTTTCACTAGGGCCCTATTGAAAGTTTTGTGGGATCCCTCGCTGTAGCCTAGGACTTCATCTACCTACAGCAGATGTTCCTACTTTGTTACAGGAAGTGGCATGCTCCACTGATTCATTGGAACTAAATTTATGGTCTGGTTCAGTTCTCTTTATGCAACAGATTTAACTGCTGCAGGAGTTTAATATTACAATGCCTTACTGCTGGCCCTCCATGTGACATATTCAATAGACAGACTGGCCTGCTCCACTGTCTGTTATGTGGCACTCATGGCTCCACATCCTTCGGGTGCGGGTCAGGGTTGGTGGGTGTGGACTACCCGCAGTAGGCATGTAGTTTTTGCCCCTTTGCTAATTTTAGTTTTGAGTAATTCTTAAAACTCATCGTCGGGTTGATTTAGTAACATTTAATGTTGCCCTTAAGGCTTTGTGTGTTGTTAATGTGTGGCTTAATTCTATAGGATTACTTTAAAATACTAGACTGAATACTGTTGGTATTCACATACTCAGAGTTGCCACCTCCCATCTCCCCCACAAAGTGACCCGGATTGCGCTGTGTTTGATTCGGGGTACACTAACTTTAAACCTTTAGGATAGAGTTCTATCCAGAGGTGACTCTCTAGCTCCCCTTCTCTCCTTCACTGATTTACATCTTTCTAACCTATTTGTATCTTTGATTGACCAGTGTTCTTATACCAGTTCTTATTGCTTTTTCCCTTTTTTATTTTTGGACATTAACTAGCGAATATTAGTTTGTTTTACTGAGTCTGCATCGGTACTTTCCTCCTGAGTCTCCCGGATGGCATACTCATCCTTAAAGCGTGGCACTACAGTCATCTCACACAAAGTAAGAGGTTTAAATGCCCCTGAGAAGCGTTCTACGCTCCTAGGGGAACTTAAGAAAGGTAGGTCATATTTTGTGTTCCTACAAGAAACCCATTTTAAAACGCACCATGTGCCCAGACTTACCGATTTCATTATTTACCAGGGCATTTCATGCAACTAATGACCCTGCCCTGTTGCCCAAACTCACCAACTCACTTCCGGAATTTTTTTAACCATAATGACACACCAGACGTGGACCCCTTAGCGATATGGGAAGCACATAAATGCACACTTAGGGGTGAACTGATTAGAATGGGTGCCCAGCGCAAAAGGAACGAGAAGCAAATTCAATTTCTCACTGACCGCATCAATAGGCTAGAAACATTGCATAAGCAATCATTCTGTCCAAACAGCTAGAGAGCGCTTGGAAACTAGGAAGACGCTGCAACAGATTATGAAAACTAGAACATAACGATTCCTGTTCTTTAAAAGGAAAGTTTATTATGAATCCTGTGATAAAACGGGTAGTATAGAAAAAGGGCAATCGGTGCAAACTGGTAAATGCAAGCTGAACACTATATAGGTAATCACAAAGCCTATATAAAATCAATAAAATAATAGTGCAGCGCAATAATTAAAGTAAAAAAGTCCATTCCACATATGGGGACTAAACGTCCAAAAGGTGAAAGGCAAGATCCCTCGTGAAGAAGAAAAGATAATTTCTCCAGTAATATATTGGTGACAAGATCCTCCACCACAGACAGCCAAATGCACTTACCAGAACAGGTGGACCTCTATATTACAGGAGGTGATATACGCATTTATCCACTCAGGGATGCATGTACACTCAAGTACAGCTCTGGGAGTCATCAGTCCAGCAAGATGGAACACCAATCCAGCAAAAGAAAGCAGCAATAGTGACTTCCAAACTGGCAGTGGTAGTGTGGTGGCATGACGGTCCCAAATATATGTAAAATATATAAGGACACACTCTCTAAGTGTACTCCGTAGGTTTATTGAATCAAAAAGGGGGCATAAACTAGCGCTGACACGCGCAAACAGTAAAAATGCCTGAAGATAAAAGATGCAAGATCTGTAGATCATAACTGTGAGAGATGGCAGCGGGTGACGTCCGTGCTTAAGCTCCTCCCCCCCCTCCCTGTCCACAGATGCGGAAAAAGGCCTTTGATCATGTATCATAGGATTACATGATGGCTGATTGCAGACATGTAGGATTGGGCTTGCACATGCTGGCTTGGATCGCAGCTCTCTACCAAAATCCATCTGTGAGATTAAAAATTAACAGGGCTCTCTCTAAGAAGGTCCATAAAACAAATGGAACGAGACAGGGATGATGGTTTTCTCCCCTGCTGTTTATCCTCTCCTTACAACCCTTTATTAGAACAATCAAGGCGGACACCTCAATAAGCGGTTTCAAAGTTCTGGACAGAGTTCAAGGCAGCTGCCTATGCTGACGATTTATAATTTTTTTCTCACCAACCACACATTACACTCCCTAATTTGACAAAAGCGTTCACACTCTATGGATATTTATCAAATTTGAAGATGCATCATTCCAAATCTGAAGCCATGAATGTTTCTTTACCTGACAACATTCTCCGATCTACCAAAGAGTACTCCCCTTTTAAATGGGACCCCCGAGCATTGAAATATTTTAGATGTATGGTTAACTTCACAACTATCGTTGATTTACGATTGAAATTTCCCATGTTTGCTTAAAACTATAGAGAAAGATTTAACAACCTGGCACTCGGGCACTTTCTCCTGGTTTGGCTGAGCGGCCATTATTAAAATGACCATCCTACTGAGGCTACTCTACCTCATGCGCACATTACCGATTAAACTACCCCAATGCCTGTCTACCTCCCTACGATCCATCCTATTGAACCAGGTCTAAGGAACACAGTGGGATGGGGTTACCTGGCTTCAGGGACTACTATCTGGCTTCCCATCTCACAAGAATCAGACTGGCACTGCCGCAGAGATGCTAAAGAGTGGGTGTCCTTGGAGTCAGTTCTTAACCATATCCCCCTGCAATTTGCTCCCTGGATTCCCCGGCATAGCTACCCCCACAGCCTAAAATGCCATCCACTAACAGGAACCACCCTTGAAATCTGATTTCATGCCTGGAATGGGTAACGCGATGCTCCAATCAGCAAACTCTAAAAAAAAAAAAAAAAAACACTTCTAGCCGGGGAATGCTTTCACCAGGGCAAAATCAAACCCCCCAACTGCTCTTCTGGTCCAGGCTACAGTTGCATAGCTGTATGGTAAATGGCTGTATGGTAAATCCTGGATAGGCAACTTCCATAGAACCTTAACAGAATTTGAATCGGCTTGTCACACTGGTGATCAATTTTCCCAGGGCAACCTCAGTCACCTACTCATGGTTGCAGTATATAAAGGTGGATTAGAAGGAGTTCCGCGCTTTAGGAATAAACTAGGTGTGCAGCCTCCCCTATTAGACCCCCCTAGGGGCTAAAATGTTAATAGGTAAAGTAGGTGGGGTAAATGGTGCTACCTATAAGTGGGGAACAAAGTCCCTGACCAATAACCTTCACGCTACAGTGCTGAGGTGATCAAATAATATTAAATCATATATACTGACATATATGTGCATTAATAAAATATAACGTGCAATAGATAAAAAAAATGTGCTACCAGACATCAATGATAACACATGTGATTAATAAGTGTCCAAGAAGTATAAATAATTACTCCTGTATGTGACAAAGTAAATACCATAAAAAATTCAAGTCCATCAAATAATGACAATGGTACCAGCCAAAAATCTCAATAATAAAAAGTTGCATAAAAAATAAATGAGATGGATTGGTGACTCTGGAGAAGATGGCAGACGAGAGTGGAGATTGAATGTATTATAAATTGATTCATGGTCACAAGGCTTTGGAGAGGCTCCATTGCATGAGGGGGCACCTGGTGGTGGAAGATTTTGTTTGGATGGTATAGTGTGAGATCACTACATGTTTATGTACGCACGATAAAGTAAGAGTAGGGAGCACAGTTTTTGTTTAATAGTATCGCTCTATGATTTTTCTTTTTATATTTCTATGAGGAATTATTGCACAAGAAAGGCTTCCAGCAGCTGGCATCCTACACCTTCTTTTTTTTTTTTTTTTTTTTTTCTTTTTTAGTGGGGCAGTTATAAATTTTCATATCTCCTAAGCTCTGATTTGTACAGTGTTAATGACCTAGATCAAATCCTGATCTATTTTTCTTTATTTTACACACTGTTCTTGGTTTCCATTTTTCTCAAGGCTGCTTTCACACTGAACACGCAGGCCATTAGTGGTAAAACGCCACTCATTTTAGCGACGCTTTACCGCTGTTTAAGCGGCACTTTTGCTCCACTTTTAAGCCACTAGCGGGGTGCTTTTAAAACACCCTGTGGTGTGGCGCTTTCAAAGCACTGCCCATTCATTGCAATGGGCAGGTGCGTTTTCGGAGCGCTGTATACAGCTTGCAGGACTTTTCCAAATGTCCCGCAAGCGCACCACACGGCTATGAAAGCACCCATTGTAATGAATCGGATGCAGTATTCAGGCGCTTTACAGACACTATTTCTAGTGCTAATACGTCTGAAAACTGCTTGTGTGAAAGGGGTCTTGGCAAGGAACAAAAATTATTTAATGTATCTTCAGGAGAAGACCCTGGCATTGACTGTACAGTGACTGATCACTGGAGGAGGATTTCGATTTTGTGGGAATTTCTTGGTTCAACAGCTCTCATGATTGGCTGGCAACCATTCAAGGGTATTCCCTTTTATCGCAGGGATACAGAGGGTAAAAATGGAGGGGGTATGTCTATAAATCAAGAATAATGTACAAGTGTATGTGAGAGATGACATCAATAAGGGAGCTAGGGAGGAGGTGGAATCCTTATGGGTAGAACTCCAAATGGATGAAGCTAAGGGGAAAATAATACTGGGAGTATGTTATTGGCCCCCTAACCTGGGGGAGGAGGGGAAGACGGACCTTCTATCACAATTTGGATTAACAGCAAGAATGGGGAGTGTTATCGAAATGGGGGATTTCAATTATCCAGACTGGGCTGAGGGAACCACGCATTCGTCTAAGGCTCACCAGTTCCTAAATGTCTTGCAGGACAGTCTCATGGGTCAGATGGTAGACGCACCAACTAGAAACAAGGCGTTACTAGATCTACTGACTACCAAAAATACAGACCTGATCACGGATGTGGAAATACGGGGCAATTTAGGAAACAGCGATCACAAGTCAATTGACTTCAGTATAAATCACACAAATATGAAACACAAGGAGAATACAAAGACACTGAGTTTCAAGGTACTTGGGGAACTCAGTCAAGTAATTGCCAGACCATTGTTCCTAATTTTTACTGACTGGAGAAAAGCCAATGTAGCACTAATATTTAAAAAAGGGCCAAAATACATCCATGGGAATTACAGACCAGTTAGCCTAAAATCAATAGTATGCAAGCTCTTAGAGGCGATAAGGGATTATATACAAGATTTTAGTTATGAAAACTATCATTAGCAGTAATCAGCATGGATTTGTGAAGAATCGTTCTTGACAAACCAATCTTTTAACCTTCTATGAGGAGGTGAGCTGCCATCTAGATAAAGGAAGGCCCGTAGATGTGGTGTATCTGGATTTTGCAAAAACATTTGACACAGTTCCCCTTAAACATTTGCTATACAAAGTAAGGTCCATTGGCATGGACCATAGGGTGAGTACATGGATTGAAAACTGGCTACAAGGGCAAGTTCAGAGGGTGGTGGTAAATGGTCAGGGGTGGAAAGTGGGGTCCACCAGGGGTCTGTCCTGGGACCAATCCTGTTTAATTTTTTCATAAACGACCTGGGGTAAATGGTTCAATCTCTGTATTTGCGGACAACGCTAATCAGGGCAATAACTTCTCTGCAGGATGTAGAAACCTTGCAAGAAGATGTGAACAAATTTATGGGATGGGCAACTACATGGCAAATGGGGTTTAATGTAGAAAAATGTAAAATAATGCATTTGGGTGGCAAAAATATGAATGCAATCTACTCTCTAGGGGTGAACCTCTGGGGGAATCTAAGTTGGAAAAGGACCTGGGAGTCCTAGTAGATAGGCTCAGCAATAGCATGCAATGCCAAGCTTCTACTAACAAAGCAAACAGAATATTGGCATGCATTAAAAAGGGGATTAACTCCAGGGATAAAGCGATAATTCTCCCACTCTACAAGACTTTGGTCCAGCCTCATCTGGAGTATGCGGTCCAGTTCTGGGCACCAGTCCTCAAAGGATGTGCTGGAAATGGAGGGAGTCCAGAGAAGGGCAACTAAGCTAATAAAGGGTCTGGAGGATATTGGTTATGAAGAAAGGTTGCAAGCACTGAACTTATTCTCTCTGGAGAAGACGCTTGAGAGGGGATATGATTTCAATATACAAATGCCATACTGGCGACCCCACAATAGGGATAAAACTTTTTTGTGGAAGGGAGTTTAAGAAGACACTTGGCCAATCATTAAAATTAGAAAAAAAGCGATTTAACCTTTAAACTGCATAGAGGCTTCTTTACTGCAAGAGCGGCAAGGATGTGACATTTTTCTCTTCAACAGGTGGTTGTTTCAGCAGGGGGCATCGATAGTTTCAAAAAACTATTAGATAAGCACCTGAACGACCGCAATGCATCGCATACTAGCACATTATGAGCACTTGCTGCAAACGAAACCCGCGCCGTCCCCGCTCTATCTTCGCTCATCTTCCTTCTGGGGCATGCGTGCGGGAGCCGCCAGTCACGGCACTTCTGAATAAATGGCACGGGTTCTTTCAGAGCGCATGTGCTGATGACATTGGCACAGTGTACAGTAAATATCTCCTAAACGGCGCATGTTTAGGAGATATTTACATTACATTACCTATAGGTATAAGCCTTATTCTAGGCTTGCCTATAGGTACAAATACTGCATGGAGGTTTACAACCTCTTTAAGTGTTAAGTTAGATTGCAGAAGTATTAGTATAAACTCTAGATTAATGCAAACCAGTTTGTCCAACATATGAGAGCAGTGTAAATTCCTTTAGAATGCTTTCTCCATGCACATGGTCAAATGACAAATTAATAAACAATTTAGAAGCCAGATTGGGCTGAAATACAATGTTTGTATGCCTTTTGGTGCCATGTATTTTATCCAGAAACTGTTGAACAGATGACTTGTTTATTAACACATTTGAAAATATATTGAACCCTTATGAAAGCAACTCCCCGCATGCATTCTAAATTCTTTATTTTTTCTGCAAGCCCTCATTTTTGTCATCTGTTAGATGCTTGGCCAACTATCCTACTAGAATATGGTAAAGTAGGGTCAGAAGTTCATACCACAAGCGATCCTTAAATCCAACCATATGTTAACTTAAATGTAAGGACATTTTAGTTCTCAGTAGTCAAACTTTAAGTCTTTCATGTGTGTAAAGACCATACTGAAGAGAATGATATCCAAATATTAAACAGGATTTGGTTGGTTAAAACATGTACAGCAGTAGATGAATATACTATAATTAATTAAGGTTTTCCTCTGGCCTTAGAGGAAATGGCATTTATTTTCAAACTCCACCTGCCTCTAGCCAATCGCACCTTTTTTATAAAAAAAAAAAAAAAGATAACTGAGGCCAATTCTCCACTCTTGTGGGGTAGGGGTAGGTCCTTCGTGGAGTGCTTACATCTGTGTGGGCACCGCCTATAAACAGTTGGCCAATAACTGGGTTTACAGAGTCCTTTTAGTTTTAAAGGAACAGCAATGTGATGTCATGAGGGAGCTTTGACAAGACTGGTCAGGAGAATAGCAGGGAGCACTGAGGATGGTCATATGAATGCAGATTCTGGTCAATAGCATGTAAAAGCATCTTTTTGATTAGCTGGTTGGTGGGAGGGCTGGGAAATAGGTTTGGAGGAGATTTCAGAATTCCTGCCCCCTCTTTTATAGTCTTTCCTCTACATTTTCCATGATGCAAAATAAATGTAATATAAATAGGGGAAGTGAGACCCCAGTGTAATTTTAAATGTATTCTTTAAATCAGATAAGTGAACCTGGGATTGTTTTGCTGGAGTCTGCGCTAAAGAGTGATTAAACTACTGGTATCTTTCTGTAATTGAAGTATCTGTTAAAATGACCTTACTTTATTGGCACCCTCGTCCACTTTCTAATGTTAACTTTATTTCATGCAACTCGCAAACAAAAAATGAATCAAAGTTTTTTCCTTAGGGAAATGATCACTATCTGTGTATGTTAACAACTTCCTTCCCTTAGGATGTTCCTGAACGTCCTGTCTTTGAAGAGGAATACCGTTGTTATGGTAGCAGCTAGCTACCATAACCCCGGTATCCTCTTCAAGAGCCGGCGATTCTCTTTCAGATAAAAGTGGTCCCTGCGGCGGATTCGGAATAAAAGTGACACAATTTTATTATTATTTTTTTATTTTATTTTTTTAAGAACAGTGAAAGAATAAAAGGTTAAATAAAATAAAAAATGAACGTGCCCGTCCCGCCAAGCTCGCGCGCAGAAGCGAGCGCATACATGATCAGCGCCCGCATATGAAATCGGTGTTCAAACCACACATATGAGGTATCGCCGTGATCGGTAGAGCGAGAGCAATAATTCCAAAAAAATTGCGCTTGTAAGACCGCTGCGCAAATACGGTGTGACAAAGTATTTCAATGTTCGCCATTTTATTCTTTAGGGTGTTAGAATAAAAAATATATATATATATATATATATATATATATATATATATATATATAGGGGGGTTTTAAGTAATTTTCTAGCAAAATAAAAATGTTTTTTACTTGTAAACACCAAATCTCAGAAATAGGCTCGGTAACAAAGTGGTTAAAAATCAAAGGCAGTGTCCCAGTGACTGTTTAGTTGGACCAGAGCTGTTCTGTAATTGTAGAAATCATTTTCTTTTGTTATATGGCATATAATGTTGAGACTTGCAATATCATTTATATTTTGTATGAGTTGAAGTAGTGGAGGTTAACAAACAAAAAAAAATTGCTGATTTTTCACTTGACACTACAAATTTATGACAGCTGCAAACCTAATATTGTGCTAGTGCATATAATAAATCTAAAACCTTTTTAAAGCCACTGTTGCTTTCATTTTACTTGATAGGCTGTTGCAGTGGTTTGGATTATTTATATATTTTTCTATCCTTGCAATTTTAATGGTGTATTTTACATTTGTTTTGCTATTTATATACGAGGAAACAGACTTTCAATAACTGAAACTTCATAGAGCCGTCACTGAAAATGGCAAATGTGGATGGGATGTATCACTCCTGTCTCATTCTGTTGTATATGTGCATAAGTATTGCTATTGAGCGCAAAACTTTTTTTTATTTTTTTTTTTAAATGAGCAGGTCAGAATAGAAAGGTAAACATAGCTACAGAAGCCTATGGCTCCCCAGCTGGCTGGAAATGTAAATATGAAACATTCCATATTTGTCAGGCTATCAGAAAATGAATTAGGAAAAAATATATGAAAACACTTGAGGTAGTAAAGTTGACAGCCCTTGACCATGCATCTAAAATAGATAAAACAAAAACACATTTGCTGGCGTGTCTTGTATTTCTGTCCTATCATGTTCATATCTAGGTGAAAAGCTAAACAAAATTGCTCTGTCCCTAAACTGGATGTGTTATTATAAGGGGTGAAGAGCATGAGTGATAAAGAGAACTCTTCTCTTTGGAAGCCAACACATCTGAAAGTGTTGAACTCTTGTGTCACCTTTTGATCTCAGGTGTTTGTCGCTGACCCCTGCATCACTAACAGGACCCAGTAGTGATGTAATGACCAGTGGGAGGAGCGAGCTCAGGGTACACGAGATCAACACTCTTCAAGCAGAAATTTCTTTTCTAGAACAGGCAGTGCAGGCATTTTCTTTACTGGGAACTATTTTATTAAAATTTTTATTTTATTTTGTAACAAAAAAGCTTTTACAATAGTCATATATAAACATGTTGACAATGTAAGTAGCATTTAGGCTGACCATACACAGCTTGAGTTCTGGGCATTTCCTGCTGAATCCATACTGTGCGTGGCCCTCTCTGGCCAAATACTGATTGCATCTTATAGAATGCAGTCACTGTCTATGCATTCAAGCAACCAGGGTGCTAAGGCTGCTTAAATACAATAGCCAGCAGCGTAGATTCCTCCATTCATGCTGTTTAATGTAGGTGAAAGAAGACTAGCCATGTATGACTATCTTTAGACTTAAGGACATATTCACTTTTCAGCGCATGTTAGACGGTAAACCCATAATTCGGTGTGGCATGCTCCAGATCTGCCCCCTGAATCCCGAATTCCCCTCCTCCCTGTGACAGCAGGCGGTGTTTCTTCTCCCCAGGACCGGTTTGACATTTAAAAAATAGTGTTGCTGTGCTGGGCTCTGCCACATCATTTATTTGCAATGATCTGCGAATAAAAGAACAACATATACTGTCATCCATTCTAGTTCTTAATGGAGGGCGAGGGCTTTAATGAATGCTCTCATAGTTCATTCACAAGCCCTGCAGCTTGTAAACAGTTATCCCCTATCGGAGGTACGACCTGAAAGCTGAAGGGATTGTCTGCAGGACCCTGATCAGGGGTGCAAAGCTTTGCAGACTCCTGCAGGAAAAAATAATAAATACTTTTTTTTTTTCCTGCAAAAATATGTGCTCTTATTTTTTCCCAAAAGGTCAGCTGGGACTTTAAGAGGTTGCACTCTAATATGATTAGTTAATGAACCATAAAAAAAAATTATACAGTCCGAATGATATTGTCTCAAAAAATGCTGGAACAATTGGCCAATACAGCTAGCTGTCTTGGTTCATATGAAAGATAACCCTTGATTGGTTGCAGTGGGTATTTACGTCAATTCAGTTTCTATTTCTCCAAATAACATTTTTAAAATTTGGTTTTACAAATGTTAATACATAAATCTGTTTTAGAATTTAGTTCTGGCTTATATGTTTGCCCTTTAAGTTAAAGCTTGTGAGCCTTCACAACTTCATGGAAAACAGTATTTAATTAACTTACAACATGTTTTTATCTTGTATAAATGGTCAGTTTATTAAACTGCTAATTTAATGTTGTTCAAATGCCTTTCCAGCTGTGCATATTTTTGAAGACTGATATTATCAGTGGCATTTTGGCAGTCTGAAAACCTTATAGCGTGAACCCAACTAATATTTGTCAATACTCATGCTGTGCATTTTTAACTCATTTGCAGGAGGAGTGTTTCTTGAATCTTGAAGCTCCTATAGCCAGAGTATGTGGATATGACACTCCATTTCCTCACATCTTTGAACCTTTTTATATACCTGATAAATGGAAATGCTTTGATGCACTACGGAAAATGATTAACTTCTGAACTAAGCAATACCATTTCAGTAAGTATTTTGTTATGACAAAGTATAATATATTATTTTGAGCACTGTAATTCTTAATTTGGTT
Source organism: Lithobates sylvaticus (assembly GCA_028564925.1). Taxonomy (NCBI): domain Eukaryota; kingdom Metazoa; phylum Chordata; class Amphibia; order Anura; family Ranidae; genus Lithobates; species Lithobates sylvaticus. Next base: position 289,791,734 of record CM053028.1, on the reverse strand, counting down.
TCACTTTTGCCTTAAAAGATTTATAAGGAGAATTTTTTTTTCTTTTGAGCCAGTTCAGAATGCAGTGCCGGAAAGGCATGTTCTGTATGCATTTCCTGCGCCGCTCTTAAAATTCACTGCCTTTGCAATCTGCTGCGGATGCCAGTGTAACATTTATGGCACTCCAAATGCAGATCACAAATGCAGTGCATTTGTGGGCACCAAATTGCATGATACTGAAGTATCATGTGATTTGTTGCGACACATTTCCTAAAATTTAGTACATGCACTACTTTCTCTGCGTACTGGTGCAATTTCAGCCCATTCTAATGAGTGGGCTGCAAAATCATACCATACGGGGACCAGGAAGAATAGTATAGGAACATGTGCCACGTTCCTGTGTGAGGCGGCCCTTCATTGTGCAAAAAATAATTTTTGACTGACTTTGTAAACCCTTTTCTTGGCGTATATTACAGGACATGAGATCTTGGTTTTAGACTATGGGTTATGCAGCTACCTTAGTTTTATTGAACATCGGCAGACAAACCTTTACGCACAACATAACCCCTCCCACTTCCAGCAAGCCTCATTTTGTTTTGTTTTGGTTTTTTTAGCATGCAATATGGAATAAATCAGGATGATGCTAAATCACCTTACAGTAAAGGCTCTGAGTGAGCATACAGAAAACGTTGTCTAGATTAGGCATATTTTTTTAAACCTAGGTTGGTGACTGACCTAGGTTGTTTCAGGGAAAGACCTGTACAACTGCATCAATAAGGATAGAAATAATATTCTTAAGGTTGGGAGGAATATCAGCAGACTGGGCCTCCTCCTATGCTGAATTCTCAGAACTAGGTGAGAAGACTTCCTCCTTCTCTTCAGAAGGCACAGAAGCTACAAGAGCGAAAATGGAGATGGACTATGGAGGGAAGGGGGAGAGAATAAGTGAGGACTAATAGAATTAAGACCTTTTGGGGAGATGCTACAGACCCCCTTAACTGTTATCTGAGTGTGAGCTGCAAGCCCTGCTGTCCTATTCCCCATGACCTCTACCACAGAGCAGGAAGGGTTTAGCCTTCTGTGACTAGTCCCTTTAGGCAGCAGGAGTGTGGAATGTCCAAGAATCACTGGGATGTGTAAAGTTGGCGAGGCAGGGAGCAGAGAAACCAAACTGCTGGCCTTTTGTGTAGACAAAATAGTGTGTGCATGCAAAGTGGATCTCCATGAGAAGGCTAATGCAGATTCAGGAGCATAGGATAAGCATTAAAAAAGAATGCCAAATCAAAAAAGTATGGACAAGCCAGCCTGCCCCACCCATCAAATGTTTAACACAAGGTGTGATCGGTATAATTTAATATATCCCGACATTTAAAGTGGGGGGGGGGGGTTGTAAATGGTTTAGTGCTTTTTACTTGTAGGTAGGACAGTTAAATACGTTTTTTTCATTTATACGTGGCTTTCCTGCCAATCTGAAAGTGGAAAAAACATTGGGCCAGAATCTCAAATTTTTATAAAGACAGCCTATTGTTCTGGTGTGTGGTGTATGTATCCATAGCTTTGAGAGACTGTAGTAACATGCATCCTGCAGTTTTACAAAATAAATTCTGTCCCAATGACCATACAAAGTCAGAGGAAATCTCCCCAAAAATCAAACCGTGCAGAAGTTATAATCTTCCTGTTGGAAAACAAAAGTTGAGTTCCCATTTGTAAGATTCGTCTCATATGCTTTCCTGGTGACTGCACAGAAGGTAAAGTGAGATCTCGCTAAAAGGGATGTAACAATAAAAATCTGACCTTTTCTAACCAAAATTTTTAAAACAAGAAATGTGGCTAGAGTCAAACTATGGACCAAAATAACTGAGATAAATGTTGGATTAAACAGCTAATCCAACAATGTAAAAAAAAAATCACAACATTAAGTAAAAGGAAATCTATTTTGCCCCAAGTACCAATAGACTTATATCAAGCAGGGATGGCCACACCGATTGTAAGTTGGCTGATTCATGCTGAACTGGCCACATTTTTAGAAGTATATAGCCAGCTTAATGTCGCTTGCTTAGAGACCTAATTTGTTTGCATAAACCATCTGATAAAGGATGAGCCAATGCTGATGAGGCATTAACTATGTGAACAGGCTTCTTTTATCAAAAAGCAGAGAGCCTAAAGCTGGCCAGAAAGGGATAGAATTTTGAAAGTAAATGCTTTCAGAACTTTCTTAGAACATTCAAATGTTTGAAAGATTTCATTTGCTTGTAACATTTTATTCTAGAATGAATGGACTTTACCGAACAAAAAACACATACACTGTTAGAAATTAGGTAGATTGAGAAACCTTTTTCATTCTGCTCCTTCAAATTTTCTCCCCACTGTGGCCTGAAATCGAACACCAATTTGACTCACTAATGTTTAGAAAAATGAACAAACTTTCTTAGAACGTTCATTTCCTAAGAATTTTCTTCAAAATTCTATGGCCAGCTTTAAGCTGGTGAAAAGCGTCAATGCTGCACATTTTGAATTAAAATCTGAAATAAAAATCTTATGCTACATTTCATATTTACCTGACAAAAAGTAGGTCATTGTCTTAGATCTGACCATGACAAAGAGATTTTAGTAGAAAACCCTACATATTGGATACCCTTTAATGGGGAACAGAGCTGTGCAGACTGTGCGCAGAAAGGTAGTCAGAGGACAAAGACCTAGTCAACAGTGTTGCTTGCATCTATCTGTAAGTGATCTTTTCACAATCACTGGCAAACTGTGCCTTCTTCTGTACTGTGTCTCTGACATTAGGACACAAACACCTGCCATTACCTAGATGGCAGACCCCACAAAGACTGCAGCAAAGAGAACAGTGAGCAGCACAGTAGTGACATTACCAAATCTCTTGACATTAGCTGTCCAAGGCAACAGTGCCTTAATCTCTCACTACAGATATACAGCTATGAGGCTATAGACACAGCAGTGTCACGTACCAGAAAGTGCACTACTTTTTTTCAGGAGAAATTGCCGGCAAAGGCATTTTTCAAAATCATCTTGGGTACAGTTAATATTTTTAAAAGATTCTTGTAACAGCAGATTTTCAATTTTTTTGTATTTGGGTCTTCCTTAAGTGAGGGTTCTGTAATTAAAATGCTTAGTTGCATATCTTTTTAACTGTTTTTGATAGTAAATAGTTGTATTTGCACACAAATAGCTTTTATTTGTCATGACCTAAAATGATGTACATGCATCACAAGAACAGCTATTTTGTGTAATCGGATATTATAATTTTTGTTTTACAGAGCTTTTCTGGATTACAAGACTGTATTTGTATCCACTGTGTAAATGGTTTTAATGGATAACGTTTTGAGGTCAACCCTACTAAGAATCCGTAATAAAAAGAATAGAATTTTTGAGTAAAGCAAAATGAATTGACCATTCCCTGGAAGGATTTTTCTATTCTACTCTATATTAAATCACATATAGAACAAAATACAAAACTGAATAAATGTTTATTTAATAAACAACAAATTGTATGGTGTTTTTTTTTTTTTCATACTTCACAAAACGTCCTATAGAAGTCTATCCATTAAACCTTGCTAAAATAGCTGAAGAGATTCATTTAATGAGGATGTGTTTTAGTTTTACTATTTTTGTGTATTTAGTTGTGCAAATCATAAATGGTTTAAGAGGGATGTGAAGTGCAATGTGCTGAAAATGGAATGTATTATAGCAATAGGTTTATTTCATTTTGACATAGGTTTTTAGACTACAGTTAAATTGGCACATTGTAAATGGAGCCACAAATATCCCAAACAGAAGGGGACAGAAAAGAATTGGGGCTAACCAAATGGCAGTAAACTCTAATAAAGTGATATCAAGATATATAAATGTATTGATATATAGTAAAACATGGACGTAAATTGACAAGACTTATAATAGACAAACCCAGGCTCGGAATGGTGACGAGCCGCAAATGGGCTGGTCAAGAATAACCACAGATAGGGGGGGACAAGACAACATGTAACAGATAAATTTAAACAAAAACATCCGGATGCCAGGTAAATTGATGTCTGCCTAGCCCGCGGCAGTAAATAAAGTATCTAGCACTTGCCAAGTACAGTGCAGACTGAAACCAACCCCCCTGGGGGCTCGAGCCAACGGAGGAAAATGGGGATGGGAATGAAAGGACAAGGATCGAAAAGTCCTAAAATAACTGTACGTGGGAATAGTCCTGTGATATTGCCACTTGAAGAGTATTGGTTACCATGACAGCTGGAAAGTCAAAAAGAGGAATGTCCTTAAGCAAAATGGAGTCTGAAAATTTTAGCTCTCTCATAATATAGTGTTTAACAGAGTTACAGTAAACATTTACCAGTGGTTTAAGGTTAGGTTTATCGAAGGTTTAGGTTTGGTTGGGTTCAGGCCATTTTTTGCGATACAGCACTGCATCACTTTAACTGACAATTGCGCGGCCGTGCAACGTTGTACCCAAACAAAACTGACGTCCTTTTTTTTTTTTTCCCACAAATAGAGCTTTCTTTTGGTGGTATTTGATCATCTCTGCGGTTTTTATTTTTTGCTCTATAAACAAAAACAGATCGACAATTTTGAAAAAAAACACTATTTTGTACTTTTTGCTATAATAAATATCACCAATTTTTTTTTTTTTTTTTTAAAACTAATTTTTTCCTCAGTCAATAAGCATATATTGATTGGTTTGCACAAAAGTTTTTGCAAAGTTATTACAAAATAGGGGGAAGATTTGACATTTTTATTCTTTTTTTACTAGTAATGGCAGCGATTTTTATTTTTTATTTTTTTTATTAGGATTGCAACATTACGGCGGACAAATTGGACACTTGACATATTTTCCCCATCCGTCTTTCAGGACAGCACCATAGAGAGACCCTGGCTCCTCCCCTTTCAGGAAACACCGCCTTAGATTTTGAAATTTAAGCCCCCACCGTCCTGCCAGTCCCTCAGTTATGGTGTTTCCTCTGGTGGGGAGACACCGCTATGGAGCCAAGGGCTGAATAGCCAGGGAGGCTAAGGCCGATCGTTTCCAGAGAAGGGGGGGGACCAGGGTCTCTCTGCCTTCTCATCCTACCTTGCGGTCCGGGAGGCTGGGGAAGCCTAAGACTGGGCTGTCATTCTCAACACGCACCTCCGGCTTCTCTTGGCGAAACTGTAAGCCGGAGGGTTCCGCTCTTCTCCTGTCCAGGGGGACGCCAACGGAAGCACAGGAGGCCGCCATGTTCAGGCGTGGAGCTCAGTGCGCCGGGTCGGATGACGGGTGACGTCATTTCCGGCGGGGGTCAGTGCTTCCGTTCGACCCGCGGCTTCCGGTTCCCGGCCGCGGGATTTGAAAAGCGGAACGGGCGTTCTGGCTGGTGCTGCCTCACTTTTTGCCTGTAGCGACAGCGTTTGGAGGCGAAGGCACCACCGATCCTCAGCGGGAAATGTCGGAAGCAGAGGCTTCCCGAACGGCTCCTGGAGATGCCTGCACCAGCCACTCTAAGGTAAGTGGAACCCTGGGGTGGTGTTCCCTTACTGGATAACCTGTAAGCTCCACAGGTGTGTTTGTCTCCCTTGGTGGTGGGGAAGATGGGGGGTAACTAGGACCCTGGTGGTGGTGGTCACAGTTATAGCACCCCTGGTGGCCCTCTGTGTGTATTGCTGGTGGTTAAGGGGAGTCTGACTGCTCTCTTTCATGTTTGTCTTTTTTCAGAGCAAGTCCGCTGAGAAAACCAAATCGCCCCACAATTCAAAGAGAAAATGCCCTTCGTGCAGAACCACAATGGGGGAATCGTGGTCCAAAGCACTCTGTAGGGAATGTATAGAGGGGCTAGTGAGGGAGCAGTCAGCGGAGCAAAATACGGAGTTAGCTGCGTCCGTCAAGGAACTATCAAACACCGTACAATCTTTTAAAACGCTCTTCTCTAGTTTTCAGTTTCCGCAGACTCAGATTAACCCTCCACCAGCACAGCAGAGTGTTGCGCCAAGCCTAACGGATGCTCCCTCGGCGAGTGGTGAGAATCCGGGGGGCTCTAGAGAAGGAGGAGCCAGATAGCATTGCTTCTGATTCCCAAGGGGAATCCGAGGGAGAGGAGGTGGATGGCGAGTCCACGAAAGCCTCTCGCTACAAGCTTTCTCTGGAGGAAGTGGAAGAGCTTTTAGGAGCTATTCACACCACTTTGGGAATCCAGGAAGAAAGAAAAAAGCTATCGCTCCATGACCAAATGTACAGGGGCTTAGGGGAACAGAAAAGGAAAGTGTTTCCGGTCCATGAAGTACTGGTCGACGCCATTAAAAAAGAATGGCAGGACCCGGAAAGGAAACCATTCTTTTCAAGAAGTTTGAAAAGGAGGTTTCCTTTTGCAGAGGAGGAAGCTCTAGTGTGGAATAAAATTCCTAAACTAGATGCGGCCTTCTCGCAGGTCTCTAGGCACACCGACCTTGCCTTTGAAGATATGGGAGCCCTCCCAGATCCTATGGATAAAAGGATGGACTCTCTATTGAAAAAATCCTGGGATTCATCAATAGGCAACCTCAAACCCGCCATGGCGTCCACAGTGGTGGCACGGAACATGGAATACTGGTTGACGCAAATTAAGGCACACATTGAGGCAGGAACTCCTAAGGAAACAATCCTGTCTTCCTTTCCTATGCTCCTCAATGGAGTAGCTTATCTGGCTGACGCCTCAGCGGAGTCAGTAAGGATGTCAGCAAGGTCAGCAGCCTTGTCCAACTCAGCAAGGCGGGCCCTTTGGCTTAAGACCTGGCAGGGAGATAGCGCGTCAAAATTCAAGCTCTGCGGTATTCCCCTCACAGGGGACTTGTTGTTCGGTCCTGGCTTGGAGGCCGTTTTAGATAGGACGGCCGACAGGAAAAAGGCCTTTCCTATCAAAAAGAAATTTGCGGAAGCCAAAAGGAGGGTTCAACCCAGGAGGAAGTTTGAACCTCCTAAAAATGAGCAACAGAAAAAAGTTTGGGGACAGAAGGGCAAAGGGCGTGGGGGAGCTATTTTTTGCCCTCCTGAACAGCCCAAAAAGTCTAAATGACGGAACCAGGGTGGGAGGAAGACTGGGGTACTTTCTCCCACAGTGGGAGTTGATCACCTCCAACCATTTTATTTTGGAGATTATAAGGAGGGGTTACAGGTTGGAGTTTTCAAAACCCCCACCTCTCAGGCTTCTGGTCACCACGCTTCCAAGATGTGCAGAAAAGGCTTCAGCTCTTCTTTCCTCTCTACAGGAGTTGGAGGAACAAGAGGTGGTAACCCGAGTTCCGGTGGAAGAGACAGGCAGGGGCTTCTATTCCCACATCTTTGTGGTCCGCAAACCATCGGGAAAGTTCAGACTTATCCTGAACTTGAAGCCCCTGAACGTCTCGGTTACATACAGGAAGTTCCGAATGGACTCGATCTACTCGGTAAAAGCACTTCTTCCCCAGAATTGCTTCATGGCGTCCATAGACCTGAAGGATGCCTATCTGCACATCCCCATAGCAGAGGGGTACCAGAAGTTCCTCAGGTTGGCGGTGAAGACCCCAGAAGGGATAGTGCATCTACAATTCAGGGCTCTTCCCTTCGGGCTATCTTCTTCCCCCCGTATATTCACCAAAGTCATGGTGGAGGTTCTGGCCTTCTTGCGACTCAGAAACATTGCAATAGTCGCATATCTAGACGATCTGCTCCTATTTGCTTCTTCCCCAGAGCAGCTGTCCAGAGATCTGCAGGTAACAAGGGAAATCCTCGAAAATCTAGGATGGCTCTTGAACCTGGAAAAATCTAGCCTGACCCCATCTCAGAAAATCATCTTCCTGGGCTACAGGTTGGATTCAACAAAACCAAAAAGTTTTTCTTCCGGAAGAAAAAATCCAGAAGGTGGACAGGGCGATGTTGTTCTTGCAGGGCAATCAACAGATCTCAATAAGGAAAGCCATGTCAGCCCTAGGGCTGTTGACATCCTCGCTCCCAGCAGTACAGTGGGCAGGGCTGCATTTTCGCCCCTTACAACTGTTCATCCTGGGAATTTGGGACCACAGTCAGAATTCCCTGGACGCCCTGATAGAGGTGCCAAGTCAGGTAAAGAGGTCACTTTGGTGGTGGAGAAAAGGGGCCAATCTTTCCCAGGGTTTGGAATGGGTCCTCCCGGTATCCAAAACCATCACGACCGATGCAAGCGGCACAGGTTGGGGAGCTCATCTAGATTCCCGGATGGTTCAGGGCACCTGGCTAAGGCAAGAGGCAAGGGAATCCTCGAACTGGAGGGAGCTGAAAGCCATAGAGTTGGCGCTCAGAGCCTTTCAGGAAGAACTCCAGGGTCAACACGTGAGAGTCAGGTCAGACAACTACTCTGCAGTAGCATACCTCAACAGGCAGGGAGGTACCAAAAGCAGGTCTCTGTGGAGCTTGACAAGCTGCATTCTCAGGTGGGCCGAGGCAAATATTCTGTCCCTGTCGGCGGTACATCTAAAAGGGGATCAAAATCAGGTTGTGGATTTTCTCAGCAGGAGAAAGCTGAGAGAAGGCGACTGGATTTTGAACCAGGACGTCTTCAAGGCAATTACCCAGAGGTGGGGGATGCCTTGTATAGACCTCTTCGCCTCAAGGGAAAACAGAAAGACAGATCTGTTCTTCTCCCTGAGCAGATGGAACGGAGCACTTGGAGTGGACGCACTGGCTCAGAGCTGGGAGTTCTCCAAGTGCTATGCCTTCCCCCCTCCCGTACTAATCCCAGCAGTACTGAGGAAGTTACAGTTGGAGAGCACAACTCTCATTCTGATAGCACCTCATTGGCCCAGGAGGCCGTGGTTTTCCATCTTGAAAAGTCTGGCAGTGGAACCCCCGTGGATTCTGCCATTCCAGGAAGATCTTCTGTCCCAGGGTCCAATCTGTTGTCCTCAGGTGGAGCGGTGGAACCTGGCTGCTTGGCTACTGAGGAGGAATTGCTGAAGGGCAAGGGGTTCTCAGATCGGTTAGTATCGACCCTACTAAGTTGCAGAAAAAGGGAGACGCAAGCTATCTACCTGAAAGTGTGGAAACGCTTCAATAGTTGGTGTGCGGATAGTTCCTTCGACACAAGCAGTCCGGTAGCGGTACTGGAATTTCTGCAAGCGGGGGCAGACAAGGGGTTGGCTGTTAGCACACTGAAAGGACAAGTGTCTGCTTTAAGTGTATTTTTGGAGAAACAGTTAGCATTAGATCCCTGGATATCTAGGTTTTTTAAAGCTCTGAACAGGCAGAGGCCAATAAGAGTATCCTCTTTTCCAGTATGGGATCTTTCTTTAGTGTTACAAGCCCTCACCGGTGAACCGTTTGAACCGTTGGAGGCTTGTACGTTGAGGTCGATCACCCTCAAAACGGTGTTTTTGGTGGCGATCACCACGGCAAGAAGAGTAAGTGAACTCGAAGCCCTTTCAATTAGGGCACCTTTTTTTCAGATATTTCCGGATCGTGTGGTTTTTAGAACTGATCCGGCATTTTTGCCTAAAGTGGCCTCAAGTTTTCATAGAGGCCAGGAAATAATTTTGCCTACCTTCTGTGTAAACCCTGTGAGGGAACAGGAACGCACATTTCTATGTTGGATGTTAGGAGGTGCGTCCTCCAGTACTTGGAGAGTACAAAGGACTATAGGAAGTCTGATTCTTTTTTTGTATTGTTTTCAGGAGCTAAAAAAAGGGTCTAGGGCCTCTAGACGGACGATAGCCAGATGGATTAGGTTAGCCATCAGACAGGCTTATGTAGCGGGGGGAGTGGAGCCCCCGGATGGTATTAGAGCGCATTCCACCAGGGCAGTGGCGACTTCGCAGGCTGAGTGGGCTGGTGCTTCTCCAGAGCAGATCTGTAGGGCGGCAACATGGTCCAGCTTTGATACGTTCGTAAGGCACTACAGGTTGGACCTGCTGTCAGCGAAGGACCAAGCCTTTGGGCGTAAAGTTCTGCAGGCAGTAGTCCCACCCTAAGGTAAGGTGCTCGCTTATCCTCTCTATGGTGCTGTCCTGAAAGACAGATGGGGAAAAACGGAGTTACTTACCGGTAACGTCCTTTTCCGGGAGTCTTTCAGGACAGCACAAGTTACCCACCCTAATTTGTGGACATGGTAGAAGTCATCGCATGAGACCGTCAGGTAAGAGATGTAAGTTATTATGACGTGTTCGTGTGTCTCCCCAGCTGGCCGGAGGTACTCTTGAAGAACTGAGGGACTGGCAGGACGGTGGGGGCTTAAATTTCAAAATCTAAGGCGGTGTTTCCTGAAAGGGGAGGAGCCAGGGTCTCTCTATGGTGCTGTCCTGAAAGACTCCCGGAAAAGGACGTTACCGGTAAGTAACTCCGTTTTTTGGGACCATTGGCATTTCTATAGCGATCAGTGCTATAAAAATGCACTGATTACTGTGTAAATGTCACTGGCAGGGAAGGGGTTAAAAGTAGGGGGCGATTAAGGGTTAACTGTGTTACCTAGGGAGTGATTCTAACTGGGAGGGGATGGGACTGCCTGGGTGAGGAGACCGATCGTTGTTCGTACTTGGTATGAACAGATTGGTGGTCTCACCCCTGACAGCACGGAGATCTGTCTGTTTACATTGACAGATCTCCATTCTGTCTCTGTGTGGCGCGATCGCAGGTGCCTGGCGGTCAGCTACGTCGGTTCGCCCAGGGGAGCCAACCTGCCGAAGTATAACTGCGGCGGCTGGTCGGGAAGGGGTTAATGTCAGAAGATGCTAGTGCAACTTTTTATCCAACTTATGCATCTTAATCGTATAGTGCAGGGCAGGCTGGGTAGTCATATACCCTGGGTTATAGGCTGGCATCATCGGGTGTTTGTACACTGGCAATCTTTTGAGGGCATGACCCATGGGCATCCCTCTCTAACCCTATCATACTCTGTAAATCCTCAGTTTTTTGATAGTGTGCCTTACAGAGGAATTACTCTGAGCCTAACTAGTTTAATATTTCTGTTCAGATTCTTCAATCATCTCTAACCAGATCAGTGTAACCTTGGTAAAACCTTGGGAACTATACCAGGACCCCATGCCCGGGGTCCTGCTTAGGCACTCTCCCCTACACTTTGTGTAACACATGTAGTTATCAGCAAGGTGCTTTACAGGTCCAAGGCTATGCTCCCGCTCTATGGAACCTGGGCCCTGAAGACCCCTCTGTGGTTATACCCACCGTGACAGCTGAAGCCTGTATCCTATATTAGGAACAGAGATGTGGACAGGCAAGACAGGGTCACCCTGTATTTATGGCTTACTGTAGATACCTGGCACTGTTGTCACCTGGATGAGGGTAGCCTCGTGTACAATTCCTTCAGAGCACACCTAGAAAGTGAGACAGGGACTGCTAGGGCAATGGTAGGGCACTGGTGTCAGGTAAGCAGCAATGAGGATACCCTGACTTCATGCAGTAACTGCCAGACAGGAGAGCATCAAATCAAGAGTTGGATCAAGGTCAGAGACAAGCAATGGTTGGTAACATGTGGGCAGCAAGGTACAGTATTGATGGGCAGAATCTTAGTCAAGGTCGGTAACACAGGTAGACAGCAGACACAAACAGACAGTTTATGGGTAATCCAGAGGCAGCACACACACACACACACACACACACACACACACACACACACACACACACACACACACGCTCCATAACAAGTCAAGCAGGATTCAGTATCAAATACAAAAGAGATACAAGACAAGACCATCCAGCAATGATCCCAGCTTTAAAATGTCCACTAGGAGCCAGTATCTGTGGTGGACATGCCCATGCATCCACACGTGCACGTTCTTGCAAGCTTCTTTATGTTCCCATGCTTGAAAACATGTGCACAAGCCTTACTGCTGAATTTATTTACAGTGTAGGCTTTTCGAACTTGGTGCTGAAGTTCAATCACTTAGAGCTTGGGCTCAAGTGGATTACTAGGTGTGACATCTGGTGTCACACTTTACTGCCATCTCTAGCTAGAGCCTTCTATAAGGTACTCGGGCATTTCCCCCTGCCCTTTTCCCATGGGGAATTCACTGCTGGATGGTCTACATCTGAGTTGCTACATACTTTCTCAGACACGCTTGTCATATATTCCAATTCCTACTCCATGAACACCCTACAGAAGATCACGCCAATGGTGGAAACCAGGTGAAAGGGAGCCATGGCAAAAGCTTAGACAAACCAGTCTCTGCATATGGTTCTAGCTCAGGCACACAAGTGGCCTACTGGACCAAGACTTTTCTGCAAGTATGTCGCAATTCACCAGACAACAAATGGCTAAATCATAAACGTTCCTTATTCATGAACATTCAGTAGAAAGGAGTTCACACAGTGGTTTGTTCCATAGTAGACCCTGCCTTCTCAGTCTTACACAAACATCTCACTGTACCAATGGAGGATGTGCATTCATTCAAAGAAGCAAAATAGAGCAAATTTGAGGTGCTCGGGATTAGGGCAATGAACAACCAACAGTATCCTGTTTTCCAGGACCATACTTTTACTAAGCAATTACAGCAATTACTTTCTGCCTTGCTGTTTTTTGTGGATGCCCTAGAAGTGGTCCTCAGCTCCTTTCCTCAGGACCCACTAACAGGCCAGATTTTAAGTATTACCTTGGGGAGATGCAGAGTAGAATACTGCAATCACTGAGCAGCAAATGATATCACCTGTGATGTATTTCACTTATCTTGTAAACCTGGCCTGTTAGTGAGTCCTGAGGACAGGAGTTGAGAACCACTGCCCTAGAACAAGTTATGAGACAAATCTCCAGAATGGCTCTGGCTCTGATTTTCATTCACATGAACAGAATCCTGCGGCTCAAAGCCTGGCCAATTTTAAGCTCCTGGCAAGACGCTTCACTTGTATGCCCTTTGAAGGAAGATGTCTCTTTAGTGGGGCACTTGACAAATGTATCAAAAATGTCACAGGAAAAAAGGGTGTTCTTCCACAGCAGAAAGCTGCAAAATCCTCTTCCTCAGCCTCTACCCGTTCAAACGCAGAGCACCTTAACACACTACCCAGGCTTCAACCCCAAAGCCTAAATTCAGCCCTTTTTTTTGGTACAAGACTTGACCCACAAAGCCCTCTTCCTTTATAAGGGGCACCCTCACTCCTAAGAGTAGGGGGGGGGGGGTCTCTGTTTGCTTATCTCTGGTTTATATATCCCAGACCTGTGGGATCAATCAGTTTTCTAAGGGGTGTAAAACTTTACCTCACTGCTTTCTTTTCTCAAATTGGCCAAAATCTGCTCAAGGACAGTGTGATTTGCAGAATGGCAAAACATCTCTTGTCCCATGGAGTAGTTGCGACAGTACCTCTACAGGTTCAAAGTTTTCTATTCTGAACTGTTCACAGTACCACAGCCCAGCGGGGGGGGTGTTCTTCCTATCCTGGATCTAAAATCCATAAACAAATATCTTCAAATCCCAGAATTTCATATGGAATTTACAAGGTCAGTTTTCTCTCTCTGAGACGTGGAGAATACTTGGCATTTGTGGACATCCAGGATGCTTACCTACATATTCAGATTTATCATCCATCTCAACGTTTTCTGTGCTTTGCAGTAGGCGATGAGTATTTCCAGTTTATTGCACTGCAATTTGGCCTATCCTCTGCTTCTAGAGTATTCACAAAGGGCCCTTGCGCCCCTTCCTGCCAGTCTAAAAACTCTGGCCATTGAGGTTACAGGTTACTCCTTCGTAGGACTCCTCTCCCATTCAGCTATCTGCAAATGTCCATAGGAAAATGTAGATGCTTCAGGCTTTCGGGTCTGCTCTCCTACTCTCTCTTCATCTGGAATACATGGGTCTGACTCTAGACACAGCCCATTCAAATGTCTTCCAGCCAGAGAAAAAACAGCTTTCTTTCAAATCTCACACTCAGGACCAGGGCTGATCCTAGGGTAACAGATGCCCGGGTGCGGAAATATTTCTGGCGCCCCCACGTGGGCGTGGTCATCTTACTAACTCCCCCCACTTTACAAATGTTTCTATGGCTACGACTCAAACACAGAGATGCTCCCCTAAGAAGTCTTCATTACCCTGGGATCCTCCCATGATCTTTTAACAATAACAAACAAAGAAAAAGAGTACACTAATGGGACCTGGAGGGTGGTCTCTCTAATGCACACAGAGAGGGCTTCTGTTAGAGACTCTGTTAGAAAGAGCCCCCAGACATACTACAAGAGATGGTCAGAGACTGCACACATAGTACAAGGGAAGGTCAGACACTGCAGACATAGTACAGGAGAAGGTCAAAGACTGCAGACATAGTACAGGAGAAGGTCAGAGACTGCAGACATAGTACAAGAGATGGTCAGACTGCAGACATAGTACAGGAGAAGGTCAGAGACTACAGACATAGTACAGGAGATGGTCAGAGACTGCAGACATAGTACAGGAGATGGTCAGAGACTGCAGACCTAGTACAGGAGATGGTCAGAGACTGCAGACATAGTACAGGAGATGGTCAGAGACTGCAGTTCCTAAGGATGGAAGTAGATAATGGCCGACCAGACCCGGCAATACAGCAACATCAGTTTTTCTGATCAGGAGTCAGCCCACTCTGGGTTGCCCATGGCGACTCCGCTGGGTAGTGCTCAGATCTCTATTCTGGCAATGACTCCCTTCCTTTCTTCACCAGGGATGACGCCAGTCTGTGCGGCTTTCCCTCTGGTGGCACAGGGCAGCGGGGTTCTCTTTATGATGATGTCTCCTCAGCACTTCCTCTCCCTGGAGTCCTGGGTGTACTTTCCCAGCATCCTGGAGCTCTCTCTCCCCCCCTCATATTCAGCTTAGCATGCTGTGTGGGTTGCAGTTTCCGGGTCACAATGGGGCCGCCAGTCCATGGGACTACATGTCCCACAATCCTCTTCTCTGCTCCTTTTTATTGTATTTCTTCCCTGGCCAATATGAAGAAGGGAGAAGAAACATAGCGGGCAGCTGACCTGGCAAGTACAGCAGTGCGAGGAGGAGAGGGAGGGGAGGGGTCTAAGAGCCCGCAGCTGCTCTCTCTCCACTCAGACACGGGGCGATCCGTTCTCCGGCTGCTTCGCTCTCCTCCTCTGACAGGAGGAGGGAGGGGGGTGGGCAGTAAACACAGAGAGCCCTCTTCCCGGTGGCTCAGTCTCTTCTGCCCTGAGCCACTCCTGCATACCTCCCAACTTTTAAAGTTTTAAAGTCTGGGGAGAGCGTGACCTGCGGCATGCGCAGCTTATATCAAAGTGCCCATCAGAGCCCCCCCACAGCAGGTGTCCCCCATCAGAGCCCCCACAGCAGGTGTCCCCCCATTAGAGTCTGTCCCCATCAGAGTGCCCCCCCACAGGTGTTCCCCATCAGAGCCCCCCCCACAGCAGGTGTTCCCCATCAGAGCCCCCCCAGCAGGTGTCCCCATCAGAGCCCCCCCACAGCAGGTGTCCCCCATCAGAGCCCCCCACAGCAGGTGTCCCCATCAGAGCCCCCCCACAGAAGGTGTTCCCCATCAGAGCCCCCCCCCGCCACAGCAGGTGTCCCCCATCAGAGCCCCCCCCACAGCAAGTGTCCCCCATCAGAGCCCCCCCCCCACATCAAGTGTCCCCCATCAAAGCCCCCCCCCACAGCAAGTGTCCCCCATCAGAGCCCCCTCACAGCAAGTGTGCCCCATCAGAGCCCCCCCCACAGCAGGTGTCCCCCATCAGAGCCCCCCCACAGCAGGTGTCCCCATCAGAGCCCCCCCACAGCAGGTGTCCCCCATCAGAGCCCCCCCACAGCAGGTGTCCCCCACCAGAGCCCCCCCACAGCAGGTGTCCCCCATCAGAGCTCCCCCACAGAAGGTGTCCCCCATCAGAGCCCCCCCACAGAAGGTGTCCCCCATCAGAGCCCCCCCACAGAAGGTGTCCCCCATCAGAGCCCCCCCACAGCAAGTGTCCCCCATCAGAGCCCCCCCCACAGCAGGTGTCCCCCATCAGAGCCCATCCACAGCAGGTGTCCCCCATCAGAGCCCCCCACAGCAGGTGTACCCCATCAGAGCCCCCCACAGCAGGTGTCCCCCATCAGAGCCCCCCCCACAGCAGGTGTCCCCATCAGAGCCCCCCCCCACAGCAGGTGTCCCCCATCAGAGCCCCCTCCACAGCAGGTGTCCCCCATCAGGTGTCCCCATAGATCAGTACCTGTCCAACAGATCCCTGTAGCTCGGGCGCGCTGGGAGCAGAAGCACCGTGCACATTGCAGAGGGGTGTGGTATCTCTGGTTACTAGGAGGGCGGCACTGGAACAGCATTTCTGGGAGTGCGCTGGGGATGATTGGCAGCAGCTCCGGCCAACCCAGAAGAGAAGAGCCGACACACGCAGAGGCAGCGGGGCAGACAGGAGACTGCTCCACGCAAACCGGATTATTGGAGTCTAGTACCAAAACGTGTTCCGGTACTAGGCTCCACAGAGGTACACAAAGGTACTCAGCAAGAATTCCGGGGACAGCGGGAGCGGTATGCGCTCTTGTCAGTTTCTGGCGGGATGGGGAACCGCAGCACCCACTACATGCGCTCCACCTCCGCCTCTGGACACAGATGAGGAGGAGGGAGTGGAGCAGCACTCTGGAGCTTTGGCGCCCCCACCTCTGCGGCGCCTGGGTGCGGAGCACCCCACGCACCCTGCCTAGGATCGGCCCTGCTCAGGACTTCACTTCAAAGAGGTTTTCTCTATGAAATTCTCCATGGGAATTATAGGTTTCGGGGTGGCCTCCATCAAGGCTTTTCCTTTCACCCAGTTTCATTTAAGACCTCCCCAACATCTTGTTGGCATGGAACAAACATGCTCTTTATCTAGACCTACCATGCTCCTTGCCAGCCAAGCAAGGAATTACTTGGTGGATCTCCAGTCCATCCTTAACAATAAAGTTGTTCTTTGCATATCACTAGAAAGTGATAACAGATGCTACTCTCTCAGGCTGGGGAGGAGTGTTCCAAATCCCACAATTAAGGGAGCATGATCTTCAGTGAAAGCCAAGTTCCCTAGCAACATCTTGGAGCTCAGAGAGATCACAATGGAACTGCAACCCTGGTCCCTTCTTCTGCACGGACACCTACTCCCCTACATAAATCACCGGGGGGGGGGGGCACCAGGATTCATGTAGCCTTGAAGGAAGCAAGCCATAGCATCTCATGGAAAGAGAAACACTGTTGTTCACACTTCAGGTGACTGATTACCTCAGCTGTCACTGCCTGGACCAGGGGCAATGGGCATTTCAACCTGATATGTCAGAGATGGGAGACTTCAAACATGGCTATCTGGGCCTTCAGAGTCATCGATAAGTTAACTCTGTTCATAGCCAGGATCAAGGATTCTTTAGCACTGACATAGGATTCTTTTATAATTCCCCGGTCTCAGTTAAGGCTCATCTATGTCTTCCCTCCAGTGTAAATTCTTTCACATCTGCTCCACTAAATTATGCAAGAAAGGGAACTGGTAATTCTTATTGAACCAATATAGTGTATCGCTAACATCAATATACCTAAACAATAGTCTACTTAACACATCTAATAATACAAAATATTTGTCCCAAAAATATATAACAGTGCTTTTGTGTACCTCCAACAGGGCTGATGATCATACATAGAATTAATCTCTCCCTCCCTCCTTGCTTGGTCCCATATGCTGCTCAAATATAACATGCATTATATTACCAAAAGTACTAGGATGCCTGCCTTTATTTATATATATATATATATATATATATATATATATATATGTGTCTCAATATCAATTTTACACACACACACACACAAAAACTTTAATGGCATCCCAGTCTTAGTCCATAGAGTTCAATATTGAGTTGGCCCTCCCTTTGCAGCTATAACAGCTTCAACTCTTCTGGGAAGGCTGTCCACAAGGTTTAGGAGTGTGTCTATGGGAATGTTTGCCCATTCTTCCAGAAGCGCATTTGTGAGGTCAGGCACTGATGTGGGTGAAGAAGGCTTGGCTTGCAGTCTCCGCTCTAAATCATTTCAAAGGTGTTCTATCAGGTTGAGGTCAGTCAAGTTCCTCCACCCCAAACTCGCTCATCCATGTGCACTGGTCCAAATCATTTGGTGGAGGGGGGGGGATATGATGTGGGGTTGTTTCAGGGGTTGGGCTTGGCCCCTTAGTTCCAGTGAAGGGAACTATTTTATACTCCCAACTTTGTGGGAACAGTTTGGGGATGCCCCCTCCCTGGTCCAACATGACTGCCTGAAGAGTTGAAGCTGTTATAGCTGTAAAGGGTGGGCCAACTCAATATTGAATCCCAGTACTAAGATTGGGATGCCATTAAAGTACATGTGCATATAAAGGCAGGCGTCCCAATGGGCTGACATTGCATTTGTTCTAGTGTAAGTATGTAAAAAAAAAAAAATATATATATATATATATATATATATATATATATATATATATATATATATATATATATATATAGTGACACTGCTCCAGGAAAGGGAGATTTTTATTAATTTTTTTTTACTCTGAGTGCATAAAGGTGATCTCCAGGTTTCATATCACTTTTACAGCATTAGTCTGTATGGAACTGTTCCACTGGATACATTCTATTTTACACAGTATATTGATTGAGAGCACACATTGGTATGTGTATATACACAGCTCTGTTATAATATGTACACATTTTATGTTATGCACTTTATCACAAGCTTATTAATATAGCTTTGTATGATGATTGTAGCACTTTATTAACATACGCATAAGTCACTTATATATGTTTACATTGTCCTATTAGCACTTTATAAATCTTTTTGTTATGCGCAGAGTTATGTACATTTGGGTACACACTTATATATATTCGTATTGATTTGTGATCACTATTCAGACTCAGCAGCATTTCTATTTTACTATTTATTTATATTTAACACGTATTTAATAGTAGCGCAGAAGTCCATTTTTACAAATCATTTTTAAATAGTTTGCTTGGACCAAGCTGGTCCAAAATGAACTATTTACTTCACTAAGTGCTGTGTCAGCTCTAAGTGCTTTGAGAACTGTATGTAGCTGAAGCTACATACAGTACACAGTGCTGGGTTCTGACTGTGAGACGGACATATCCTGTCTCACACCCAGAACAAAACAGTTGGTCTGAGCAGCAGTCAGTTTTTTATTCTGTAAATACAGAGCTTCCTCTAATTGGCCAAGTCATAGATTGTGGTGTCATCAGCCCATCTCTCTGCCTCAATCAGAGGAAGCTTTGTATTCATAGAATGCATAGCTGCCTCAGAATGGCTCTCAGACCAACTCTGTTTTTGTTTTGGATGTGGGACGATATCTCACAGTTGAAACTCAGCACTGTGAACTGTATGTAGCTGAAGCTACATACAGTTTAAGGATTGAGCTCACGCATGTTCGCAAGTCCCCGTGCCTGCCAGGAAGCTGACACTCAGCAGCGCTAATCACGCGAAATCTGGAAATGTCTCACTGCCTGTGATTAAAGCTGCGGAGTGTCAGCTTCCTGGCGGGCGCAGGCACGTGGACTTGCGAACACGCCTAAGCTCATCCTTAATACAGTTCATACAGCAATTAGAGACAATGCAGCACTCATTGAAGGAAATAGTTTGGAGCAGCTTGGTCTATTTAAAGTGACAGGAAACCTGGAGATCCGCTTTATTACAGTCCAGGTTGCTGTGAGAGTAAAATGGCCCAAAGGCTGCAAGATGCAGTCTTTGTTTATGTGTGTGATCACAGTGATTGGTCACAACAATTGCATATAGGGCTAACTTAGCGTGTATAGGTGCATTTTTTATGTCAAAGCACTCCTCTCCTGAATGCAATTCTTCTGCATTAAGGAGAGGAGCTATTTACTGCCTCTAAATTCTGGTAAAAGCCTATGTGTGCATGGACACATAGGCTTTTATCGAGTTGAGCTCAGGGGCTTAGGCAAAAAAAAAAGCCAAAAGTTCCTAAAGCAGGAGCAGCAGTGTGCACGAGGCCTAAAGCTGGCCATACACAGTTTATTTTTCTTATTCTGAATTTAAAAAAAAATGTATTCAGAAAAAACTGGACCACTTCCCCCATCCACACATTCTAGGTGAATGGGGGAATCCTTGCTGCTACGCTATTCTAGTCTTACAGCGGGGAGATTCCCCCTTGTATCAAAATACTGTACAGAGATATACAGCCCCTAATCAAGCAGCTCAGGGTGGTTGAATTGATATATTGACTTCTGTTCTAAATGCAGTGGCAACACTTGGATTGAAATTTGGCCTGTACCAGTGGAACTGGCAGAATTTTGATCCATCTATGTCACCAGTACAGGTATTTTCTTACTATGAACTATGTACTATATACTACACTGGCCTATGGTGACCTAGATATTGAAGGCCATTGTTTCTTCCTACTAATTGGTTTGTGAGTGACCCTTACGGTAATGTCCAGCTGAATGCTGATGGTACAGCGGCATATGGTCATACATGGCCAGCACATTTCCTGATCTACAGTGGTTTGTGAGTAATGTTTGTTGTTGATGTCTAACTGTTTTTCTGTGTTACAGCCACCCCTGGTGACCTAGTCACACTCTGTCATTAACCCCTCGTTGCCTTGTAATAGGCGACAACTGGGAGTGTCAACTTTGGAGCCTCTGTTCCCAGTTGACGCCTATTATGGGGAAACTCATCAGGTGGAGCCGCATCTGTGATGTCATCGTGCACGAGTCAGCTGGCGAGGACCGCGGCTGTTTCTGTATTCGCTAATTGTAAGCTTCAAATGTGTAAGTGCAATATATGCTTTTAATAAACATTTGGTTTTAACTTGTTACACTATCAAGTTTCTTCCTCTTTCCACACATGCATGAGAGTTATGCGGCGTACACACGGTCGGAATTTCCGATGGAAACAGTCCGATGGGAGCCTTTCATCGGATTTTCCGACCGTGTGTATGGTCAACGGTCTTTTTCTGTCGGAATTTCCGACGGACTTTGAATTGAGAACCTGTTCTCAATTTTTCCGACAGAAAACCTTTCTATCGGATTTTCCGATCGTGTGTAGGCAATTCTGACACGCCAAAAATCACGCATGCTCAAAATCCACTACGAGACGGAACCGCTCGGTCTGGTAAAACTAGCGTTCGTAATGGAGATAGCAGATTCTTCACACTGGTTTTTTTTTTAATTCTTTATTGCGCCGCTCATTCTCTTCTTTATAATGCTAGAAGAATGAAGTGGTTTTGCTGCTTATATTCACACAGAGTTTTTACAAACGTATTTCTTTATTATTTCTAGGTCTCTCCAGAATAATATTTATATTAGAATTTAAGCCAGATCTGCATGAAATAGATATAATTTTTTAAAGTGTTTTTTTTTCTTTAATAAGAATATTTGTATTGTATTTTCTCGTGCTCTCCTTTTTATTTTTTAATGTTATGTTTCCACAACACCATTATTATGTATTATTTGTAAACCTGTTTGTTGTTGGTGTCCCTTGTTTAATTTTGACATTGTATTTTTGAAATGTACCTGCCTACTCCCCCAAAATAAATTGATTTGCTATTTGTAGAAAAACACACAGACAAGTATTTTCTGAAAACCAAATCATAATTTATTTACCATCATAATTACAAAATAAAGGCAACGCAGGAGAAATTGCTTCAATTGGTGAAGATCCGGGTTCCCAAGGCAGACATCAAATAAACTGGTAGCTGAGAAGTACATACAAAAAGGAGGACAATGAGGTCCAGGAGTCCCAGAGAACCGGAGCAGCAGCAGATGGTATATGTACCCAGTCTGTGGTCCTACAACAGAATGTTGGTTCTTTGAGACGTGAAGGCAGGGGATCACTTCCTGGTCTTCCGTAGAGCCTTCCCTGCAGCCTTCCCTGGAGGCTGTGGCTCTGGAGGTGGCATTGTGGCAGGAGGAGGAGGAGGATGGGGGAGAGAACAGAGGTGTTGGTTGTCCGACATTTACCCACTTAACCCCTTCTGTATAGTATCGAAAATGATTCACACTTTCGCTGTTGGCCCTCCTCCATTTGTTGCAAATTAGAGGCAATATACATGCCATAGGCCTCCGTAGCATCAATGGGGGATCTGAGGGACTCGTTAGCCTCCCTGATCAGGGCCAGTGCTGCCTCCTCTGCTTTTGTTCCCTTCCTCTGGCGTTTGTAGGGAAGGATGAGGGGAGGAATCTGGGATTGTGTGTGACTGGGCCCTGCCACCTCCTGGGTGACACTTCCCCCTGCCTCCTCCTGTGTGCCACTAGCCAAAGCCTCGTCCTGGCTGAGGTCATCCTGTGTATGAAAAAGGGACATAGTTTTAGTTTTTTGTTCATCAAACACACACAATTTTCAGCTCATGACTGTTGCAAATTTAATGTTAATAAATAGAAAAGACTATCATTGTGAGCCCAGCATTTTCCCTTCTTGTCCTAATCTTTTTTGGCCACTTCTGTCTATAAATCTGTGAAACACTTTTTGTTACTTCATTCATTTATTAGCAATAATAACATCTACTTACCAACAATCTTTTTTTTGCACAGATAAATTATGTATAAAAAACCTTTACCTGGCTCCATCTGGGCTCCTCAATCTCCTCCTGTATGGCAGGCCCAGGTTGGTCCACAGATGCCTCAGCTTGGGTAGAGGGAAGGCTGGTTGGAAGGCTGGTGGGAAGGGGTGCAGGAAGGGTAGAAAGTGATTCCCTGCCCTCCATCTGGTCATCTATGAACCTCATCCTGTTGTAGTACCACAGACTGGGCACATACACCTTATCTGCTGCTACTCCGGACCTCAGGGACTTCTGGACCTTCTGGTACTCCTTTTTATAGGTGCTTCTCAAGCTACCTATTTTTGCCTCAACAAATTTGATGTCTGCATCAGGGACCCGGGTCTTCACAAATTGAAGCAATTTCTCCAGCGTTGCCCTCCTAGCTGGCTTATTGTGGTACAGGGGTTTTTTCACCTCCCAGAGATTTCTCACTGTACTTATCTATGAATTCCCCAAGGAATTTGGGGTCCTTAAATGGGAGCATTTTCTCTGCAAGGCCAAACAAAATACAAAAATAAAAATCTCAGGATAATCTTTCAATGCAATATAGGCATCAATCTAGATTCAGTATAGGCCGCACATGACTCAAAAAAGTTTCAAATCTTACCTTCGTTCTAACGTTAGTTGTTGTTCGACGTTCTTGGTGGCGTCTGTTCCTCCTTCCCGTGCACACAGAACGTAGTTGCGACACACACGTGTTTGACGCTTTATATACACTGCGCATGCGTGAATCTCCGCCCGCCCCTGACGTCCTTTCTAGAATATTCGCCGCCCAGTTTCTTTCGTTGCAGTGGGAGCGGAACATGGCGGAGACACAGCAGGTGCATAAAAGCAGTGAGGAGGAGGAGGAGGATAGCCCGGAGCCTGAAACATCACGATCGAGGAGGAGATTTAAGGCCTCAAATATGTCCTTTGTGGAGATGATGGAGATGGTAGACATCTTGAGGAGCAACGACTATGATGGGAATTACGGTCCGTACCCCAACCCAAATATGAGAAAGGCCAAGATCATGACTAAAGTTGTGAAGCGTCTGTACAGTAATTTTGGGGTACGACGAACGAAGGATCAACTGAGGAAACGCTGGTCGGACCTCAAATTAAGGGAGCACGATCAGTATAGGAAGATCAAGAAAGTTCTTCGAAAAAGTAAGTATATTATGTCGTGTGTACCTATTATTTATTATTATTACATGCTGCGCCATGTGTTTTCCCCTAATAAGGTCTTGTACAGTCCAAAAAGGCTACTTTCATGGTCATACGCAGTAATCGTTCGTTGTAAACCTCGTTCCTTATCCAAAATACGATGTTTTCACAGATAAATGATTAAATACTGTAGGGCCTTCAATTTTGCACATTTATCCAAAAGAGTTTTTTTAGGACATTGTTGTCTAGATGTGTTTGAACCTAGAAGGAATATCAATCTTCATTCAGTGTAATGTATGTAGAGGACACTCTGCAGCTGTTTACACATCTGGTGCACATTTTAGGGTCTCAAATCAGGTACTCCAGTGGATACTTTGGGGTGTCTCCAGGTGGGAAAATTATCCAAAAAAGGTAAGTATTCCAGCCTGAGGAATTAAGGGAATAAATCATGTGTTCAGCTTGGAATTCTGCCCAAACAGACAATTGTCCCCCACTTCCAAGTAATGTTTATCATTTATATTTGTTGGCTCAAATATCTGTGTGCTAAGTATACCTTTTATTTTATTCTCATAGGGGAGCAAAGAATCGGTAAATATCATGTCCCCAGGGACCGGCCATCTCCGCAACGAAGGGAACAGAGGTCACCACCAGAGTATGAGGATGTGGAGGAAGGAGAAGTGGTCGAGATTGAGACCACAACAGGTGAGTGTCTGACACCCCAGATTCAGGTAATCAGACATGTATGCCTGCCTATTTATAATACATGGTGTGTTTTTTTTATTTTTAGGTGAAGTACAGGTTGTGGAAGAACAGTTAGTCACATCATTTCACCACTGACAGTGCCCAAAGGCTAATCCAGGACATAATGTTTTGTAGTCAGGATTTAGAGATAATTCGCAAAAAAACTAGGGATATTGAAGTGAAACTTAAAAACATGATTGATGTCCTTGGGAGAATCTAATTTTTCCCAAAATGTCCAACCTTTTCTTTTTTCTGTTTTATTAAAGAAGTTTACAACATTTTCAAAAGCCTAATTTTGAAGATGCACACAGTATGTCAACATGTGCTATCTGCCATCAGGGGATATCAATGTACGCGTTTTGTGCCTGCAACCCCTTCCTCAAAACTCAAGTCGGTGAGAGGAAGGGGTTGCACCCCCAAAACACATACATTGATCCCCCATGATGGGAGATAGCACATGTTGACATTAAGCATGGGATCAGGATGTAAATTCCCAGTTTGCCTGAAAATTTGTGTGCATCTTCAAAATTAGGCTTTTACAGGGGTGACTTCACCCCATCTGATGAAGGCAAGATCCACACATTTTGGACAATGTAATGTGTGATCTTGGCTTCAAAAGTTTTTCTACGTAGAACTTTTTTATGCACCAGAGTTGTGTATTTTATTTTTGGAAACATGGCTGTTTATGTACCGTAACCCCAATTTTTGGGGGTGAAAATGCAAAACTTGTTGTTTTTGTATAAAAAAAAAAAACATGTGAATGTATACGGAGTAAAAAAAATATATTTTTTGCTGAACAATGTGTGCCTTCTTCTTTCAATACCATTTCTTGGTGTTTAAATTGGTGTTTACAGTGACAATGGGTGTTTAGATAATAATGTGCAAACCACTTGGCACTACAAGTGCACTAGGAGACACAAAAAAAAAACACAAGCAGGAAATTCAAAGCAAGATTTTTCTAGATAATTAAAGGTAAAATTTATTCAAGCACTGCTGGCAAAGAAATGGCCCCCCTCCCCGAAAAATATTCAGAATAAGTTTCCCGCACTTCACGGGCGCTTTGGGGGGGCAAGCCAGGACGGGCCGCTTCCAGGGACGTGAGTGATTGTAGCCCAGTGTCAGGCCCAAGTGTTACCACATAATTTGGGTTTGTCCGTTTAAAAAAATTGTGCAAGATACAACATGATACCACGATGGTGTTCAGTTTATATTCCGCAATATTTATGGCCGTTTGGAACAGGCGGAACCGGCTGGCCAAAATACCAAACGCATTCTCCACGACTCTTCTGGCTCTGGCCAGCCGGTAATTAAATACCCTCTTCTCCGGGGTGAGGGTCCTCTGGGGGAACGGTCGCATCAAATGGTTTGCCAAACCAAACGCCTCGTCTGCCACGAAGACAAACGGGAGTCCCTTGACATTCTCCTCCGGGGGTGGCAATCCCAAGCCACCACTCTCGAGACGTTGGTAGAACTCCGTCCGGCAAAACACTCCTCCATCCGACATCCGACCATTCCGCCCCACGTCCACATATAGGAACTCATAGTTCGGCCCCACCACCGCCATCAACAGGATACTATTGAACCCCTTATAGTTGAAATAGTATGACCCCGAATGGGGTGGTGGGACGATGTGGACATGCTTCCCTTCGATTGCCCCTCCGCAGTTAGGGAAATCCCACCTCTGGGCAAACTGGGAGGCCACAGTCTGCCATTCCTGTGGCGTGGAAGGAAACTGTGGAGTCAAACAAGAAAAATATAATTAGTACATTTGATAATAAACATTACAAGCAGATTTTACACAAACATTGTTGGCAAACATCAGTATAACATTTCTTGTAGTATTTAAAGGCTAAAAATATAAGGTCCACTTATCAGATTCCTTCCCCCCTCTGATGGCCCCTTGTAAATATTTTTGGGGGGGGATGTTTTGGACAGGTAACCACCCTCTCCACTAGGTAATGGAGTAACAAAGTAATGTGCGATAGTTTGGCCAGCCCCTCCTTCATTACACTATTGGCAGCCCACTGTACAGGTAAAAAAAAAGGATTCTGCTATTACCTATCACAATAATAATAGGAGGAAGAGAATTAAAACAGTAGCATTTGAAAGTATTGAGGCAGGCCCTGGCACTACATGCTTGGAAAAATTAATCCATAAATATGACCACTATAGAGGTAGGTATAGTGTGTATTGGGTTTGGCAAAGTCAGCACATAGAGGATTGGTATCAGCTGACTGAGCAGTTGGGGGAGGGGGGGTTCTAAAAAGATTTGGGGCACCACAAAACAAAGCCTCAGGCCCTCTGAAGGAATTTAAGGAAAACTAGAACATTTGTACACATTTTAGGGGGTGTTTAGGGTAAAGCATTACAATGGAGCTGACAAAATACATTGTTAAGTGACTAGACTATAGGTATATATGGGCCCCGGATAGCATGCTGGGGGGGTTAGTGAAGGCAAAGATGCATGAAGGACAAAAAAGGAGCATACAAAAATCCAACATGCATGAGGACAAAGGGGCACGGCATATCGCAGCATATTACAGCATATTGAAGTCCTGGTAATTAGGGAACAAGGAAAGAAATACAATACATTAGCAAACAGTAAATACAATAGAATGTGATGTTAAAGAATACAACTTGCCCTCATATAGTCCTTCTGCAGGACCTGGATGATGGCAGAACAGGTCTCTGGAATAATGATCCCCAGAGCCTGGGGGGAGATGCCTGTCGAGAACTTGAGGTCCTGCAGGCTTCTCCCTGTCGCCAAGTATCTCAACGTGGCAACTAACCTCTGCTCCGCAGTGATGGCTTGCCGCATGCAGGTATCCTGCCTGGTAATATAAGGGGACAGCAAAGCCAACAGACGGTGAAAAACGGGGTCCGTCATCCTGAGATAATTCCTGAAATCATCAGGGTTATTCTCACGGATCTCACGGAGCAGAGGCATGTGCGAGAATTGGTCACGCTGGAGCAACCAATTCTTGGTCCACGAACTCCTCCTCGCCCTATTCATGGACCGGGCTTGTGTCAAAGTAAGAACCCCAACACCAAGCCCCCGCACAGCACGAACTCTACGACGAGTATGTACACGTAACATCGCTTCTAAACGGTCGGCTGATCAGAACGGACTAAAGAAAGCACTGATAAACAGCAAGGCCTGAAAGAACGAAATGCAAATCAAGCAACGAGCGGACAATAAGCACTGAAAATCAAAGTGTACTATATATAAATATATAGGCCGCAAAGACAAACAAATGCGAACTGACTACACGCACTGATAAGCAAATACGCACCGACAAGCACAAACTGTAGAGCAGGAACGATCTGAAGCACAAGTCTGAAAAGACACGAATCGTCTATAGCGAAACTCCTACCAACACGCGATAAACACGAGATCAGCAGAAGGAGCCCAACAGGTGCCGGAGATGGTGCTGAACTTTCCTTTTATGGTCTCGTCGTACGTGGTGGACGTCACCGCGTTCTTGGCGGTCGGAATTTGGTGTGATCGTGTGTAGGCAACACAGCTTGAGCGGAATTCCGTCGGAAAAACCGACAGTTTTTTCCGACGAGAATTCCGATCATGTGTACGAGGCATTACTGTGTGAGTCGGGACACACATGCTCCATAGAGTATCAGCTGATATCCTTGGATGACAACCTTATTGAGATTGGATCTGGAGAAGCTCCTTTCTATCTGCTGAGCCTAATGGAAATGTTGTAGCGAGTGAGAACGTATAACAGTGCATCTGGAAAGTATTCACAGCACTTCATTTTTTCCACATTTTGTTAGGTTAGTAAGCAAACTTCTTTCACACTGTCATTATGGGGTATTGTTTGTAGAATTTTGAGGAAAATAATTAATTGAATCCATTTTGGAATAAGGCTGTAACATAACAAAATGTTGAGAAAGTGAAGCGCCATGAATACTTTCCGGATACACTGTACTTTTGGTAAGAGTCTATGTGGGGATGGCACCCTCATGAGCACTTTTTCATGCTGTGTCTGTGGATCTGAATGAGGATAGGTCACATATTTGCACATGTAGCAATTTATATGCATTGCCGTTTTGACTTATTTTTGTGGGTTTGATCACTTACAGAAGTGCACTGGTTTATTTTTTTCTGATTATTTCAGTGAAAATCTTGTGTTCAGGCTTACTGGGTTGGGGCTCATTTTATTGTAATTATTGTATTTTTTATTTTCACTTTTTTGTGTGTAGTTTTTGGGGGGGATAAGAGCAGGATTTCTTTTGGATATATCTTCATGGCGTGAATAAATGCTGTAAGGTATGAATTCTTTCAAGAATTCTTCTAGACACACATGCACACAGTTTTTAAATAAACTTGGCAGGTAGGTTGTTCCAAACACCTCGGAGAACAAACCACAGATCTTCTGTGGATGTAAGGTGCCTCAACTCCTCCTATCTCTTCATAAAATCCCAGACAGACTTGATGATAATGAGATCAGGGCTCTGTGGGGGCCAAACCATATCTTCCAGGACTCCTTGTTCTTCTTTACATTTAAGATGGTTCTTAATGACATTGACTGTGTGGTGTCTTTGTCCTGCTACAGAATACATTTGGGGCCAATCACACACCTCCCTGATGGTATGGCATGATGGATAAGTAACTGCCTGTATTTCTCAGCATTGAGGACAGCACTGATCGGACAACATTGAGATGTATAGATAGATGTAGTGGTCGGCCAAGGAAACTTATCGCAGCAGATGAAAGACACATCATGTTTACTTCCCTTTGGCATTAGAAGTTGTCCAGCAGTGTTATCAGAACAGAACTGGTGGAAACCAGTGGGACCAAAAAGCCAAACCTCCGATGTGGAAACAAGGCTAAGTGGCTCAACTACAGCAAGCACGAAAGCATAGGAACTGTGGTGAAGAAAAATGGCAACAGATGCATTAAATTGATGAGTCAAGATTTGATATATTTGGCTGTAGCAGGGGGCACTTTGTTCACCAAAGGGCTGGAGAGAGGTACAATGAGTGTCTGCAGGCAACAGTGAAGCATGGTGGAGGTTCCTTGCAAGTTTGAGACTGCATTTCTGCAGAGTTGGAGATTTGGTCAGGAACAAATGGTGTTCTCACTGCTGATAAATGCAGACACTTATCCATTATGCCATACCATCAGGGAGGTGTGTGACTGGCTCCAAATTACTCTGCAACAGGACAATGACCCCACACATACAGCTGATATCATCAAGAACTATCGTTAGCGTAAAGAAGAACGAGGAGTCCTGGAAGTGATGGTTTGACCCCCACGGAGCCCTGACAACATCATTGAGCCTGTCTGGGATTACATGAAGAGATAGAAGGTTTTAGGCAGCCTACAGAGACCTTCAAGATGTTTGGAACAACCTACCTGCCGTGTTCCTTCAAAAACTGTGTGCAAGTGTACCTAGAAGAATCGATGCTGTTTTAAAGGCAAAGGGCGACAACAAATATTGATTTGATTTGGATTTCTCCCCTGTTCATTTAATTTCCATTTTCTTAATTGATAAAAAAGAAACTATTAACACTTCTTTTTCTGAAAGCATTCTTAATATACATTTTTTTCCCCACATATGCCTAAAGCTTTTGCACAGTACTGTATATGCATACATATATAATGTATATGCAGTATATATAGTTCCAAAGAGCCACCACACTCCAAAAGTGTCTTGCTTGTATCACCAGTTTCTTTATGGTCATTACAGGCATCTTCACAAAACACACAACAGTTTCAAGCCTCACCGCTCTTCATCAGGGGAAATGAAAAATTACCGGTACACCGCACAAGGCTGCCTTTTTAAATACTACTGCAGAATGGAAATCACAAATTCAAGCAGAACAGGCACTGTCTGCAGTTAGTATCACATTGCAACCAAACCAATATAAAAAAGGGAAAATTTGCTAGCAGAAGAAATTTTGCCTCTCGATTACGGATTCTTTGTATCAAAACATAATCACAATGATGTTGCATTGTATTAACCTGAATATCCCACTTTAGTTAACAATAAAGCATCCAAAAAATTAAGAAATGTATTTCAGGAATCAGTCTAAATCCACTGAATAGCTTCCTCCGAGAAAGTACACAAGAGAAAATCAGCTGTCACAAAAATAAATGTCATAATCCATATTTGGACCATCTGGATGTGGAGATCTGAATCATTTTATTTACCACACCTCCTTTTTTTCCATCTTGAATACTAGAGGCCCCGCTTCTTCCCATTTCTACATGGTGGGCTGGGATCAAGATCTCATAGTCCCTATGGAGCTAGAAGATTGAAGTAAATGTTCACTCAACACCTCTATCTTAGAAACTGCCTATAAGGTCTTCTTCTGGTGGTATTGGGTCTCTGTCTAGATCACTTGAGCCAACCATAACTACCCTGACAGATGTTTCAGAGGTTGCGGGCTACGTGGGGACACAATCCGTATTTGGCGACCCTGCTTTAAACCCATAGCCTTTTAGGCCTGAATTGTTGGGCTACTCCAAACTCTATTTCACCTAATTGTTCTCAAGGATGCACACACAGCCCTTCTTCATCGACCAATTCTGTTTTTTTTTTCTCTTATCAACAGAAACGAACAACTTACCTGTTTTTCGTTGCAAAACAAATGATATCCAAGGCATGGAAAAAGTCTTCAGCCCCCTTTCAATAAGTTAAGGATTACATGAACTTGATGTTGGTGAATGAAAAAATGTACAGTATCCTTCACGATTCAAAGTTTGAGAACCATGGCTACCATGAACCATGACCTATAATTTATTTCTAAACCCTTTGCCTGAGTCTATGGTGGATGAATTCTATTTGTGTTCCATCCCTTTCTTTCTTTGCATTTCACTTCTGACTTTTCTATTTTTATTACTTTCCTTCTTTGGCATTGCTGGGTCCCTGTACTGAATCATTAATTATTTGTTTTTATACTATGGAATGCACATAAAAGTATCTTTTTAAGGCTCTTATTTAGGACATGGCCTCGGTATATGTCATTGTACCTTGGTATTAATTTATTGTAGCCACTGTGTGGGTGATTTAGTTCTTATTTCTTGCCTACAAATGAAAGGGTAACTTATGAAAAAAAAAATTGCAAATAAAAAAATAGAAATATTGCATATACAATTGCAACTTAAGTCATATTGAAATTGAATGTTATTAAAAATAACTTTTCCTTTTCAATCTGCAGCTCTGATATTTTTTGTAAAATGCAATACAACATGGCTACCTGGAAGTGTTCTGTACACAGAATGTGTACAGAGTGCCCCCAGAAACATAATTTCCTGCTTATGTAATTGGCTTACTGATTTTCCCAGAAGTCTGCACTAAGATACAAGTCAGGTATCGGGTCTCCCCTGCAACAAAAATATTTTGAGAGATACTTCCAATAGGAAATCACATCTAAAGGGATGCAGACTCTCCAATTTCCTCATTAGACCCCTGCAGGTGCTGCAGCTGGTTGATAATTATGTAACCACTTCCATTACATTCACTTAGCACACAGATGAAGACAAACACACAGGGATTTCTTCAGGTAGGAATCTGCCACAAAGTTTGTTAAAATCCTTGCAATGTACATAGAGCCTCCAGAGGGGAATGCTTTTTTTTTCTCAACAAAGTGGAGTTACTCTTTAATTAAAAAAAAGATTGAATGTGAAAAATACAATTGCCTCCTCCTCTTACCTAGAACAGGGTAAGTCTGCATTTTTTTTCAAGGATAGAGTCTCTATACCATGTTACATGGGCCACATGAATTACATAGGAAGATTGATGTTTAATCTGACATATGGTCCATGTTTCTGGATGTCTGAATTGGTTTCCCTTCAAAATTAGGGGACACTGCATACAAGATGAACAGGGAAAGAATTCTCCTCCCCCCCACCCCCAAAGAAAAAAAATGTTTTTTTGCTGTAGAGGTCCTAAAGTCACATTGAATTGATATGTCCCTCGGTACACGGTTCCTTTTGAAAGCCTGAAACAGAGACATCTGAAATTCAGGAATGTCCGGGTGGGCCTGTGCCAATGGGGATCAATGTTTTTAATAGAGGTAAAAGCTATTGTGCTAGTAGGGGGTGGCATTTCACTGAGAGAAAAATCCTTTTGGATATATTGTGTCTGGATTTCTATGGTGTTACACCTAATAGTTTACGCAATTAATACTCTAACAAATACCAAGGCTACAGTGTCTCCTGAAATGTAACTGTCATCTGTTGCAGCTGTATTTCCAATTAACTTTGGTCACCAACAGTACGCTTGTATACTTTAATAATTGGCTGTGAACCAAAAAACACATATGGAGGATGATAAGTCATATTTTAATAACTGGTCTTGATCAGTGGGTTTAGTACACTATAAATATCCATGTGCAATCGGCCCTACTCCACACAGACAAAAATTATCAAGAATGGAATTTTTTCTCATCAATTGAGATGTTGAACAGAATTTTTTAACTCTATATCAGTGTTGCATGGAGTTGCTATTGGGTGTCACTGTCACTCCACCACAAAGCAAAGAATTCATAAATAAAGCTGATATATATCACACAGATCAGGCCATGTAATCTTTTCAAAAAGGTTTTTGTAATTTTAATGTATTCTTTTGTTTCTTACTCTAGTGGGGGTGTAAATGAGGCCTATATCACCAATTACCTTATTTTCATTACAAGCATCTTCATGAAACACACAACAGCTTCAATCCTCATAAGGTGCAATGCTAAATACATTGCACAGGCAGCCTCATTAAATACTACTACAAAACAGAAATTATATACAGGCAGCACAGACCTTACCAAATTATTATACAAATTCAACAATTTGCTAGCAGAAAAAAATGATCTCACCCCTCTACAATATGGATTCTTTAATGAAAACCTACCCACAGTCCTGTTGCATTGTTTCAACCTGAATATCCCACATGAGTATGTGTGTGTTTGTGTATGTCACTACGATGTTCAACATTCCAATACACTGTGTTCACTAAGAAACACAACCAAACATTTTCAAATGTATCCAAACTCCCCACTGATATCACCAAATGTGTAAAGGAGTTCCAAATCCTTACTTCTCTAACAGTAAATAACTCATTACGCAGATTGAACTGCTTCTCGTCCAACTTTATTGTGTGGCCGTTGGTCTTCTTTAGAAACCCAATATCAAATAGTTTCAACCCAATGCTAGAGTCACCATTCAAAAATTTAAATATTGCATTCATATTCCCTCTTAAGTGTGTCTTGTCCAGAGTAAGTTTAATGTTTGTATTCATTCCTCATACAGTAAGTGAAGTCCTCCAACACGCTTATTAGCTTTCTTGACCTTTTCCGGACTCTCCAGTTCAAGAACATCCTTCCTCAGGAGAATATATATTGCACACAGTGTGATAGTGTGGGTGGAGGTCCAATTCAGTATCATGTTTGGAGCTCGGAAGATTGAGTGAGGATTGTGATTCATAGGGCGTTATTTTAGATGATCATGTATGGCCACTAAAGCACATGGATACCTTTGGCATGTGGAGTGTATATCATTTTTGATGATTTCATAATTTATTAAATATGTCTTTATTAGTGCATGGTATTCAATTATATACTGCAGCATGTTTGTTATCTTGCTTTTATATTTTGTTCACCACTGTAGATGAGTGCAGCAAATTTTCTATTTTTCATTCCTCCTCAAGATTGGTGACCAGAGCTAGGCCACATACTCAAGATGTTGCCAAACCAAAGTTTTGTTCAGTGGTAAAATTCTTGTTTTATCTCTTGAGTAAATACCATTTTTAATGCACTCTAATAGTCTGCTATTAGAGTGCAGCTTGGCATTGCATGCTATTGCTGAGTCTGTGATCTACTAAGCGCCTCAAAGGTTATCCCCCTAAAAAGTAACTTGAATGCAAATGTTTAGCTCCCAAGTGCATTGCTTAATATTTTTCATTATTAACACTCATCTGCCATATAGCTGGCCACTCCTCAATCCTAGCTAGGTTTTATTGTAAAGTTGTTATGTCTTGTTGTGAAGTTATTGTCATGCTAGGCCCTGACACTGTGTGAAAGTAGACACAAATTGACACAGGGATCTCATGAATGCATAATCTCTGTAATGAGTAGAGAAAACTAGGAATTCAGTTTTCTCCAGGCATTTATTTTAATCTTGTATCACAGTCTGGAGTCTTGAAGGCTTCAAAGAATCTTGGGTAGGACAAAGCCTTCAATCGTGTGTCCAGGTCTTATTGGAACAAATGTACATATTCGCCAGCACACCATGGATCGACATATGCGTATCGGCCTAAACTGAGGGACAAAAGTTTTTTTATATATTTTTTGGGGATATTTATTATAGCAAAAATTTTTGTTTATAGCGCAAAAAATAAAAACCGCAGGGGCGATCAAATACCACCAAAAGAAAGCTCTATTTGTGGGAAAAAAGGACGCCAATTTTGTTTGGGAGCCACGTCGCACGATCACACAATTGTCAGTTAAAGCGACGAAGTGCCGAATCGCAAAAAGGGGCCTGGTCCTTTGGCTGCCAATTGGTCCGGGGCTGAAGTGGTTAAATATGAGATCTGGGGTCAAAAAGTCCTCAGATCTCATATTTACACTAAAATGCAAAAAAATAAAAAAATTTCATTTGAAAAAATGACAACAGAAAAATGTTCCTTTAAGACCTATGGGTGAAAGTGACGTTTTGACGTTGCTTCCGCCCTCCTATGGTATGGAGTGCGGTACGGGTGAGGGCCATCTTAGCCTCACTCGTCTCCATACCCAGGACATGGAAGGACCCGATCACCTTCGCTGCTGCCGACGGCTCCGGTAAGCTGCGGAGGGCATGGGAGAGCGGCGGGAGGGGGGTGGCACCTCTCCCATCACCGATAACGGTGATCTTGCCCGCAATGGAGACCACCATTATCGTAAAGAGGACCGACTCCTGAAAAGATGGATATCTCGGTTGTGGCAGTAGCTTCTGCCATCACCGAGATATCCCTCTTCAAAATGCCGACGTATATCTACAGGAGTCGGTCGGCAAGTGGTTAAATATAGTGCCTGGGGGGTCCCCTTAGTTTGCCTGTAAAATGGTCCATCTGTACCATTGTTCCATTTTCTGCTGCAGAAAAAATTACAAATATAAAGAAAAAAAATTACATTTAAATTGATTTTCCCTGCAAGCTTTCTTTATTTTGTAAACAACAACTTGGGGAGTGTAATGAGGCCACAGTTTAGTGCACACGGCCCCCTCATAGTGGCATGGGAACGCCTGCCTCTCTGTTTTGGCCTCTCCCAGACATGATGGGGGGTCCCTAATACACAAATTGTATTCTATAATAGCAAATGGGTGATTGGATGCACTTTATTTAATGAAATGTGGTGTTTGGTGCACTATAAACTATGTACAATTGAGCATTTTCACTGACACAAATTAAAAAGCTAAAAAAAATATATAATATTAATAAAAAAGGGCGGCTTCGCTTCGCGGAGAGGATGCGGCCGACGTGATGACGCCGGCCGGCTCGGTGGGAGGAGTCTGCGCATAGCGCTCGTGGCGGGAGTTACAATGCGGGACGCCGGAGCAGACGGGAAGTGAGAGCCCCGGACCGGCGGGAAAAGATCTCCCGCACCCGCCACAGCGCACGCCTTCCGGACCCGGCATCCCGCGGCACAGGGGGGGCATTGTACGCGGCGAGGTTAAGACCTGGACACAGCTCTGTGCGGCGGGGGCGCGGGGGCCGACGGGGCCTCCCGGGCCCTGCTCTTCCTTGCCTCCCGGTATCTTCCCCCCCCCCCTCTACCAGCCAAGCAATAGCAGTCGGCACATTAAGGTAACTCTCACTCGGGGAGAAACAACTGGGGCGGGCGCCCCCTCCCCCTCCCCCTTCACAACACAGGAGGTCTTGCAGAGGATCAGAAACTTGAGGTAATATCTATATTGAAATGTTTTATATGACAGAGGCTCCTACCGGAAAATAAATGACGGGACCTACCAAGGATATCTAGGTATTGGGGGGTCAAAATAGTACCTTAAATTGCCTCTTAATACATGCTGAATAATACAATTGTAGCAATACAACCGCAATGAATGTACGTTAAACACGTCATCTGTGAGACAGACGCAGATATCTGAAATAACTGTTTTTGCAACAGGAAACACCCGCAAGGTTTAAACCCAGGATTGTACTTGTATGAAATATCGGGGGGATAAGCCCAGAACGAATAGCACACTCTGGGACTCTTTTTCTCTTAGTGGTCTTCTTTTTTTTTTTTTTTTTGGGAACTTTTTCCGGAAGATAAATGATGAGACCTACCAAGGATATCTAGGTACTGGGGGGTCAAAATAGTACTTTGAACTATTTCTTAATACATGCTGAATAATACAACTGTAGCAATACAACCGTAATGAATGTATGTTAAATATGTCATCTGTGAGACAGACGAAGATATCTGAAATAACTGTTTTTGCAATAGGAAACCTCCGCAAGGTTTAAATCCCAGGACTGTACTCGTATGAAATATCTGGGGGAGAAGCCCCGAACGAATAGCACACTCTGGGACTAGCAAACAAAACCAGTCCCCTTTTCCTTTTTTTTTTTTTTTTTTTTTTTTTTTTTTTTTTTTTTTTGCTTCTCTCTTTTCCCCTTCCTTGGTCTCTTTTCCTTTCAGTGGTCTTCTCTCTTCGGGTTCTCTTTTCTCTCGGCCCTACCCTGACTTTATGAAAAGTAGAAAGTGCAAGACCGCATTATATGGATCCAGTGAAGACTTCTTGTAAGGTATTATAAACTGACGAGACCTTGAGATACCCAGAAAACATCCTGTACAATAGATTGCCCAGGGAAACAGAAATAGTAAAATCTGTCCATCTATTAAAGAGGAAAATCCTGCACAGTATAATTAAAATTGACTATATAAGTGGCCCTAGCAGAGTAAGGGTGGGAATAAATATTGGTCGACGGCCATATACATAACAATCAGCTAAGGGTCAAGCATTAGGAAGAGGAGGGAATAGGTTCCTCTCTTGTTGGCCCCGTCTGTGGAGTAATCTTTCTGGAGGTTTGGACTGGTCTGGGCACAAAAGCAGGAACATCTAACTATCAATAATAGCCCACTACGAATAGTGCCTGAGCAGGACAGATACAGTTCTACCCGAAAGCCCGACCCCTGAACCACATCTGTACCCCGAATTCGTCATACCCCCCTTTTTTTGAAAAAGAGCCCAGCAAAACTAAACAGAGCCAGCTCTCTCTCTTACCCCCCTAGGACATTTAGATCATACCCGGGTCTTGTCTCCCAGGTAACTTCGATCTATGGAGGCCGGGAATTAACCCAGCCCCTTAAAAAAAAAAAAAAAAAAAGCTGGGTAAACGCATCAGGAAAATTAAAGACAAGGGAGTAAATATGAGCAGATCAACGAACAAAACAACAAAAGCTGCCCCTTCCAAAAGCAGTAAAGAGAAAAACTCGGAAAGCACTATTAAGCAATACATGACCCAAGGGGCGAGCCCAAAAAATCCAGAAGGCTCAAGGCAATCTCATCTGAAAGGAGAGAAGAAAAAGGGTGTGGAAAAAATACTGGAGGAAACCATGGCCTCAGTGTCCATCATAGAGAGTGAATTGGAGGAGAGCAGAACAGAGGAGTTAAGAGAGGATGCTCATCTACCAACAAAAGGGGAGATGGAGAAGATGCTCACAAGACTGGAGAAGGCTATAAAAACAGACATCACCCTCCTGAGAGCAGATTTAGGTTCTCTGTTAACAAGAGTGGAAATGGCCGAGGAGAAAACAGAAAAACTGGATCAAGAGATAAATAAGTTGCAGGGCCAGTTGCATCAAGAGAAGATGCACAGAAGGAGATTACAATACAGAATTGAGGACCAGGAAAATCGCAGCAGACGACAAAACATAAGAATTAGATGCGTCCCAGAAACCAGAGGGGAAGATCTTAAGCAGATTATTCAAAAAATATTTGGTCCAATCCTTGACAAAGGAGAAGAAGATTTCCCAAGAACCGACAGAATACATCGGGTCGGTAAGCCTAGAGATTACAACACAGACCGCCCAAGGGACATCATCGTTCGTTTTACGTACTATGAAGATAAAGCTGAGATCTGGGCAAAGATAAAGAGGCCCATGCAGATACAGTATGAAAGCAAAGACCTACAGATATATATGGACCTCGCACCCGAAACGCTGGATAGAAGACGACTGCTGAGACCCCTCCTGGAGAGTATGCGGACACGAAATATCCGATATAGCTGGGGGTTTCCAGCTTGTCTGATCGGCTTCAGAGAGGGGATCTCGGCAAAACTAGTATTCCCAGAGGATTTGCAAGAGTTCTGTGAAAAATTGGACTTACCAATCCCAGAGTTGCCCGGCTGGCTGGAAGACTAGTTAGCCCAAGGGAGAGGGGAGGGGGGGGGGGGGGGGGGTTTCGGGGGGTGTGGGGGGGGTGTGGGCGCGGGGGGGAGCCCCTTCGGCCCTTACGTACTGGCCCCTCGGGGCCTAGCCGGAGAGGGAAGGGAAAATGCGCAGAGCTCCTCAAAAGTGGCTCAATGATGGTCAAGATTACCGGGACCATAGGCGAGCCTGGGGCCATAGAAAGGCCATGGGGGGAGCGGGGGGTTAAGCCCGGGTTAGGGAAGGGAGGGGGAGGAAGGGAGGGAGGAGGGGGAGGGAAGGGAGGAAAAGGGGGGGGAGAAGGGGGGCCCGACCAGAAAGTTTTGGGGAATAGGATCAGAAGTTTGACCACACCAGGCTAATATAATAGGATGCCTACTTTAAATTTCATAACATATAACGTTAAGGGACTCAATTCACCCAATAAGCGCCATAAAATCTTGATGGAACTGGGACAATATTCCGCCGACGTAGCCTTCTTACAGGAGACACACATCTCACATAATTCAAATATAAAACTAATCTCCAAAGATTTCCCCACATGGTATCAAGCGGATACAGTCACTACAAGAAGTAGAGGAGTGGCAATTGGCTTTGCCAAAAATGTGAGGTTCTGCCTGGAAAAGAGGGAGTCTGACCCAGAAGGAAGATACCTCTTTCTAGAGGGTAAACTAGAGGACACAAAAGTTACCTTGGTCAACGTATACTCCCCTAACAACGATCCCAGGGCATATTTAATTAAAATCTTAAGGAAAGTGATGGAGTTTCGGGGGGGAAGGCTGATTATGATGGGGGATTTTAATTTTTGTCTAGAGCCACAATGGGATAGTACGTCCCGGGCGCCTGGGACTAGCAACGTACAATTACATAGGATTAAGAAAAAACTTCGGGAATATCAAATAGTAGATGTTTGGCGATGCCAGCACCCTAAAGACAAAGATTTCTCGTTCTACTCCCAGGCGCACGGGACGTACTCACGAATTGATTATATTCTAACTGAACATAGAACATTAGAACAAGTATTAGAATCAAATATTGGGATAATCTCATTATCAGACCATGCTCCGGTATGGATGAAAATACAAATGACCCCGGCAGCCAAAGCGCCCCCTAGGTGGCGACTAAATGAGGAATTAATAAGAGAAGATGCAGGCGCCGAGAAGATAAGAACAGAACTGGAACAATACTTCAGGGCAAATGACACAGAAGGGATCTCGAGTAGGTCATTATGGGAGGCCCACAAAGCCTTTATAAGAGGTATCCTAATAGCCGAAGGGACAAAAAAAAAAAAGAGACAGAACCAGAAAGATAAAAGAGATTACAGGCGATATAGCTAAACTAGAACAGAGACATAAAATATCTCAAAAACCCGATAGTTCGCTATACCTAGAAATAATAAACAAAAGAGAAGAACTCAAAAATCACATGGAACAAGAAACCAAGCAAAGATTTTATCTCCTCGCCAGGGAAAATTATTATGGAAGCAACAAATCCCCCAAATATCTTTCCAAAATGTTACAGGAGAAAAAAAAGCTAAATTTTATTGAGAAAATACAGACAGATAGGGGGACCCTAGAATACACTACGAACGGAATTGCACAAATCTTCAAGGGCTATTACGAGAAACTATATGCAGTAGAGCACGAACCGAAGGGCGCAATTTTAGATAAGAAGGGAAACACCACGGCCTTTTTAAGGCAGGCGGGCTTAGCCAGAATGACAACAAATGATAGTGTGGAAATGGAAGGCCCAATTACAGAAGAGGAAATAGGCCGCGCATTGGCCGACACGGGGAATGGGAAAAGCCCAGGGCCGGACGGGTTCACGATATATTACTATAAGAGGTTCCAGAAGATCTTGATCCCATGGTTATGCAAGTACTTGAATGGCCTCGGAACAGACTATCAAATGAGTAAAGAGGCTCTATTAGCCTCGATAACGGTCATAAAAAAAGAAGACAAAGACGGAACTTGCTGTTCGAACTATCGGCCAATATCTTTGCTAAATGCAGATACCAAACTTTTTGCCAAGATACTCGCAAGTAGAATCAAAAGGCAGATGAATAAGTTAGTACACCCAGACCAGGCGGGGTTTGTCCCAGGGAGGGAGTGTAGAGATAGCGGGGTCCGTACTCTGCTCCTGGTGCTCCATGAGAGGGGGGGTGGAGGTCCCAGTCTGCTCCTGTCGACCGATGCCCAGAAGGCTTTCGACCGGGTAGACTGGGACTTCATGTTCACGACACTGGAGGAATTGGGCTTCGGCCCAAACATGCTGAAATGGATAAGGACGCTATACCACCATCCGACAGCGACAATCAAGATCAATGGCGTGGACTCGCCCCCCTTCGAAATGAGGAACGGAACCAGACAGGGATGCCCGTTGTCCCCCCTTTTGTTCGTTCTCTCTCTCGAACCCCTTCTGTCCACGATTCGGGGCGACTCCGGGATAGCGGGATTCGAGATAGAGAAGGAGGAACACAAATTATCCGCATACGCGGACGATGTATTATTTTACATTAAGAAACCCAGTAACACTTTGCCCCGATTGATGGAGACAATCCAAAAATACGGGGAGATCTCAAATTTTAAAATAAATTTTGGGAAGTCTGAGGTGTTGAACATTAACACCAGAAAATCAGAGAAGCATACTCTCCAAAAGGCTTTTAAATTTCCCTGGCGGGAAGAATTGAGATACTTAGGTATAAAATTAACAACTAATATAAAAAAAATTTTCAAGCTCAACTTTGTCCCTCTTTTAGACGACATTAAAAATGACATAAAAAGATTCGGACACAGACCCCTCTCTTGGTTCGGTAGAATCCAAGCATTAAAGATGTTCATTCTTCCTAAAATTGTATATAAAATACAAATGATGCCAATTGCACTCCCCAAATATTACCTAGTAAAACTTAAATCCCTACTGACGGGGTTCATATGGAAAGGGAAAAAACCCAGAATAGCGTTCTCCACCTTGAAACAGGGAAAAAATAACGGGGGGCTAGCAATCCCAGATATAACTCTATATTATAAAGCTATTGTACTCTCAAGAATTACAGAATGGATAAAAGAAAATAAAGAAAAAAGATGGGTGAGCTTGGAGTGCTCCCTGAACAAGGTAAAATTAGGGAACACTATATGGAATCCTCCTAAATTTAGGACAGCCGAATTAAGTAAATGTAAACTCACACAAAACACATTAAAAATATGGGACGGGATATATAAAAAACACAATAAGAAATATAATTCACCATTAATTAGTTTAAAAGAAAACAATTTTTTTGCACCAGGGATGAAGATTAATGGGGGGAACTGGATACAACACGAGCACGCACAGCTTAAGGATATAGTAAAGGAGGGAAAGATTCGCTCACTACAGGAACTAAAAAACACAATAGGTTTTGAGGAGATAGATGGGTGGAGGTATCGTCAACTCGCTTGCTTCACGCAGAGCCTCCCACGCCCCCTAAGGGAAGAGACAGAATTAACCACTCTGGAACGGACATGTCTAAATAAAAGCACCAGGGGCACGATATCTAGGTGGGGCAGGCTCCTGCTTGAGGGGGAAGAGGGGGGGACGCCTACATTCATCTCAAAATGGGAAAAGGAGTTGGGAACACAATGTGATAGCGTCACTATTAAGAAAATATTCAAACTTACACATAGGTCCGCACACGACAACAAATCGGCTGAAATAAACTACAAAGTATTATCAAGATGGTATGTTACCCCTGATAAATTGTGTAAATACCAACAAGATAACCAAGGGGACTGTTGGAGAGGATGTAGTGAACTAGGTACCATGTCACATATCTGGTGGAGCTGCCCCAAGATCAGGGGGTTCTGGGAAAAAGTAATACAACATATAAAGGAAATAACCAACATAACCCTCCCATTGGAACCATGGTCAATATTATTACATGGGACAAAAGAAGGGGTAAAAAAATACCAAGGCTCACTTGTCCCCCACCTCTTAAATGCAGCAAAAATAGCAATACCCAAGAAATGGAAGGAAGTTGAGGGTCCAACAACTTGGGATTGGGTAGACGAGGTAGAAAGGATATACACTATGGAAAAGAGACAGGACGATAAGGGACAGGTACAGGAAAAACCAGACAAATGGGAAGGATGGCGGGCCTTCAAAAAAACATGGAGCCAGAGGGAACACCTTGCCTGTGCCTAAATGTCTATACATTTATGTCGGTCCTTATTTTTTCTTCTTTTTCCTATACCAAGGAGAATA
This sequence comes from Lithobates sylvaticus, assembly GCA_028564925.1. Taxonomy (NCBI): domain Eukaryota; kingdom Metazoa; phylum Chordata; class Amphibia; order Anura; family Ranidae; genus Lithobates; species Lithobates sylvaticus. Next base: position 289,748,814 of record CM053028.1, on the reverse strand, counting down.
ACCAAAAACTGGTCGGGTCCGGGGGGGGATGGGGGGGGGGGACGGGAGGGATTTGGGGGGGGGGGGAAGAGGTAAACATGCTTATCGAGGCCGACTAAAGCGAACGAGCCAAGGGCCCGATTTTGAGCCAAGATATACTCGCCCGAAATAAAAAAAAAAAAAAAAAAAAAAAAAAAAAAAAAAAAAAAAAGACACAAACAGGGAAAAAGTAAAGACGGCTACAATGATGTGAATGGAGACGGGATACGCATGATTACTATAGCTGATCTAAAGTCTCCCGGAATATTTCGCTGATGTGGAAAAAAAAAGAAAAAAAAAAAAAATATTAATAAAAAAGGGGGAATACAAGCGTTGCAGTAAGACAAACTGCAGCTGACAATTTAAAAAAAGGTGTCAGGGGAACAACAACAATAATAACAAAAACGAACGCAGTGCCAAAAAAAAAAGTATTATGTAACTGGTGCAATATAAACCCTGTTTGAGAGGTTCTTACTCCCTGCTTATCTCTATGACTCTACAAGAACTGTTGATGTTATTGGGACAGAGACACAAGACTGAAATTCTAACCCTTCGCACTCTACTAAATCTGTGTTTTTTTTTGTCTGAGTCGTTGTTAGATAGAAAATGAGTGGAAATCACCCCAAGGGCTTTTAGGGTTGAAAATATTTTTATTAGTAGAATAAACAGTATATCAGAAATACAATTGACACATTAATTAAAGGAAGGCGGCAACGAGCGTACCAAATGGCTATCGCCTACAGTAGCGTCCCAAGGGCTTTTAAAGGAAAACTTTTATTTTCTAAAAAGAAAACATGATATAACATATATAATATGTACAGCTGTTTGTAGTTTAATATTATCTTAAGTAGGGATTTACTGCTACTGTTCACCTGTCAAGCTTTTGTCTTATCATAAATTTATGTACTGTATATGCACTAGGTTAGCCTTCCATTAACCCCCCCCCCCCCACACTGATAAAAATGATTCTGTAATTTTAACACAAACATTTTATAATTTTCTAAATAAAAATAAATGTTAATTAATTTACTTTGATATTTTAAGTACCTTAAAACCGTAAAGGTTTGTTTTTAATTTTCTAAATAGGTTCCTTTAAGCTAGTGCATTGTTGGTTCACTTACCTTTTCCTTCGATCTGCCTTCTAAATGTTTTTTTTCTTTGTCTGAATTTCTCACTTCCTGTTTCTCCTCCGTAAACTTCAAATGTTGTAAATGCTTTAAATGTTGCTTAACATACCATCAAAAATGTTAATTTTATTTGCCGATTAATATATTCATAATACATGGACATACATCTGTTGTATCCACCTATTGAGACAACTCACTTGTGCGCACGCAAAGTTTGCGACAGAACGCTACCAAGATGCAGGGTGAGGGACCGCTAGCTGTTAAGCTAAAAAACTATTTTGTGCCACAAAAATGAATGTTTCAGCCGGTTCGGTTTTTGAGATATTGGAATTCAAATTCAGATTATGTAACATCAAGCCCCGCCCACTTTGCATCCAATGTTATTAAAATTTAAAAACAAAGATAGCATTCGTTTGCACTGCATCTGTGCCGATTTGTGCTGCAAAAACGAACGTATGTGCTGGTTTGGTTTCAGAGATATTGCGCATTATAGTTGATGAAACCTCTCCCACTTTGCACCACATGTTATTAAATTTTAAAAACAATTATACAATTTGTGCTGATTTGTGCTGATTTGTACCACAAAAACTAACTTTTTTTGCTATTGGACATTCAATGTTAGATTATGTAACCTAAAGCCCAGCCCACTTTGCACTATGTTATTGTATTTCAAAAACAAATATACCATATTTATGCTGCATTGGCTGGAAAAACAAGCATATTGGTATAGTGTTTTTTTTTTTTTTTTCATATAGCACTCTCATTTTGTATTAGAAAGAATGATTGAGACTCATTTATGATTTTTAGCCTGAGCTACCCTGAAAACCTAAAATATAGCTTTGACGTTTTTCAGAAGATCTTTTTAGAGGTAGATGTGGGGAATCTATCTTCATAAGTTCACACTTTAACCACTTGCCGACCAGCCACTGTCATACTGCGGCAGGACGGCTCTCCTGCGCAAACCGCCGTAGGTGTACGTTGGTCTTTGCACAGGAGATAGCGTGCCGCAAAGGCATGCCTGCGAGTCTGGCGGACTCGATGTCAGCCGGCAACTCATGATCGTGGTAAACAAGGCGATTCTCTGTTTTGCCAGATGTCAGAGATCTTCTGTTCCTAGCGATCGGGAACAGTGATCCCTGTCATGTCCCTAGTAGCCCATCCCCCCTACAGTTAGAACACACCCAGGGAACACACTTAACCCCTTGATCGTCCCTAGTGGTAACCCCAGATTTGTCTGCCGCAATGTCGCAGTCCCACTAAAAGTCGCAGATCGTCGCCATTACCAGTAAAAACAATAAAAAAAGTCCCTAAATCTATCTCATAGATTGTAGACGTGATAACTTTTGCCCAAACCAATCAATAAACGCCTATTGCGATTTTTTTTTTTACCAAAAATATTTAGAAGAATATATATTGGCCTAAACTGATGAATACATTTGTTTTTTTATATTTTTTTTTTGGATATGTATTAAATGATAAAATTAGTCCAGCGCAATAAAACACGGTAAGTCCATAAACAAATATAAAGGGACCAATAGACAGACCCTCCACCAGCAAGTCAATATTCTTACCAGATATGGTGGACCTCTAAGCTAACAGGTCAAATACGTTTGTATCCCCAGTGGGATGGCCGGTGCAGCAATGGAACCAGATCATCCAGGGCGAGTATGTAGATAAAATAAACACAATCTAAGTGCTCTCTGTCAAGTTCATTAATTCAAGTAATCCACAATATAAAAGCTCTTTTAAGTAACAGTAACATAAAATAACGCTACAAGATAGCTCCTTCCCCTGTGTTACATCCTACGGGACTTCATCAGTGAGGGCCATGTATTATTATATTGTATTATATATATCGTATTTTACTATAGCAGTATGGAAAAAATATTTTTTTTCAAAATTGTTGGTCTTTTTTTGTTTATAGCGCAAAAAAATAAAAACTGCAGAGGTGATCAAATACCACCAAAAGAAAGCTCTATTTGTGGGGGAAAAAAAAGGGACATCAATTTTGTTTGGGTACAGCGTCGCACAACTGTGCAATTGTCAGTTAAAGCGACGCAGTGCTGTATAGCAGAAAATGGCCTGGTCATTAAGGGGGCAAATCCTTCCGGGGCTGAAGTAGTTAAAGTGCAAATTACTTTTCTAAAAGGCTTAAAAAAAGTTAATACATTCTGTATTCTATGTTCTTTACAGATGTACTGTATATACATGTGTGTGTTTCAGTTTGATTTGTTAGCTGAGAAAGAGGCATTTTTTTTTTCTTTTTTAATGTTTACATTTGATGCCGCTTTAATAATATTACATTTGTAACACTTTATAAATAATAAATGTTAATTTGGTTTGAAAGCCTGTTTCATGAGACTATTCCTTTAAAAAAAAAAAAAAAAAAAAAAAAACATATTATTGTATTTTTATATAAAAATCTTCAAACATATATCAAATACGTTGGGAAAATAAGTTTTACCAACTTAAATTTTTTTAGCAAGTTACAAGTTATTATCACTTAAAATTAAGTGACTAAGTCACTAAGTAATAGGGCAGCAAAGCGGTGTAGTGGTTAGCACTTTTGCCTAGCAGCAAAAGGGTCGCTGGTTTAAATCCTGACAACGACACTACCTGCCTGCAGTTTGTATGTTCTACCCTGTGCCTGCGTATGTTTTTTCCTGCACTCCAAAGACATGATGGTAGGGTAATTGGCTCCTGTGTAAATTGGCCCTAGTATGTGTATGTATGAATGTGAGTTAGGGATCTTAGATTAAAAGCTCCTTGAGGGCAGGGACTAATGTGAATTTACAATGTATATGTAAAGCTCTCTGTAAATTGACGGTGCTATATAAGTACTTGAAATAAATAAGTTAATGTTCCTAACCTAAACTTTTTTCTAGAAACTGGAAAATAGAGTTGGCTTTACTTGAACCTATGGTCTATAAACTGGAAAAATTGAGTTGGTTTTACTTGAACCTATGATCTATAAACTGGAAAAATTGAGTTGGCTTTCCTTAAACCTGTGGTCTATAAACTGGAAAAATTGAGTTGGCTTTACTTAAAAATATAGTTCCAAACAAGTTAAAGTGGAGTTCCACCCAAAAATGGAACTTCCATTTTAAGTGAAGGTGACCCCCTGACATGCCACCTTTTGGCATGTCATTTTTTTGGGGGGTGGGAGCGGATACCCTCTTTTTAGAGGCATCCAGCTACCACTTCCTTCCGGGGCTCCGCGGAGCTGGAAGAAAGTTCACCTCTCCCCCCTTCCTCCGCGCAATCTTCTGGGACATGTCACAGGTCCCAGAAGATTGCCTGGACAATCACAGCGCGGCTCACGCATGCGCAGTGCGTGCCCGGCTGTAAAGACACAGCCGGGCGCCCACAGTCACAATCCCGGTGCTTCGTTTGCCCACGCTGGACTGTAGGACAGGTGAGTGTCCAATTATTAAAAGTCAGCAGCTACACTTTTTGTAGCTGCTGACTTTTATATGTGTGGAACTCCGCTTTAAGGTATGTATTCCCAACTTAAAACACTATGGTCTATAAACTGAAAAAAATTGAGTTGGCTTTACTTAAAACAACAAAGTTGAAAACATGAAAAGTCTAATGAGTCAGATAAAAATTGGTTTAGTTGACAGTACTTAAAAAGCTGATGCAAATAGTTGCCTGAATTATTTTGAGTAGACCCAGCACAATATTTTTTACAGTGCACCCTTCACAGTTGCTTCCAGATATGTGCCCATTGAAATCTACTGATATTATGTTGCAATCAGGTCTTTACATGAAATGGAATGGACAGGTGCTACTTCTTCAAAAAATAAGCTAATACTTCATTTAAAATGCCCTAGGGCTTTGCTGTTTTACTATATGATGTGAATCGTTTTTTATGTTTAATAACCTTCTTTGCCCATTTAACCTTAATGCCCCACTTCTTTCTTTACTGTGTATTCTTTTTTTCTTTAGTGCGAAGTCAAAAGAAGTCAAATACACAACCTTAAATAAAACTGAAAAAGTCTGTACAATTCTATATAATTTGACATAATTAAATAGAGCTATTTTATCCTACTACAATTTACTGTTTTACTCTGTATGCCTACAATTTAAATGCTTACAGTGAATTCAGATGGTTTATTTAAGTGAAGTCTAACCCACACATGAAGAAGGCAGATTTACAATTATCCTTCTGCCAGAAAGAAAATGGGAAAAAAAATCTACAAGTTCAAGTAGTCTAACTAAATAAACTATTGAGAAATTATAGAGCAGAGGTAAACATGTTTGATGATAACAATTGTGTGTACACAAATATATTGTGCATCAGAGAGTTTAAAGTGTGCTATGTGCAGAAATGCAGGATTTTTTTCATCATTAAAATTGCCCTGTTATTCAAGATGCTTTAAATACCTGTTGATCCTGCCAGGAAAATTATTTGAAATATGCGTCCTTTCATAGATTGAAAACACTAGAAACACTATGATAGTAAAATAACTTCAGTGATGTCACCCTTCCGTTCACTCTTCATACTTGGACCACAGAGATATACAGGGACACAAAATGTGTGGGGTATCACCACTGCTTCTCTGGCTCTAGGCTGTTTATGAGTGTCTAACCAGGTTAAAACCCTTGGTATTGACTGCTTCCCTGTCCACAAAAACTGCACCACTTATAAGTGTCCAAGTAAATTACCTTCTGATTTGCTCTATCCTATCTATCCCTACCAGCTAGAACTAAATTTGATCTTAAAGACCTGGGATCCCCTGTAGCTCTTGTTTGGCAGAAGCAGTGCGATTAAAAAAGACAGTCTCCCCAAAATTCTTTACATATTTTAAACACCCCTATCATATTACCCAAATCATTTTTGTTCAACTTAGAAGACTTTTTTTATTTTGTGTGGGAATCTTCTAAACCTGCACTAAAATGTAACATCTGAATTAGGAAAAAGGAAGGGGCAGGACTGCCCAACCTCAAACTATACTACAAGGTCTCAATTTTGTCTCGTATTCTAGACTCTTGATTTCACCAAGAACAAAACAACGGGTTCAATTAAAATTCAACACCTCTCCTTTACATCCAAAAACCACCTGGCTTTTGCTATGGTGGCATCAAAATGTATTTATATACATCTCTTTCCTTTTCTTCTCTACACAGTCCTCTTACCTACCTACTTGGTAACCAAACATTTACATTTGGTCTCTACTCTCCTTAAAATTTAGGTTTGAATTTAACCTTTTGACCACAAATACAACATTAATCCTAACAACTTATTATGCCGCGTACACGCGGTCGGAATTTCCGATGGAAACAGTCCGATTGGAGCTTTTCATCGTTTTTTCCGACCGTGTGTATGCCCATCTGTCTTTTTCTGTCGGTATTTCCGCCGGAATTTGGATTGAGAGCCTGTTCTTAATTTTTCCGACAGAAAACCTTTCTATCGGATTTTCCGATCGTGTGTATGCAATTCCGACACGCAAAATTCCGACGCATGCTCGGAAACAATTTGACGCATGCTCAGAAGCATTAAACTTCCCTTTTATAGTGCAGTCGAACGTTTTTAAGGCGTGGTGTTATTGACCGTCGGAATTTGGTGTGACCGTGTGTAGGCAAGACAGTTTGAGCGAAATTCTGTCGGAATTCCGACGGGAAAACCATCAGAGCTTTTTCCGACGAGAATTCTGACCGTGTGTACGCTGCATTACTCTCCTTCCTACAAATCCAGTCCCTACACCCACATCTCAAAGGCCTATGTTTGACCTATACACAACCACTGTCTACATATAAACCCTACCACACACAGACCTTTAACGACTTGAAGAGGTATGTGTATGCAATACACTATTCCAACATATGATCTCTACACTAGCTGTCATGGTCTGGGGTCAGGCTCGGAGACCAGTAGCTATAGCAGTAGGAGGACTCCCACAGACCAGCGGGATTGGTATACAAGCAAGTCACCCTGGCAAATAACGCAGGCTCATCTGAGGTGCGGAGTCTAAGTACCAGTGGCAGCCTGTCCATAGGAGGTGCATGGGCGTTTAGCCCGCCTTGCATTGCTTTGTGAAGCTCTGAGTATCTTCCGCCTGGCGCTCTTAGTATATATTACTACAGCCGGGCGGTTTGATTGACATCTTAGTTTGCGCCCCGAGAGAGAGGAAGCAGGAAGTATGATAGCGGACTCCTCTATCGCCGCTGGAAGGAGACACCAACACAGCAAGGTAAGTACACAGGCTGGACACAGGCTGGCTGCATTTGATGTGACACAGGGACACAGGCTGGCTGCATTTGATGTGACACAGGCTGGACACAGGCTTGCTGCATTTGATGTGACACAGGCTTGCTGCATTTGATGTGACACAGGCTGGCTGCATCTGGTGGGACACAGGCTGGCTGCAATTGGTGGGACACAGGCTGGCTGCATTTGGTGGGCATTTGGTGGGACACAGGCTGGCTGCATTTGGTGGGACACAGTCTGGCTGCATTTGGTAGGACACAGGCTGGCTGCATTTGGTGGGACACAGGCAAGGCTGCATTTTATGTGACACAGGCTGCATTTAAGGAGGGACTCCACTGGGGCACCTGATGTAAGGACGGACTCCGCTGGGGACACCTGATGGCATCTGGTGGCAGGCGACGTGGCTAGTGACACGCTCAGGGCTCCCACTGATTCTGCATTATGGTGAGTTGAATGATTTAATTTTATATTACAATGTATGCGCTTCAATCATCCTGACACAACAACCATGGTGCCGGGATGATTGAAGTGCTAACACCAGGTGTTTGGAGTATCTTTATCTGCTGATTGTTAAACTTTCTAGAATACACGTATTTCTATTGTTGTGTAGGGTCTGGGCCTGCTGTCCCTCCATCCCTCTCTCCCTCTCCCTCCATCCCTCGTTCATCTCAGACGCTAACCACACCACCTTAGAGCCACGCCCACTATTTCACCAAAACCACGCCCATTTTCACCAAATGGGAGGGGTCAGAAAGGAAGGGCGCGGTCTGGCGACCCCCATCCTAAAACTTCACCAGCCGCCACTGATGTGCCCCCCAAAGTGAGCTTGGAGAAATGTTATCTATGTCATTAAGGAGGAAATACACACTGAGTTCCCTCTCTAGCATTGCACAGTTTACTGGGTTGTTCAAGAGGGGTTCATTAAGGCGCCATGGATGGGGGCCCTTAGCAGATGGGGTCCCTATGAGCTTGAGGAGTACTATGGAGTGTTCTGACCAGGGCACTTTGCGAATAGAGACTTGAGTTGCTATATGGATCTCTGAGGTGGGAATGAAGACATGATCTAATCTTTTGGAGGAGCTTGGACGATCGGTCGCTTGTTGGAGTGGTAAATCTTGGGAGATAAATCCAAGCTGGAGGAGCAGTCGTTCACCCTCCTGGAAGCTTGCAAATCCATAAGATTTATTTTGGTACTGGAACTGCAGGCGGAAGGGAAAGGACCACCGGTATTTCACCGCTTTTTGGGATATGATTCCCAGGAGAGGTTTGAGGGATCTTCGCTTCTGGATCGTGGTGGGGGACAGGTCCGCAAAAATTTGAACTTTAAAATTGAAATTTTATGTCCTTGTATAGTGAGATTATCAGATTCCCTGGAATTCCTCATTATTTCTTCCTTCACTGCATAAAAGTGGGGTTTTACCACAATGTCCCTTGGCAGCCTGTCTTGGCAGGGTGGTTGTAGCACTCTGTGGGCTCTGTCTAGTTCAGGCCTATGATTGGGGATGTCAGGTATGATGTTCTTTATAAAAGATTTGACCGAGCCCTGGACATCCAGAACCGATTCGGGTAATCCTTTGATGCGGAAATTGTAACATCTGCTTCTATTTTCTAAATCATCAATTTGCTAAGGGCGATGTCAAGTTGGTCTTGAAGTGTTTGTATGCAGGTCGTATTCTGGATACCTTGTGCAGTAGTGTGGTCTACGGCTTGTTCAATGTCGTCTATCCGAATGCCCAGGCTGTGCAGATCTGGTTTAATTGAGGAGGTGATTTGCTTAGAATTCTGTGCCAGTCCTGCAGGTAGCATTTCAGGGAATCTGTTAAGTAACTGGGCCATGTCAGGGAGATAGTGAACCAAGTAAAAATCTGCGCTTAGAACAGAGTACTAGGTGTGCAACCTACCCTAATAGGTCCCCAATAGGGGACTAGAATGATAGAAAATAGAAAAAAGGGGTATAGTGGCGCTACCTATATGCTGAAAAGCAATAGACCCAGATCACTCTTTAAGTGGTGTGTGCCTCAGATGTGAATATTATATGTGTGAATATACCATATGCAATAACATGCAATAAGATACATTGCTAACTAATTAATATGTGCAAACTCCCTTAGGGAGTAAAGTATAATGCCCCGTACACACGGTCGGAAATTCCGACGGAAAATGTCCGATCGGACCATGTTGTCGGAAAATCTGACCATGTGTGGGCTCCATCTGACTTTTTCCGTCGGAATTTGAGATCCTGCTCTCAAATTTTCCGACAACAAAATCCGATCAGACTTTTTCCAATCATGTGTAGAGAATTCCGACGGACAAAGTGCCACGCATTCTCAGATCAAATTAGGAGACCAAACCTATTGGCTAATAGCCTCTACGTAGTTCTGTTGTACGCAACGAACGTCACCACGTTCAGAATGATCGGATTTTCAGACAACTTTGTCCGACCGCGTGTATGCAACACCAGTGTTGGACAAAATTTGTCGGAAAAAATCCGACGGATTTTGTGGTCGGAATTTCTGACCGTGTGTACGGGGCATTATTCTCTCAAATGTGAATAAACACAATGAAACTGAAAACGTGGTGCTACAATATCATGTGTGAATATTATAGTGCAGTGAAACTGCAAATAACCAGTCCCAATATATATATATATATATATATATATATATATATATATATATATATAATATATATATATATATATATATGAAGAAAAGTAACCAGTCCAAAAAAATGTGTCCAAAAAATTGTGTCCAAGTGCTAAAAGCAAAAAATATGTATAAAAAAAAAACAAAACAAAGCCTTTAAAGATTCCAAAGTGCTCGGTGACTGTAAGTACATGAAAATATACAGGTGACTTTTTGTGCTCCCCCTCTTGGGTCCCCACTCACCAGCTCCAATAACCCCAACAGGGGTATCTCGCATAAAGGACAGGCTTGGTGTACAGATGATACTTCCAGAGTCAGGTCATCCAGCCAGGCTCCTCTCCAGACTTTCCATCCGATATCCAGCTCCTATAGCCTTCCAGGGGTATCTTGCATCTAGATCGTACTGGGTATGCAGATAATCCCAGCTGTGCTCCTCTCCTATGTCTCCCTCCGTTATTCAATGCAGGTAGTTGTAGGATATTCATGCACAAAATTAGATACGGGCTCCCATAGTGTAGTAATCAAATTTGGGACATGTTTTTATTTAAAAGTTAAAATAAGATAAAACAGACCAAAAAGTAAAAAATTAAAACAAGTGTTCCATGTAATAGAAACTCCTCCAAAAACTCTACAGCTACGGGTAAAAATGATACCCTCAGAGCCGTGGTATATCCTGGTTACGGGGTGCGTTCCAGCTGCGTTCCACAGACTCACTGAGCCGCTATCATACCCGGAAGTGACGTATGTACGTGACTTTGCCTCCGGAGGCATACAGGCGTACATACAAGAGGTTGCTTGCTACCTGGTGTGTTGGAGGAGGATCCACAATCGAATCCGTGTCTCCCTTGTCCCCGCGTGGAGAAGCTAAGGCCTGTATCTTGGAAGGCTCCGGGGCAGGCTGGCCGAAGCTGAGCTGGCGACTCACCTCCTTTTTGGGTTGATCTCCCGCCATGCGGGCAGGTGCTCTAGGATGTCTGGTGCCCAGACAGGTCAGTTACTAAGGTCCCGATTTCGTTTTCTGGGGTGGGGGTTTCTGTAAGGCCAGAGCGGGTCAGAGCTCCCGGGCACAGAGTCTTCCTAGAAGCCCCGCGCATGTGCACTCAGTCATTGATATCCTTTTAAAAATGCTAGTTGCCTAGCAATAAGGTGAACTTTAATCAGGAAACAAAAAAATGCTGGATGGCCGCACTCAGATGCAACACGTTTATTGTGTCAATAGAGTAAAATCCAGTCAATCCATACAGTACAGAGGTATGAGGGCAAACTAACGTGTTTCACACCACAAATGGTGAACTTTAGTACTTTAGCACTTACCTGAATTCAAGAGTCGGAATTCCTTATTTGCACACTTGTTTATGGGCAGGGATTCAGAAATACTTTAAGCTATATTTGTTAGTATGAACAATGACAACTGGCCTTTTCAAAAGTGGAGATCAGCAATGGCAGCCTCCATATTTCCCTAAGGCTGGCTGTACTTATAGAAGTTTCTAGTACAATTTTCCTTTAGATTTACCAAAACCATATACCGTATTTATCGGCGTATAACACGCGCCAGCGTATAACACGCACCCCAAGTTTAGGTGGGAAGTTTAAGGAAAAAAAACTTGCATTTAAATGCCCATCATTGTCCAGTGTCCATCTGCAGCCTTGTCCATCCTTGCAGCTTTGACCAGTGCAGCATTGTCCATCCTTGCAGCCTTGCCCAGTGCAGCCCTGTACATCCTTGCAGCCTTGCCCAGTGCAGCCTTGTCCAGTGCTATTGCCGCCTTGCCCAGTGCAGCCTTGCCCAGTGCCTTTGCAGGCTTTCCCAGTACATTTGCAGCGTTGCCCAGTACATTTGCAGCGTTGCCCATTTAAAATTGGCGCCGAGTGGGGAGGACGAGCGCCGCGTGACACATTGAAAGCCGCGTGTATTTTCGGCTATTTTCGGCTCCTCTCGCAGTCCCGCCCACCTCCACTGATTGTGAGAGGAGCCGAGCGCTGACAACATACAGAAATCCGAGTTCGGCTAGTCTCGGCTCTGCTCGCAGACAGGGGCGGGACTGCGAGAGGAGCCGAAAATAGCCGAACTCGGATTTCTTTATGTTGTCGGCGCTCGGCTCCTCGCGGCTTTCGGAATATATGCTCCGCTCGCTCCCCTAAAGAAAAAATCAGCGGGAGATCGGCGGGTATCGGCGTATAACACGCACCCACGATTTTCCCCTGATTTTAAGGGGAAAAAAGTGCGTGTTATACGCCGATAAATACGGTAATATGAGGTCAAACCTAAAGACTTTAAAATTTGTATGCAATCAGGCAGGCCCTTGCCCTACATAGTTGAAGGTAAATCTAAAGGAAATTAAATAAGAAAATTGTATAATGTATGGCCAGCCTAAGAGGTATTTTCTCCCACTCTCACCCTTTGTTTTGATGACAACTATTTCCAACTGTGTGCACAGAAAATGATGGAGATCTCCAGTGGACACACAGACAAAAACACATTTAACAGAGGTGTCAATGGAACAGAAAGAAAGGACTTTGTTTTCTAATAGGGCCATAGAATGAAATAGATCATTACAGAATATTTAACACTTTCCCACTCTATCAAAAAAAAAAGTAGTATGGGAATCTGTTTTTTTTTTTTACAATCATACTTACCTAGCTGGATGCAGCATCGGTCCGATGTTGCATCTGTCCCCCACCAGCTCTAACCTTGAGAACCAAGCAATCAAACACTGCTTATTGCTCGGTTCTCAGCGCTCCCTGAGTCACTAGCTCTCCGCTCTGCCCCCCCCTGCTCACTGGAGTGCTGGGCTGTGAAGGGGGCGGGATCGGCTGGCTCAGCCTCTTAGCTGCTTACTGAGAGGCTGAGCCGGATGCCGCTCCAGGCTTGTGGGCAGACCCCGACCATATGGTCGCGATCTTTCCTGAGCCTGGACCGGCAATGACATCAGCTGAAAGGTCACAGGTGTGCACAACAGACTGCACTACTGTGATCAAACAAGCTTTGGCTGTACTTCTCCTTTAAACAACTTTTATGGTTTAAAATGCATGGCCTATTCTAAAGTCTGGATAGGAAATATTTGCATAACATTACCAGTGCTAGACATTAATATGTCAAGTGCTAATAAAATTTATATACCCTTGTCCATATATTGGTTCTTCTATTTATGTATCCATGTTTGTAAGTTATTTAATGTTTTATTCTCAAAGTCAAATAAAAATGATCATCTAATATTATACGTTTTGGGTTGTTTACTTTAAAAATTTCCCTGTAAATGTTGTAACTATTGCATACAAAGCTGAAGATAAAAGAGAATATTAAACCATAGTCGCAAAATCAAAAATGTGTTGTATTCTTTTTGACCATCTGCTGTGAATTTTATCCTACTGTTGGTTTTAATTATTCTTAACGTTTGTATGATCTGCCTAATGAACCATATGTGGATAAACTCAAATAGTTGTAAGTACTGGATCACAGTGCCAATACACAACTTAAACTGATATGATTACGAGAGCAGAGACATGGACTGGCACCAGTTTTAGTCTTGCTTGCAACTACTGCTGGAGATACATAACTTGGATACAGTGGCAGCCTGTCCATTAGGGGCGCCCGTGCACCACCAACTCATCCGCCACATCCTAATTAATGCTCTATTACCCATGGCTGCTACCCTTTATTTATGTGTCCGGCGCCATTCAGGACACCGGGCGCATGAATTACAGTGGCGGGGGGGGGTGTTTTTTAAAGCACCTGATTATAGCCAGAGGCTCTAATAGGCTTCATAATCGCGTGAATTCGTGATGCAGAGCATTGCACCATGAGCCCACCCAGGTGTTACAACAGTGAATGAATATTCACTGTTGCAACACTGATCCTCCTCCCAGCCAATCGGGAAGCGGGTCTGGACGTTGGACACCTAGGAGGAGGGGAGGAGATGCATGGTGGAAGCAAAGAGGAGAAGACGCAGGAGTCGCTGCCCGATGCCCGCTGATGCCTTGATCCCTGTCGCTGCCCGATGTGCCTGACAATGCCCAATCCCAAGGCTGGGAGACAGTGGGGGGGTTGTTTGCTGCCCCCCCAAACAAAAAAACACCAGCCGCCACTGCTTGCATATATCATGAACTCTTCTGTGAATATTTGTAAAATATATTTACAACCAGTCACTCTCCTATAGGCCCCTGTTCACAGCGAATCCGACTTTGAAATTGTGCAACTTAACTTGGAATCGCACAATTTAAAAAAACGCATGTCAGTACGACTTCAGGTTTGACTTGGCTGACATCTGCGCAACTTCATGCACAGATGTCTATGCAAGTCACACCTGAAATTACCAAAAATAGTGCAGGAACTTCTTTTTCAAATCGGTACCGCAAAGTTTGTTCCATTGCCGACAATAAGGTGCAACTTGTCATGCAATTTGGATCTGTCAAATCGCATGACAAGTCACACCGGTGTGAACGGGGGCTGAAGATTTAACTCCAAGCAGATCTAACAGACATACATTAATACTTTGTTACATTTTTTTTTTTTTTTTGCATAAACAGTTTATTGAATTTTCACAGGAGTACAGAAGAAAAAAGGGGGGTAATACGTAGTTTACAAAGTCACAAGCGTATATAATGACATTGGAGCTTAGACTGGGACAACCCAGAATGTGAGCAAGACAAAGGGAAAAAAGAAAATAAAATGAACCATTTCTAGACAGTAGTAGTACATTCCTCTATGTGGTGAGGGAGGTCATATACAACCCACATGGGCCCTGATCAGTCAATCCGAATAGAGTGGAGGAAGAGAGGGAGAGGGGGAGCAAAAAAAATATGGAAAAAAAAAAAAAAGGGGGGGGGGGGTGTTGTTGGGTGGATGGATGGATTAAGAAGGACAGGAGCAGGGGAATGGACGCGGACATGCCGACGTAGCGTCTGCACGGAGGGAGGAGTTTCGGCCAGAGGGCCGAGGAGGACAGACGCGCAGCACAGGCAGAGAGGACGCGGGACCGCGCCGGGGAAGAGACGAGGTGGATGGCTGCTCGCCGTCTCGTCCCCCCGGGGAAAGCTACACAGGACATGCGGGTTCCCCCGCATAGGGAAAAACCCACATGACCGGCGGATCCAACAACGATAATCGGGACGTCTGGCCCCGGCTCCCCCCCCACCACCCTGCCTCAGCAAACGAAGCGTACATAAATACGGTCAGCGCAGCCGGGAAGACCCCCGACCCCCGACCGTGAGTATACATTACACCCCTGCTGGAACCCGGTCTACCTGGAGGTAAGCACAAAACTATCTGATGTGGAGCCGTGCTGAAGATATGGTCAGGACTCCATAAATGTTTTAGGATGTTTTAGGACAGCGTGCAATCTCTTTTTTTTTTTTTTTTTTTCCTCCCTCCTTCTTTTACTCATGTGGAGGAGGGCTGGATCTGGCCCTCTGCCTCCCTACCTTGCTGGGTGCCCTCGTCTTCCCCCTCCCTCCCACCCTTGCTGGGACATTACCTTCCTCCCCCCCTCCTGTAAGAGGGGACAGGCGGGTTATAGCCTATATTGACCCCATATCAAGAGGGGAGCAGCAGCTGGGGTCTGGTGTGCCCCCCCCGGTCACTCTTTATATATACGGCAGAGCGAAAACCCACGGGTGCATATACTCAAATAGCACCCGGCAGACCTAGGGGCGCACTAGGCTCCAGAATTGACATTTTTCTCAAACAAGGGGGCTGGGCTCCTCTCCCTTTAAATGCAGTCCCAAAGTGGCCTTTCAAAGTAGTATAGATTCACAAGGGGGCCTTTGGGCCTTAAAAACCCATGACTTTGGTAAAACTTTGGTCATCATCGCCCTTAATGGTGGAAAAATGTCTGAAATAAAAACTGTTGAATTTGTCACACAGACACGACATACATCAAAAGCTGCAATATAGATTGTAAGAGGGATTCTGATCGGCACCTTTGAAGTTTTTACTCATCTACTCTAGAACACCGCACAATGGAACGAAAGGGAGATTCTGATCGGTGTCCAGGAAGATCGATTATCACACACTGAAAAGGGGCACGAGGGAATGAAAGTGAGATCTTGATTATTCTGGAATGAAAGTGTGACTTCGATAGGCACCTATGAAGACCTACTGGTCATTGTGACCTGGTCGGACGACAGAGGTCTGAATAAATCCGATACTTCAGATTTTGTATGTTTTGTTTAGACCCCAGGGCTCTCCCCCCCCCCCCTTTCTTTGTGTTTTTTCTTAAAACTATGGTTAAACCAGAAATCTACATGTTTTTTATGTTGCCCACGCCATCAAAATCAGTGACCCCCTGTAACACATTGTAAATACATATTGATGCTACAAGTAGAGCTATTGGGTGGGACACGGAAAGGGTGTAAACTGCTTTTCAGTGAGGACAACGGGTTGGAAGGGTGAATAAACCCCCCCACTTAAACATAACTGCCGCAACCACTGCGTACGTGTGGCGTGTCCCACGCAAAGATCCTACAAGCGGAAAAGGACCCCCCAGTTTTTGGCAAACGTGACTGTACATACTAGAGGGACACCCAGAAGGAACCCCCGGGCCCTAAGCTCAGGGGGGCATAAGCAACGAACAACACCCCTAAGAGGCCTGGATAGGACTCTGAGAGACAGAAAAGGCCGCCCGACTAGAGATCAAATAGAACCCAAAGGGGCAACCAACGGGGCGACGGGGAGATACAGAGAGGGGCGTAGTCCAGATACCCCAGACGACCCCGGTACAGACTGTGAACCCCAAAAAAAAACTATAAACTACCAAGGAGCAAAGGCCAGCCTTAAGGCAAGGACCTCAGCAAGAGGCGGGAGGTGGAAAAGGGCCCAGGAGGCCTAGGGATACAATAAGACTGGGGAAGAGAATCAGACCCACTAAGAAGGCCAATATGAGTAAAGATCCAGCCAAACAGCCCAAGAAAGCTACATCTAAAGGCAGCAAAGGGGAGACAAGTACAATTAAACACTATTTAAGACAGGGCGCAAGCCCAAAAACATCGGGAAAAGAAACCCAGGTCGGAGTCTCACCGGAAAATAGGGGCGGGGCGGAAGGAGAAATCAACGACTCCAGAGCGGACCTCACAATGGAGACCGAGACTGAGCCTAGTAGGGGGGAGGATCAACAAACAGGAACCCATATTCCCAACAAACTTGAAATGGAGGCAATGCTATTACGCCTGGAAAATGTAATCAAACTTGAAATTAATTCCCTACGGGAGGATATGGGCCATATGCTGTCCAAGGTTGAAGCGGTGGAAGGGAGAGCGGACTCTATAGAATCAGAAATCGCGAAGCTGAAAATGCAATTAAAAGGCGCCTATCTCGCTCAGAGAGATACCCTCTACAAGATAGAGGACCAGGAAAATAGGGATAGGAGGCTAAACCTGAGGCTGCGTGCCGTCCCGGAAAAAAGAGGGGAAAACCTAGAAAGAAAACTATGGGAAATTTTGGGCCCCATAAGTGGCAAGGACCCAGATCATTTTCCCCACATAGAAAGGATACATCGAGTAGGCAGACCCGAAAGGGGGGGTACAGAGCGGACCCGGGACATAATTGTCAGATTCAGCCACTTTAAAGAAAAAGAGGACCTGTGGGCTAAAATAAAAAACAAGTCACCTATATTGCATGAGGACGCGGAAATTCAAGTATATGCAGATCTTTCGGCTCGAACCCTCGAAAGACGGAGACACCAGAAACCCCTGCTGGAAATACTGAAAAGGGAAAACATAAGATATAATTGGGGTTTCCCCTCATGTTTAATAGGGTTAAAAGAGGGGTGCACGGCCAGGTTGAGGTACCCGGAAGAAGTGCAGGGATTTTGTACAAAACTCGGGATCTTGGTCCCGGACCTGCAGGGCTGGATGGAAATGGAAGGCTTGGGGGATCCCGGGGGGGGGGAAGAGGGGTGAACGTCCACTTGTAGCTGCAAAAGAATTCTGTTCAAATCGGCCCTGCCCCCTCCCCCTCTGCGCCCCGAGTCTGGGTCGCGGAGGGGGAGGGGAGGGCTAAACAAACTCCACCTCACCAGGAATCCGGAGTCCTAGGGAAGCCACAAAGGATGGCCCCCAACGACCCGGGGACCCTAGTTGGGGTAAGAGAAGAGGGGAGGGGGGGGAGAGGGAGGGAGGGGAGGGGGGGGGAGAGGGAGGGGAGGGGGGAGAGGGAGGGAGGGAGGGGGGGGGGGGGGGGAGAGGGAGGGGAGGGGGAGGGGGGAGGGGGGGGGGGGAGGAGAGGGGAGGGGAGGGGAAGGGAGGGGAGGGGGATGGGGGGAAGAGGGAGGGAAACCACGTCCGCTGTGGGGCTGTTATCACCATCAATATTTCAGAGGGAAAAAAAAAAAAAAAAAAACAAAATCCCAAAAAATAAATGAAGGACATAGAAATCAAATTTTTATCATATAATGTGAAAGGCTTAAACTCTCCCGGCAAGCGATCTAAAATTTTGGAGGAAGCAGAAAGATACGGCGCAGGTATAGTGTTCCTGCAAGAGACTCACTTGGCACATTCCTCAAATATTAGACTTTTTTCTCCAGCTCTCCCAAATTGGTTTTATGGAGATACTATCTCGAGCAGGGCAAGAGGAGTGGCTATTGGGATTGCGAGGGACATCGACTTCACGGTGGAGGAGAGAATGACGGACCCCGAGGGGAGGTACCTGTTTCTTAGGGGCTCCCTCCTAGGGGTAGAATTTACACTGGCCAATGTTTATGCCCCCAACGCCAAACCTATCTTATTCCTCGAAGCAATTCTGCGTAAGCTAAGGGCCTTCAGGAAAGGATATTTGATCCTGATGGGGGACCTCAATTTCGTGATGGACCCCGCGAAGGACAGTACGTCTGGTGGCACGGGGAGGGGCAACATACAACTGAAACGGATTAAAAAAAAACTATCGGAGGACCAACTGTTGGATGTGTGGAGGATCCAGCACCCGCAGTTGAGGGATTACTCGTTCTTCTCCCCTGTCCACCAGATGTACTCTCGCCTGGACTATATTTTAATAGACCATGGCATACTGGAAAGGGTTAAAGAAACCGAAATTGGAATAGCTTCCCTCTCGGACCACGCGCCGGTATCCATGAGGCTAAGGTTCCCCGAACACAAACAACCCTCTAGCGGATGGAAACTTAATCCTGAATTGTTACATGACAAAGAAATTAGGGATTATATCAAAAAGGAGCTAGAATGGTTCTTTCAAATCAACGACAACGGAGAGGTTTCAGAGGTACAACTGTGGGACGCTCACAAAGCGTTCATTAGGGGGCTCCTGATAGCTAAAGCCTCATGGAAAAAAAAGGAGAGGGCGGGAAAGACGCAGGCCCTGATGGCCGAGATTAAAACCCTGGAGCAAAAGCACAAATCTGGGGGGGCACTTAGCCAGAGCATATACATAGAGCTTACAGATAAGAGAGAGGAATTGAAAGATGTAGCTGAACAGGAAGTTAGACAGAAGTTCAATAAACTGGCCAGGGATCAATATATATGGGGCAACAAGCCAGGGAAATATTTAGCAAGGAAATTACAAAAAAAAGAAAACCAGAAATTCTATCGAAAAAATCCAAACAAGAAACGGGGAGATGAAGTTTACCTCTAGTGAAATAGCCTCTACATTCAGAGACTATTACAAAGAACTTTACGAGGTGAAAACCAAGGGAAACAACGACAGCATAGGAAATAACCAGAAAACATCAGAGTTCCTAGAGAGGGCAGGGCTAACGGCTCTAGGGGGGGAGGAGAGAGATGAGCTTGAGAGGCCAATAACTGAGGAGGAGATCTTAGCAGCCATCAACAACTCTCCAATAGGGAAGAGCCCGGGCCCGGACGGCTTCACGGCCTCATATTATAAAACGTACAAAGAGATTCTTATACCGAGATTGTCGCGATATATGAATGGACTAGGGATAGACTATGATATGAGCGAAGAGGCCCTAAAAGCTACGATCACTCTTTTGAGGAAGGATGGGAAGGATGGATCGGTGTGCTCGAACTACAGACCCATCTCTTTATTAAATTTCGACACAAAATTATATGCAAAGATACTGGCAGATCGAATAAAGGGGTACTTGGGCACACTGATCCATCCGGACCAGGTCGGGTTTGTCCCGGGCAGAGAGGGGAGGGACAATGGGATTCGGACATTGCTAGCCATACAGAGGATGGGAGATTCGAGAACCCCCAGTCTACTTCTCTCGATAGACGCTGAAAAAGCGTTCGACAGAGTAGACTGGGGGTTCATGTTCAACACTCTACAGAAGATGGGTTTTGGACCCAGAATTATTCAAAAAATTAAAACCCTATATAATCATCCGAAAACTAACATCAAGGTCAACGGAACGACCTCCGCGGAGTTCGAACTGTTTAAGGGCACCAGGCAGGGCTGCCCACTCTCCCCTCTCCTTTTTATTCTATCTTTGGAACCGCTGTTAGCTACAATTCGCGGAAACCCAGAGGTGGAAGGCTGTAAAGTCGGCAGCGAAGAGCACAAACTTGCGGCCTTCGCGGACGACGTCCTCTTTTACATAAGCTCACCCCAGAAGTCAGTCCCCATATTGCTTAAAACCTTAAAGGAATATGGGGAACTAACGAACTTTAGAATCAATGCCTCAAAAACATTTATCCTTAATATTAACCTCAATAAAATAGAGAAACAGAACTTACAGAAAACAGTTAGTTTCGTCTGGAAAAAAAGGATAAAATACTTAGGAATAGAACTGGCCAACAACCCGAGGAAATTATACAAAATAAATTATATCCCACTCCTAGAAGACATAAAAAAAAAATGCCAAGAGCTGAAGGGAAAAATTCTATCCTGGATAGGCAGGATTAATTCGGTAAAAATGATGATCTTACCAGTCATCACATATAAATTCCAGATGCTCCCCCTCCCTCTCCCAAAACAGTACCTTGGTAAACTAAGAGCCATTATAATGAATTTCATATGGAATTACAAAAAACATAGAATCTCCCTCCAAGTCCTAAAACAAGACAAAAGTCAGGGCGGTCTGGCGGTCCCAGACATAGAAAGTTACTACCATGCTATAGCACTTTTAAGAATCGCAGAATGGGGTAAAATAGGTAACACTAAAAGATGGGTTAGTTTGGAGGAAGCACTGAGTGAAGCTAGGCTGGGGAAGATTGTGTGGAATCCCCCGAAAAGCCGGACACTGGGAGAAAAAACACATATAATCACTATCACGACTTTGAAAATCTGGGACAAAATATATAAAATATTCAACAAAAATTATAACTCGCCACTTATAGCACTTAAAGAAAATCCTTTTTTCCCGCCAGGGTTAAAGGAAATCGGAGGTGATTGGATTAGAAAGGACTGCACGAGATTAGGGGAAGTTATTAGTAAGGGGAAGGTTATGACACTGCACGAGTTACAGAATAATGAGGCTTTTTCCATAGATGGATGGCGGCATCGCCAGCTAACCCACTTTGTGGGCTCTCTTCCTAGCCCATTAAGGGAGGCTAAGGATCTAACAAAATTAGAGAAAATCTTTACGGCAGAATGTTCAAAAAAAAGAATATCCAGAATATATAAACTGCTATCAGAAAGAGATAGACCGGAGACGCCGCCATACCTTACCAAATGGGAAAGCGAACTAGGAATACAATTAGAAATAGGCACAAGTAAGAAAATTCTAAAATTAGCACATGGGTCAGCGGTAGATGCGAGAACTGCAGAAACAAACTTTAAGTGCATGGCTAGGTGGTATAGAACCCCAGACAGGGTCAGCAATTTCCAGGCGGATACATCTGCAAACTGTTGGAGGGGGTGTGATCAAAGGGGCACAATGGGTCATTTATGGTGGGGGTGTCCTGAAATCAAAAAATTTTGGGAGACTATCCTAAAATACATAAAAGAAATAACAACGATCGAGGTAAAAAAAGACCCTTGGGTGGCACTTATGCATGCCACATCCAAGGAAATTAAACAATATAAAGGCTCATTGATTCCCCATCTGCTTAACGCGGCTAAAAAGGTAATTCCTAGGAGGTGGAAGGACAAGGAAAGCCCACCCTTATGGGAATGGGTTGACGCAGTGGAGTCCACTTACATGATGGAATGTGTGCTGTACACCGGGGAGGAGGACAGAGAGGCCACGAGGGCTAGATGGGAGAGTTGGAGAAAATTCAAGAGGTCTTGGAGCTACAGGGAGGCTTTGCGAGTGTAGCTGTGACAACTGATGATCCCTGGGGGGTGAAGCCGAAAAGAGATCTAGCCACGGAAAGGCAGACCCTAAGGGCAAGAGAAGACACTGAGGAGAAAGGGCCACCTTACAACAGCAAAACAGCGGACGGGGATGGGGAGGGCGGGGGGGACAGGGGGGAGGGGGGGGAAATAAAAATAAAAACCCCCAGGGGGGTTAACTGGAAGAGTGATGGAACGGGATTTAGGATAAAGGAAGCGGAGGGGGAGTGGAGGCTGGGTGGGATTTCGGATGTATATATGTATTTTTGGGCTTTGTAAACTTCATGGATGCCCGACTCAGGACCCCTATTCCCCCCCAACCCCAGGGGGAAAAAAAAAAAAAGGGGAGAATGAAACAATCCACTAATGATGCTAAGACAATTAGAGGGACGGAGATGCGAGCATAGCTGACACTCACCCACGAATATTCTTTCTGAAGTGGAAAAAAAAAAAAAAAAGAAGGACAGGAGCAGGTAAGGGAGAGGGGGTAAGGACATCACCAACTGCCCTCTCCATTATCTAGAAGTCAACTCGGTAAAAAAATTGAGAATGTCACATCATCAGTGTAACACAGTGGTGGCCTACCAAGTCAATGATTAAGTAGTCATCTGGTGAGTCACGTTGCACCACATTTAAGCTCTGTGAATAATCGAGAGCTTTAAAAGGCCATACATTTCTTTTTTAAATGTAAGCAGTGTAAGTACCTGAATTTACCTTGCTATCAGCATCTTGAAATTCCTGTACAAAAGAGCTCAGCCAAAGAGAAGGAGAAGCAGCACAATGAGTCAATTAGTTCTCCTGCAGCGTGGGGAGCATGATGATAGGTTGAGAGAGCAGAGTGACAGAGACATGAAATCTGCAATTTGATGCTACTCCTTTCAATGTCCAGAGAGGGAGGATCAAGACCAGCAGGCGGGACTAAATTGCCGCACAAAAAATCAAGACAACTGGTGCTCAGGCAGGGCTGTGCTGTAGAGCATACCTGTGTGAATCTAAGAACTGGATGGACACAGCAATACAAATCCTTTGTTGGTGAAAACAGCTCACATATATTTATTTCAACTGTGCATTTAGCTGGAGTTCAGCTTGAACATGATAATGTAATGTCATAAGTAACTTACAGTATATTTTGATCTGCAGCTTTCATTAAAATAATATCTGGCTGCATTGTCACTCGCACTCCTAATGGAGACTACAAGCTGCCATGCAGATAAATGTCCCTATCAGGAAAACTGTAATGAGAAATGGCATGCAGATAGGAAGTGGTTGCAAAGAGGCTACTGTACTGAGACACAGCAAAGGGATGAACAAAATATTTTTTTCTATTGGTGTTTTTTTTTTTTCCAACAAATCTCGTTTAGTTTAGTGGAGGTAGTGTCAATAAACAGTAAGTGTGTTCAAAATAAACTGGTATGAAAATCGTTCGCCCTCCTACTATTCCACACCACCACTGCTCACAAAGAAAAATTAGTTAAAACACCTATGTGTATAAAAATAAACTAAGCAGCTACTTAAATAGATAAATAATGTAAAGTGATTTTAAATGAATAAAAACAGCAGCGCTAATAATCAGTGTCTGTGAATAAACTAAATATTTAACCTGTGTAAACAATACTGAAAAATATGTATAAACAGTGCTAAAAAAACAACAACACAATTAATCACCTATATACATAAAGTGAAAAATTAAAGTGAAGTGTGATTATATATTTTTTGCAGGTGTCCAAAAAAGGAAAACAAATCCAAACAAAAGTCCATAAACTGTTACTTGTAGTGATAATGTTTCAAAAAGTGACAGAAAAGTGAATGAAAAATCCTGAAGCAAATAAAGTTTTGAAGTGTCTTTAAGCAAAGTTCTTGAAGTGACTTGAAAAAATATCTTCCACCACACCACCTGTGTTCAGTGCTACCGCACCCTAAGGAAACGCACTCACCAGCAGTATATGCCTTGCACTCTCATGCTCGGCCAACTCGCTTAATAGCTCCACATGGGTCACAGATGGATCCAGACAGAATGTTTAGATAATTGCACTCCACATATAAGGAAAAAAGAGATGCGTCCAATAGTGAAGTAGAGTAAACCATTTATTTCAACAGCACACAAAAATTCCTCAACCATTGTACTCACATCCTTCATATAAAAATAAGGCACTTCAGCATAATCTTTTCAACAGGAAACAAGGACCCAGCAGTGGTGACCCGATATATTATGGTCTCGGTGGACCCGGCGTTAATACCAATATGTCTCACCCTCCACGCTGTCTCTTTTCTCTTTCACTTCACTTAAAACGGCACAGCAGACCCAGTAACTGGAACGTTGAATGTTAAATGCTCCTCACAGTTGCCATGTAACCATACCCAGACATGTTTCACCGAAGTGGCTTAATCATTGGGAAAAATTAGGCTGATTTGAGGGACCACTTGGTCTTTTTTTTCTACCATCGCTATTCTATGTTTCTAGTTAGGTTTTACATCTTGTTAAAAATAAAAATCATTAAAAAAGGAAAATGTAAAGACTAAAACACTGTACATTGTGTAGGAAAAAAAAACACAATTTGTGTTAAAGGTTATCTACCATTGATTCTAAAAAAAACATTTCCATTACTACTATGAAGAAACTGCTAGAAAGACATCAAGAATTATTCCTCTCAAAACCACACACTAGAAATCATTGTCTAGTTGAAGAATGGCAAAATGTCACAATTTCTGTAGACCCGGGTATATAGACAACATTTTTAAAATCATTAAGCATAAAAAATAGGGAAATTTAATTTGCATTCCTTTTTTTTTTCTTGTGAGTTTTGAAACTGATGTTTAAATGTGTTTTTAAGTACATGTATATATTAACTATTTATTATAGAGATAAACATCTAATGTATGGTACACCCATTAAATAATATTCCCAGGGCATTGGGTTTTCTAATGACAGCAAATCAGAGGCTGATTACTTTCAGACTCTCTCTGTTTAATTAACACGTTCCTGACCAGCCGGCACATTTATACTGCGTCAGGATGGCTATTCTGCTTGAGCCGTCGTAGCTGTACATCGGCCCTTTACGACGATCGCTCGCGACAGAGCGCAAACTGGGATCTGTGTGTGTAAACACACAAATCCCGGTTCTGTCAGGGGAAAGGAGACCGACTTAGTATGAACAACAATCGGTCTCCTCCCCTAGTCAGTCCCACCCCCCCCCCCACTGTTAGAACACACTGAGGGGACACAGTTAACCCCTTGATCACCCCCTAGTGTTAACCCCTTCCCTGCCAGTGACATTTATACAGTAATGAGTGTATTTTTATATCACTGATCGCTGTATAAATGTCACTGGTCCCATAAATGTGTAAAAGTGTCCGATTTGCCCAGCGCAAAATCACAGTACTGCTAAAAATCGCAGATAGGCGCCATTACTAGTAAAAAAAAAATAATAATAAAAATGCCATAAATCTCTCCCCTATTTTGTAGATGGTATAACTTTTGGGCAAACCAATCAATATACGCTTATTGCGATTTTCTTTTACCAAAAATATGTAGAAGAATACATATCGGCCTAAACCGAGGAAAAAATGTGTTTGTTTTTAAAAAAAAATTGGGATATTTATTATAGCAAAAAGTAAAAGATATTGGGGGGGGGTTATTTACGAAAGGCAAATCCACTTTGCACTGGAAGTGCAGTCGCTCTAAATCTAAGGGGTAGATCTGAAATGAGGGGAAGCTCTGCTGATTGTATCATCCAATCATGTGCATGTCCCCCTCGGATCTACAGCGACTTTACTTTCAAGTGCACTTGCAGTGCAAAGTGGATTTTCCTTTAGTAAATAACCCCCATTGCGTTTTTTCAAAATTGTTGCTCTTCTCTTGTTTATAGCGCAAAAAATAAAAACCGCAGAGGTGATCAAATACCACCAAAGGAAAGCTCTATTTGTGGAGAAAAAAAAATATGTATATTTTTTGGGTACAGCGTTGCACGACTACGCAATTGTCAGTTAAAGCGACGCAGTGCCGTATCGCAAAAAATGGCCTGGTCAGGAAGGTGGTAAATTCTTCCGGGGCTGAAGTGGTTAAAACATTAGATAGAGTCCTGTGAACAGAAAGGAGTGAGGGAAATTAGTAATTACTCTGGCTTATTTGTTTGGTTTTAAATAATAAGCCGTGAAAACAATCTTTCAGCAAAGAAAATAAGAATTTGAATGGAAAACATGAAATGGAGACAATTGCATCATTTGTTGGCTGAAACTTAAAATACATAACATCATAACATTCCAATGTACGGTATTTCATATTATTATTATATTATTATTACCTGACTATAAAAATATATATATATATATATATTTTTTTAGTATTGACCCATATCAATACTGAAAACACATACAGTACATCAAGAAGAATACTACACATTCCCTTTCAGTAGATAAGTTATATAGGTAGGTTGCGACTACACAGATTTTATACCCATGGAGCATACCTATATGTAACTGCTCCTCTTTGCCTTCTCTTGAGTTTAAAGGCATCTTAATGCAGTTAATCAGGAAGATTGGTTAATAGTTTAACTACTTGCCTACCAGGCACGAACACCTCCTTCCTGACCAGGCCATTTTTCAGCTTTCAGGGCTGTCGCATTTTGAATGACAATTGCGCGGTCATGCAATGCTGTACCCAAATAAAATTTTTATCATTTTTTTCCCACAGATAGAGCTTTATTTTGGTGGTATTTGATCACCTCTGCGGTTTTTATTTCTTGCGCTATAAACAAAAGTTTAGTTTGAAAAACATAATATTTTTTACTTTTTATTATAATAAATATCCAATTTTTTTTTTTTTTTTAAACAAATTTTTTCCTCAGTTTAGGCCGATAGGTATTCTTCTACATATTTTTGGTAAAAAAAATCGCAATAAGCGTATATTGATTGGTTTGCGCAAAAGTTATAGCGTCTACAAAATAGGGGATAGATTTATAGCATTTATTATTATTATTTTTTTTTTACTAGTAATGGCGGCGATCTGCGATTTTTATCATGACTGCGACATTGCGGCGGACATATCGGACACTTTTGACACATTTTTGGGACCATTCAAATTTATACAGCAATCCGTGCTATAAAAATGCATTGATTACTGTATAAATGTGACTGGCAGGGAAGGGGTTAACACTAGGGGGCGCTGCAGGGGTTAATATGTTCCCTATATTGGTGATTCTAACTGTGGGTGGAGGGGACTGACTGGGGGAGGGGACCGATCGGTGTCCCTATGTACAAGGGACACACCATCGGTCTCCTCTCCACTGACAGGACGTGGATCTGTGTGTTTACATACACAGATCCACGTCCTGCTCAGTTACCGGGCAATCGCGGGTGCCCCGCCACAAGAGCTGCACCGCTCCGCCGTCAATAGACAGTGGGCGGTCGGCTAGAGGTTTATTTTATTTAGCTAAGCCTTGCTGTATTTCAGTGACTTTCACATTTGTCGAAAAGCATGGAGACATTGAACAGATTACATTTTGGAAATAGGCATTTTTTCCCCAGTTTAATGTATTTTAAACCTCTTATAAAGGGGCCTTCTAACAATAGCAGTGATTTAAATGAAGGGTCAATGACCATCTATGAAGACAGCATGACCTCATTGTCCATTGTCAGGACACATTTAAATTCCATTTAAAGTGTAAGTAAACCCCCTATCATTTTCAGCCAAGGAAGCTGCCATCTTTGCCTCTGTTTAATCTACAACTGCCATGATGCTGCACATGTGATCAGTTTAGACACCAGCCATTGGATGGTTTGACAGCTTGATTGAGAGCACAACCAATGGGAGTGTTACATTTCCGGCACGTGCTGGAAATTAAACTGTTTCATGGATTTGTTTATTTCCGCTTTAAATAGGTTATGGGAGTCTAGATGCAGTTTTCTTTATATACTTACCGGTCAATGACAATATGGTTCATGTGCAGCTAATAATCTTTAAGACTAGCTGAATAACACAGATATGTACTCCAGCTCCACCACAGAACCAGAACTATGCAGGTGCTATGTTTATAAGCTGCACTTCTCCCTACAACACTGTGTTGCAATGATTTATATTATAAATGGGCAACACAGTGGCTAAGTGGTTAGCCATATCGCCAAGCAGCACTAGGGTAGACGGTTTGAATACCAACCACAACATTACCTGCTTAGAGTTTGCATGTGCCTGCGTGGGGTTTTCTCCGGGTATTCTGGTTTCCTCCCACACTCCAAAGGCATGCTGGTAGGTTAATTGAATCCTATCAAAATTGGCCCTAGTATGTGTATGTGAGTTAAGTATCTTAGATTGTAAGCTCCTTGAGGATAGGGACTGATGTGAATGTGCAATATATAGGTAAATTGCTGCATAAATTGACGGCGCTATATAAGTACATGTAATAATAATAAATGAAGATGGTAGATTTAAAGCCGAACTCTGGGTAAACAGTTAATACATTGTTTATGCACATACACTATATTACCAAAAGTAGTGGAACCCCTGTCTTTACACGAACATGAACTGTAATAGCATCCCCGTCTTAGTCTGTAGGGTTCAATATTGAGTTGGCTCACCCTTTGCAGCTACAACAGCTTCAACTCTTCTGGGAAGGCTGTCCATGAGGTTTAGGAGCGTGTCTATGGGAATGTTTCATCATTCTTCCAGAAGAACATTTGTGAGGTCAAGCACTGATGTTGGACAGGAAGGCCTGGCTCACAGTCTCCGTTCTAGATCATCCCAAAGGTGTTCTATCGGGTAGAGGTCAGAACTCCCTGCAGGCCCGTCAAGTTCCTCCACCATAAACTCGCATGCACGCACCCTACCCGGAAGTGTTGGATCACGCATATACTGTATACGGCACACAGATGCCGCCCTGTAGCAGTAAAACTGCTATAGGGCGGGCCTGAAGAGGTTAATTTGTGTGTAACTTCCTAGATGTGGTCTACTGTCACAGATGTGCAATTTCCTGATTTCTTGATGTTTTTTTTTTGGTTGGGTTCCCTATAGTTGACATGGAGTTTTCAAAGGCAAGAGAATTTTATACAGACTTGGGATGGTGATACCATTGAAGGAGTAGCAGCATACTGAGGTGATCCCTTCAATCCCCCCTCCTTGAACGCTAACTTCCCTGTGCAACTTGTGTGATGCGGGAATCAGCACAATTCCTGTGCGGGTTCCCTCATCGCATCTCACTCGCAGTTCACACTGTTCTCTGCGAACTGCTGTGGGTGTCAATACAAAGTTAATGACAACCCTAAATCAGTTCTCCGATCGCACTGCGAACTGTGAAATAGGACAGGAATCTGATCACATGGGTGTGAACACCCATGCGATCCGATTCCAATGCGGAACAAAAAAAGGGTTCTGCAACATTTTGCTGTGAATGCGATGCAATTTCAGCCATACAGTTTGTATGGCTGAAATTGCATCGCATGGACACCGCATGTGATATGCACAGCAATGGGGTGAAAAATCATGTGCAATGTCGTTCATCGGACTAGTGTGAACCCAGCTTTACTGTTGTTATGCGGTGCTTAAATTAAACTAATATCAAATCAGATTAGGGTACCTATCCTGGTTGTATGAAAAAATATATTTCTTTAATAAATTGTATTTATCTAGCAGAAATCGCATTTTTAAAGAACTGGATCCTATTTGCAACCAATACTTTGTTCATCTAAGGAAAACTGAACGTGCACAATAATTACTCATGTCTGAGAGTTACTAAACATTTACATTTTAACTGTGGCATACAGTACCCAATGAACCCTCAGTTAAAATAATTTTGTCTGCCTGCTAACCATTTGTTAGGTTAATTTGTATCACTAAGTGACAATGAAAACCAAATGTGACAGTAAGAGAAAGAGCCAAGAATGTGATATAATGTTTGTAAACCAAACCATGACTGCTCCCAATCCATAGCGCCAACAGAAATTCAATTCAAAGTTTGTTTATTACAGTTTGACTCAGTAATTTGTAATGAAAAAATTACAAAAGTGACTATGACGAGATAAACTGATACTCTGAGAGGATTAACGACAAAATATGAAGTTTATTCCATTTTCTGTGTATGGAAAAAATATTTAATCTTAGACAGATTAAAAGTTAAAATTTCGGATATGTTTATACTACATCGATTACATTTTTGAATGCACTATAATGTTTCCTACGTTGTTGTTTTAACCATTCCCTTTTTCCCTTACAATGATCATTCCACTCTGTAACTGAAGCTTGTTTATAGAGAAGTACATGTCAGGGATGCAATGGAATTTGGAAAAGTCTTCTTCCTCAAACACAAAACAGAAGTGGGCCTCTTTTGTCCAAGAGTATTTTTTAGATTACTTACTAGCTTAATTGAGTTCATATTCTGCAATGCCACAAAAGTATTTGCAGTACTTGCAATTATATTTTGTATAAATATCAAACACTTCATGATGAGATGAATACTGTGTATACTGGCTGCATGATCTCAAATGAAGGATCCAGCATCCTTTGCAATACACATATCCTATATACAGTGGATGAGCTCTAGTACCCAAGTTTATTCCCAGACTACACCCAGGTAACCCTAAGGCTGGTAATAGCAACATATGAAAGTACAAAATAATCAAAATGTAATTCTGGATAAAATACACTATGACTGGCTGCACTGGTCTGGCTGCACAATGTACTGCTGTGGTGGTAATCAGAGACAATGGCTGGCTGCACTGACATATAGCGATATCAGAGTAGCCAGCTATTGTACATGATCATTGCCAAAGCAGTACAATGTCACCATTGCGACACTGCACTTGCTTTGGTGGCAGTGTGTAAAAAAAAATCTATCAGAAATAGTTACATAGTAGGTGAGGTTGAAAAAAGACACAAGTCCATCAAGTCCAACCTATGTGTGTGATTATATGTCAGTATTACATTGTATATCCCTGTATGTTGCGGTCGTTCAGGTGCTTATCTAATAGTTTCTTGAAACCACCGCTTGTGGAAGGGAAATCCACATCCTTGCCACTCTTATGCCCTGTACACATGATGATCGGACATTCCGACAACAAAATCCATCAGATTGTTTCCGACAGATGTTGGCTCAAATTTGTCTTGCATACACACAGTCGCACAAAGTTGTCAGAAATTCTGATTGCCAAGAACGCGCTGACGTACAACACGTACGACGGGACTATAAAGAGGAAGTTCAATAGCCAGTAGCCAATAGCTTCCATCTCGTAATTTATTCTGAGCATGCGTGGCACTTTGTGCTTTGGATTTGTCTACACACGATCGGAATTTACGCAATCAAACTTTGTATGTCGGAAATTCCGATTGAAAAAGTCCGATGGAGCCTACACACGGTCGGAACAAGCTCCGATCGCACATTTTCTGTCGGAAAGTACGATCGTGTGTACAGGGCATTACAGTAAAGAACCCTCTACGTAGTTTAACCACTTCAGCCCCGGACCAATTTGCAGCCAAAGGACCAGGCCCCTTTTTGCGATTCGGCACTGCGTCGCTTTAACTTTCCCAAACAAAATTGGCGTCCTTTTTTTCCCACAAATAGAGCTTTCTTTTGGTGGTATTTGATCGCCCCTGCGGTTTTTATTTTTTGCGCTATAAACAAAAATAGAGCGACAATTTTGAAAAAAAATGCAATATTTTTTACTTTTTGCTATAATAAATATCCCCAAAAAATATATAAAAAAACATTTTTTTCCCTCAGCTTAGGCCGATACGTATTCTTCTACATATTTTTGGTAAAAAAAATCGCAATAAGTATTCTTCTACATATTTTTGGTAAAAAAAATCGCAATAAGCGATTATTGATCTGGGGTAACATTGTTTTGTTAAATGAAGGTCTTTAAAAAAAAAAAAAAATGATTTACTTTTTAACTTTTTTTCCCACAAATAGAGCTTTCTTTTGGTGGTATTTGATCGCCCCTGCGGTTTTTATTTTTTGCGCTATAAACAAAAATAGAGCGACAATTTTGAAAAAAATGCAATATTTTTTACTTTTTGCTATAATAAATATCCCCAAAAAATATATAAAAAAACATTTTTTTCCCTCAGCTTAGGCCGATACGTATTCTTCTACATATTTTTGGTAAAAAAAATCGCAATAAGCGATTATTGATTAGTTTGCGCAAAAGTTATAGCGTTTACAAAATAGGGGATAGTTTTATAGCATTTTTATTAATATTTTTTTTTTTAGTAGTAATGGCGGCGATCAGCGATTTTTTATTGTGACTGCGACATTATGGCGGACACATCGGACATTTTTGACACATTTTTGGGACATTTGTCATTTATACAGCAATCACTGCTATTTAAATAGCACTGATTCCTATGTAAATGACAGTTGTAGTGAAGGGGTTAACCACTAGGGGGCGGGGAAGAGTCAGTGTGACGTGTTGTGTTTTTTTTTTTTTTTACAGTAGGGGGGCGTGGCTGTACGTCTGACGTCATTGATCGGCGTTCCCGATGACAGGGAACCGCCGATCACTGACAGTCAGTGTAGGAAGCGCGGGGAGAGGTTTGTTCACATAGACCTCTCCCCGTTCTTCAGCTCCGTAACCCGATCGCGGGATACCAGCGGCGATCGGGTCCGCTGGTCCCGCGGCCGTGGTCACGGAGCTCCCGACCGGGTCGCGAGCGCGCCGCTGGCGGCGCGCTCCCGACCCACGGGCAGGCAAATGCACGATCACGTACAGGTACGTGATTCTGCCTGCCCGTGCCATTCTGCTGACGTATATATGCAGTGGCCGGTCGGGAAGCTGTTAAAGTTGAACCTCTTTTCTTCTAATTTTAATGAGTGGCCACGAGTCTTGTTAAACTCCCTTCCGCGAAAAAGTTTTATCCCTATTGTGGGGTCACCAGTATGGCATTTGTATATTTAAATCATATCCCCTCTCAATCGTCTCTTCTCCAGAGAGAATAAGTTCAGTGCGCGCAACCTTTCCTCATAACTAATATCCTCCAGTCCCTTTATTAGCTTGGTTGGCCCTTCTTTGTACTCGCTCCATTTCCAGTACATCCTTGCTAAAGGACTGGTACCCAGAACTGGACAGCATACTCTAGGTGCGGCCGGACCAGAGTCTTGTAGAGCGGGAGAATTAACGTTTTATCTCAGGAATTAATCCCCTTTTTAATGCATGCCAATATTCTGTTTTCTTTGTTAGCAGCAGCTTGGCATTGCATATAGAAGTGGTAATAGAGTACTAGGGTACTTAGCACCATCTAGTAGCTAAATATGGTATTAACCATTTTGCATCAAAGGAAAACAATCGACCAGTGCAGGAAATAGAAAAATTACATTATTTTTTTGCCTCATGCTCCCGAGTGATTTTCCACATTTTGTCACATTACAACTAAAAATGTAAATGGATTTTATTGTGATAGACCAACACAAAGTGGCACATAATTGTCAAGTGGAAGGAAAATGATAAATTGTTTTCAAAATGTATTACAAATAGAAGCCCAACACAAGCAAGGACTAGAATGCGCACGCAAATGCGGGCATGTGCGCGTTCACAGATTCCAGGTTAGTGGCGCATACCGGCGACCAGCTCCCGTTGTGATTGGACACAGCGGGAGCCAATCAGTGGGTCTGGCAGCCCCGATGCTAGCCGGGACCCACCGATCATTCCTGACAGAGGCAGAACGGCAGTCTGCCCATGTACACAAGGTAGATCGCCGTTCTGTGACAAGGGAAGACTAAGCAGGAACACAGATCTCTGTCTTCCCACAGTACAAGCACCACCCCCACTTAACCCTTAAATCGCCCCTGATGTTAACCCCTCCCCTGCCAGTGTCATTAGTACAGTGACAGTGCATATTTTTAGCACTGATCCCTGTATTGGTGTCACTGGTCCCCAAAAAGTTTCACTTAGTGTCTGATTTGTCCGCTGCAATGTCACTGTCTCACTATAAGTCGCTGACTGCCACCAATACTAGTAAAAAAATACATACAAATTCCATAAAAATATTCCATAGTTTGTAGACGCTATAACTTTAGCACAAACCAATCGATATATGCTTATTGGGATTTTTTTTTAACCAAAAACATGCAGCAGAATACATATTGGCCTAAACTGATGAAGACATTAGATTTTTTTTTTTTTATTGGGGCTGTTTTATAACGGGAAATAATAAATATTGTTTTTTTTTTCAAAATTGTTCTGCTGCGTACACAAGATCGGACATTCCGACAACAAAATCCTGGATTTATGTCCGACGGATGTTGTCTCAAACTTGTCTTGCATACACACGATCGCACAAATGTTGTCGGAAATTCCGATTGCCAAGAACGCGCTGACGTACAACGGGACTAGAAAAAGGAAGTTCAATAGCCAGTGCAGCTCTTCTGCTTGATTCCGAGCATGCGTGGCATTTTGTGCCTCGGAAATGTGTACACACGATCGGAATTTCCGAGAGCGGATTTTGTTGTCGGAAAATTTGAGATCCAGCTCTCAAATTTTTGTTGTCGGAAATTCCGACAGGAATTGCCCGATGGAGCCTACACACGGTCGGAATTTCCGACAACAAGCTCACAACGAACATTTGTTGTCGGAAATTCCGATCGTCTGTACGCGGCATTAGTCTTTTTTTTGTTTATAGCGCAAAAAATAAAAAACACAGAGGTGATCAAATACCACCAAAAGAAAGCTTTATTTGTGGGGAAAAAAGGACATACATTTTATTTGGGTACAGTGTCACACGACTGCGCAATTGTCTGTTAAAATAACACAGTGCCGTATTGCCTGGTCGTGAAGGGAGGTAAACCTCCTGGAGCTGAAGTGGTTCAACAAGCCATGCAAAATGAGAATAAAATATGAGATTGGAGTAAATTTGTTTTGGTTAGGAATTCCTTCTTGCTAATATTTCTCCTGCTCTGGCTAGCATGAACGTCATGGATTCCTTGTAATAGTAATGCCGCTCATGGATAGTTACTAATACTGTATAAACTTTTAAAAAAAACTGCATGGGATTCACAGCTACCACAACAAGGGATGAGTGAGCCAAACAAAGCTTGGTTTGCAAGATATTCACGGAACCCTGCAGGATATCTGTGAATCCTGAACACAGCTCCTGAACCATTTTGAATTTTATCAGAGCCAAAACTTTTAGATTTTTCTGAACTTTATGAAGACCATATTGCAAGCTTTTGTTAAAAAAAAGTCATGGGCACTGCCATGAGGGAACATGTACAAATGTAAAACAATAAAAAATATATCAGCAGGGTTTTTTCTTTTTAAAATAACAAACATGTTATACTTACCTGCTCTGTGCAAGGGTCTTGCACAGAGCGGCCCCGATCCTCCTTTTCTAGGGTCCCACGACATCGCTCCTGGCTCCTCCTCTTCATCTTGACTGTGAGCCGCTTTCCATGGATGCATTCGTGCCAGTGTGCTCCTGAGTCCTGCTGCTTCGTCCATTGACACAGACAGTAGGACTTGGCCCCGCCCTCGACTACCGTGTCACTGGATTTGATTGACAGCAGCGGTAGCCAATGGCTCCTGCTGCTATCAATCTGTCCATTGAGGACACAAGACAGCAGCTGGAGCTGCTAGGCTCGTGCTCATCGCTGGAACGATCAGGTTCAGGTAGGAAAAAGGGGGCTCTGGGGGGCTGCTACAGC
The DNA here is from genome assembly GCA_028564925.1 of Lithobates sylvaticus. NCBI lineage: Eukaryota > Metazoa > Chordata > Amphibia > Anura > Ranidae > Lithobates > Lithobates sylvaticus. The sequence goes on along the minus strand of CM053028.1, from coordinate 289,713,013 downwards.
TCAGAAGGTTTTTTCACCTTAATGCATAGAGTGCATTAAGGTGAAAAACCCAGAGGGTTTACAACTTCTTTAAAGAGCTAGATTAAAATACACAAATCCTTTGTATAACATGATTGGAGGGTGCCTTCAACCTACATAGGAGCTGATAGACCTGTGTGATGTCTTACAGCAAAAGTGACAATAATAAAAATAATTACTGCTACTAAATGACATTGGGTTTACATCTGGGGGGTAACATTTTTTATTAAATGAAGGTCTTTAAAAAAAAAAAATTATTTACTTTTTACCTTTTTTGGAAGAAATAACAAGGGGTACAATGTAACCCATACTCATTCACTTAGGGGGGGAGGCCAGATATCTGGGGGGGCCGTTGTCCCCCCTTCCAGATTCCTAAAAGCTCCCCCTACCCCAAACTCCTATATCTACCTGGCCTAAGAATTAAGGATGAGACCCTTGTCCCCATCAACCAGATACCCCCCCAATGTTGAAGGAATGTGGCCTAGTACAGTTTAGGAGGGGAGTTCACAAACATAAAGGCGTTTACAAAAAACAGTGCTTTTATCAGTTTGCATACAGCTATAGTCAATTTAGCATAGTTTGCATATCATAGAAAACACATATGTGAAAAAAAATTCAATAATCAGAGGAGAGTCCCAAAAGCAGTGATCCTTCTTAATTGAAATCTCATTCAAAAAGCTACTGAGTGCAATTCCAGTGATAAACACCACTGTTCACCAGATGGATGGCAACACTGTGTGGCTAGGCTGTGAAAAAGTGTAAAAGTCTCACACATGTGGTATTGCCATACCCAGGAGGAGTAGTAGAATGTATTTGGGGGTGTAATTTATGCTATTTATTGGAAATATCTTATAAATTGACAACTTTGTGTAAAAAAAATAAATAAATACGTTTTCATTTTCTTTCCACATTTTCCAAAAACTTGTGGAAAAAAATTACATGTTCAAAAGACTCACAATGCCTCATAGAATATACATTGGGGTGTTTGCTTTCCAAAATGGGGTCATTTTGTGGGTAATTCCATTGTCCTGGTGCTCCAGGGCCTTCAAACCTGTGATCTGTCGTTAGGAAATTATATATGTAATTAATGCTCTTAGAACGCCTGACGGTGCTCCATGCATGTTGGGCCTCTGTATGTGGCCAGGCTGTGAAAAAGTCTCACACATATGGTATCGCCATACTCGGGATGAGTAGCAGAATTTGTTTTGGGGTGTAACTGGAAGTATGCAGATGCTGTGTGTGAGAAATAACTTGTTATTATGACAATTTTGTGTAAAAAATTAAAAATAATAATTTCTTAATTTTCCCAAGAATTATAGAAAAAAAATTAAACTTAAAAAAAAATTGCTATTCCTTTTACTAAATACCTTGGAATGTCTAGTTTAAAAAAAAGGGGTAATTTGGGGGGTATTTTGTACTGTCCTGACATTTCAGGGCCTCAAGAAATGAGATAAGCCATCAGTGCATCGGGGGCGATCAATTTTCAATGATTGGCACCATGGCTTGCAGACACTATAACTTTCACACAGACTAAATAATATCCACTACTTTTGGTTATTTTTACCAAAGATATGTAGCAGTATAAATTTTCGCCCAAATTTATGAACAAAAATTACTTTACTTCCAAAATGTTATAATAGAAAAATTATACAAATTTTGTTTGGGTACGGTGTTGCATGACTGAGTAATTGGCATTCAAAGTGTGAGAGCGCTGAAAGCTGAAAATTGGTCTGGGCAGGAAGGGGGTATAAGCGCCCTGTATTGTGTTGATAGCTTTAATTTCCATGCACGCAAATGCATTGGGAACACTGTCTATTCCAAATCAAAACATGAAGAAAAATATTTCAAATTTGTTTTTACTTTACAGAAAAGTAAAGTAAGAAAAAGGAATATTAGGCTTTTCCAAAAAATAGGAGTGTCTGCATTTTTCTTTACAAACTCAAACATTTACTATATAAACTGAAAAATGCTTGAAGATTTCGCTTTTCACTGAACTAATATTTAGTTGTATAATTAGAGATGGCCTTGCGGTTCACCCGACGGTCGGTTTGCGGCGAACTTTGCTTGTTCGCGATTCGCCAAACCGGCGGACTTATGGCGCTGTTCGCGGCGGCCATATTCGTTTACTTTGTGAAGAACTTTGACCCATGACACATCCATCATGGGGTACAGGACAGCCAAGTGAGACATTTCAGCACATGGACATACCCCCCTACCTTATAAATAGACCTGATCTGGCGGCCATTTTACATTCTGTCTTTTGTCAGTGTAGGGAAAGGACGCTGTGTGGAGCAGGGACAGTCAGTCTAATCACTATGTGAAAAAATATATATATATAAATATATAAAATGTGGCGCTTGCAGGATAAAAACCAATGCTAAAACTAGATTATGTAAAATAATTAGGTAATGATAAAATAGGTATAGGAAATATAATAATATAAAGTCGAACGCTTAAAGCAATAAAATCCTGATAAGAATAGTTCATAAATTACATGAGAAAGTGTGGCGCTTTCATCCAGGCCAGGAAACCAATCCTAAGGGGGAAGAGGCTCCAAAGAAGGGTTCCACAGAAGCGTCTATTTATTGATGTCAATAATCCAATAGGTATTAAAGCAACGTAATGGACCGTGCTATACCCATAATGTATGAGATAATTCACATAAACACATCCAAGGTGAAAAAATATTACATAAATAAATTCGTGAAATAAATAAGTATAAACAATTGTGACAATAATTAATGAACTGTGAAATTCAATATAGGCGTATACTATAATATATAATAAAAATGTAACAAGTTGGGTGTGACAATAAAAATGTGATGGGGGAGGGGGGGGGGGGGTTGTTAATCCTAGTAGTGCAAAAATTGCAAAATTAACAAATGAATGTGTAAACAAGCATGTGAAGACAATAAACACAGCTATATAAGAATGTGAAAGTCCAAATAGTTACAATGTTTACTAAAACGTCCAGTGTGTAATAAATAAATAAACTACAATAAAGTGTCCAGTGCAAAAAAGTTGCCAATCAAAATTTAAATCCCATACACGATACAATCGACAACTGTGCAATGATTCCTTCTACCCAGGGTGCACTCCTTGTGTGGTTGTAGTGATCCTTTTTCATGCAAGAAGGTGCCGACAAAATGTTTTCCCCAGCCTCTTACCTTTAGGCGAGAGGGTAACAGCCTTTCAATGTCAGAAGGGAAGGAGACAAATCACTTCCGTGTGGTTTCTCCAGACATGTATCCTTGCTGCCCGTTTACACTCTCTCCATAGGTACCGCAGACATGGGGGCAGAAAGAGGAAGACATTCCATTGTGCAGTATTCAAAAATTGTTTTTATTAAAGATAAAATGAACTTACAGTTGGTAAATTAAATTACAAGCAGCAGTAGTACACAGCACGTATCCCGGCCGAGATCGTACTTAGGTCACCTGACTCTGACTCCTCACGCGTATCGCCACGCCCACGTGGCTTTCTCAAAGGATTTGGCGATACGCGTGAGGAGTCAGAGTCAGGTGACCTAAGTACGATCTCGGCCGGGATATATAGAAAGCATAGTATAGTGCATTTCTACTGTGCAGCATTGTGACTGCTGAGCGGTTTTGCAGCAATACTACGAGTGACAAACGCAATTATAAAAAAGTATTATAACTGGTGTGATAGACCAGTGGCCCCCCAAAACGACAGATTGAAGCGGGGTGTTATATACCTTCTTCCACATATACTGCACTTCTCTAGAGACTTTTGTCACAGGGTCATTTAAAAAATGACAGGCAGAGGAAGAGGCAGGCCCTTCCGCAGTGGTGGTAGGGCAGGAGCAAAAGGCTTGAGCCAAAGTGGGAAGTTGCAGAAGGTGCGTTCGATTACGTCAAAGGACGCACCAGACTTGGTTGAGTGGCTCACTCAGCCTTACTCTTCTGCACCCTCCTCATCCCCTCAATCTGCACCCTCTTCACTCTCTGCTGTGTGCACCCCCAAAGACACTACCACCAACACCACCACCACCATATACCCTCCGCTTGAGTCACAGGAATTATTTTCTGATCCATCATCACAAGACATTTCTGATGCGCAGCCATTCTTGGCATTGGATCAGGAAGAGGAGGTAGCAATAACGGCTACTCAGCAGTCTGACGACAGTACCCAGATCAGCCAAGGAGGGGTTGGTCCCCGCTGTTGCTGCCTACTCCGAGATCTCTAATTATAGTGGTGGGGAAGGTGACGTCGATGATGACGTGTCTAGGGACGTCACGTGGGTGCCCACAAGAGAGGAAGAGGAGGGGAGTTCAGAGGGAGAGATGGACCAGCAGATAGAGAGGAGAAGCAGGCGGAACTTACATTGCACAGGAGGGACAAACCAGACTGCTAATGTATCAGGAGCGAGGCATCAACCATGTACGGTCACATCTGGCACTTCCAGGACACCGGCACATGGCTCCGCAGTGTGGGCTTTTTTTAATGTGTCCGCTGCTGACAATAGTGTTGCCATCTGCAGCCTTTGCATGCAACGAATAAGTCGAGATAAGCCCAACACTCACCTAGGGACGGCCGCCTTAAGAAGGCACATGAGCTGCCATCACCGAGCCTAGTGGGAGCAACGCCGTCAGAACCCACAAAGCCATACTCCAGGCTCTCACCGTCCAGCCTCTTCTACTTCTCCTCCTCTCTCCTCAGAATTGTCCTCCACTCCACCTTCCATCATGCCGTCCTCACGTTTTTCTGGAAAAAGGCAGGCTTCCATGGGCCAAATGTTCGAGCGTAAAAAAATGATGACGCCGGATAACCCTCTTGCCCAACGGTTGTCCGCTGGCTTGTCAGAACTGATAGCCCGCCAACTACTGCCATATAAACTGGTGGACTTTCGAAAATTTGTGGCCATTGGAACACCACAATGGAAGGTCCCAGGAAGGAAGTATTTCTCACAGAAGGGCATCCCAGAGCTATATGGCCATGTTGTTCAGCGGCAAGTGAATGTATCTCTGGCACACAGTGTCAGTGTCAAGATACATCTGACCACAGACACATGGTCTCGCAAACACGGGCAGGGAAGGTATATAACTTTTACACCCGTGTAGATTTGGTTTTACCGCCACGGATTGCATGCAGGCCTGCCTCTTCTTCTCCTCCTCCTACTCCATCCTCCCTCTCCTCCTCGGCTGACTCCTCCTTTTCCACTGCTAGCGTCTCTTCTGCTGCGCCGCCTAAGATCCCCAGAACCTATTCGACATGCCAGGTGAGACGTTGCCATACTGTGCTGCGTCTGTTGTGCCTGGAAGCCAAGAGCCACACTGGCCCTGCACTCCTTTCAGCTTTGCGTTCACAGGCAGATCAGTGGCTAACACTGCTCAATTTGATAGTTGGTAAAGTGGTGTGTGACAACGGTGCCAATCTGCTCAGCGCGTTGAAATAGGGCAAAATTACACATGTGCCATGCATGGCACACGTCTTAAACGGGTCGTGCAGCGATTCGTTGTCAAATACCCTGGGGTCCAGGACATCTTGCGGCAGGCAAGAAAAATCTCGGCCCATTTCAGAAGATCTTACATGGCCATGGCTCGCCTTGCTGACATTCAGCGGCGAAACAATCTGCCGGTCAGACGTCTTATTTGTGATTGCCCGACACGATGGAACTCAACCTTCTATATGCTTGATCGGCTGCTCCAGCAGAAACGTGCAGTTAACGACTACCTGTACAAACTCTGTGGCAGAACAGGTTCTGGGGAGCTTGTTTTTTTTCAACGCGCCAGTGACTGCTCATGCGCGATGCATGCAGACTTCTGCGCCCATTTGATGAGATCACCAAACTGGTCAGTCGCAGCCATGGCACCATCAGTGACATCGTACCTTACGCCTTCTTTATGGAGCGTGCATTGCGTTGTGTCATTGATCAAGCCGTGGAAGAAGCAAGAGCAGGAAGATGAGGAAGTCGCAATGCTGGATGAATTCCCAGGGGGTCTACTCTATCTGAGACATGTCAACAACAGGAGTCTGAAGAGGAGTCAGAGGAGGACGGTGCCGGGGTGGATGAGGAGGAGCAAGAAGAGCATGCTTTAAACCTTTCTGGGATCCCTGTTGTTGTCCGTGGATGGGGGTGGAGAACGAGGAGGACAACATTATCCTGGATGATGAGCAGGAGCCAGACCACCACACCGCCTCCAGTTTAGTGCAAATGGGGCCTTCATGCTCCAGTGTTTTAACAGGGACCCCCGTATAAAAAGCATAAAGGTCAAGGACCAGTACTGGGTGGCAATGTACTTAGACCCCTGGTACAAACACAAAATGGCAGAAATGTTACCATCATCACAGAGGGCTGTCAGAATGGAGCACATACAGGCCTTGCTTAGAGAAATGCTGCATTCTGCTTTTGCGTGCGCTGGCAGAGGAATTCCCACTCCCAGAGAAAGAGTTGGGGGTACCATTTCAACAGCGCCTGCAAGAAGATGGCGGTTTGAAGATGTCTTGGTCACTTCTGATATGAGATCATTCTTTCAGCCGACCCATCGACAGGTGTCATCCAGATCTAGCATCAGGGAATGCCTAGACCGACAGGTGTCCGACTACATCGGGTTAACGGCCGATGTGGATGCTCTGAGAAGTAATGAACCCCTGGACTACTGGGTGGGCAGGCTTGACCTCTGGCCAGAGCTTGTACAATTTGCAATGGAACTGTTGGCTTGCCCCTCGTCCAGTGTCCTGTCCAAAAGGACGTTCAGCGCAGCAGGGGGGATCGTGTTCAATAAGCGCACTCGCCTAGCTCACAACAGTGAGACAGTGACTACTATCTCGGAGGAATTCAACACATGTGACCAGTAGACCATGTATATGCATAACTCTATAAACGATTTATATAATCTAGCACACGGACCTTTTCTCTACCTTTGGCTCACTTGTACAAAAAAAGCACACCGTACTATATGCCTGTACCCTCCTGTTTGAAGAGGTTGAGTGGTGTCATATTTTTGAGTCCCGCAGCGAGTTGATGGTGTCAGTGCTGGTGTCAGTGCTTTCTATCTCGGTGCTGGTGTCAGTTCTCTCTATCTCGGTGCTGGTGTCAGTTCTCTCTATCTTGGTGCTGGTGTCAGTGATCTCTATCTTGGTGCTGGTGTCAGTGCTCTCTGTCGCGGTGCTGGTGTCAGTGCTCTCTATCGCGGTGCTGGTGTCAGTGTTCTATCTCAGTGCTGGTGTCAGTGAGGGAGATAGCAGCGGAGAAGCCAATCAGCAGGCAGTGCCAGCACCGTGGCTGAGGAATGGATCAGCACTGGACTGGCACCTGCGGACCACCGCAGTGGAGCCCTGCATAGGTGGGGGTAAGGGCCGGGCAGAGGGAGGGGTCAGGGGCTCAAGCACAGGCTGGCACACTGGGATACTGGCACAGGACTGCACTGCTCTGACTGTGGCACTGATCAATCATCTCCTGCACCCCCTTCATAGCCTGGCCTGACCTTGCCTCTCCTCCATGGCCTTGAATTTACAAAATTTCACAGATTGAAAAAAAGAATGCTTGCCGTTGTCGATCCCAGATTCACTTAATACTTCTGGTATGTCAGTGTCCATGTTGTGGGACTATGTGTGCACAGCTAGTAAGTATTTTGTGGCTGAAAATATGACCTGGAGGTTTTTAAGGTTCGCCTGCCATTAAAGTCAATGGGGCCCGCCGCTAACCTGCGGTTCGTGAACATTTGGGCACAATCGCGGATCGCATTCGCGAAACGTCCCATTGGAAGTTCGTCCATCACTATGTATAATCACTGTATCTGAAAACTAGTTCACATCTGTGTTGCATGGACCAACTTCTGTCACCTGTGAACATATATACCAGACCAGGATGATTGGACTATATTCCACAATTCCTCTGCATTTCTTGGCTTTACCTCAGAAACAGCATTTTTTATGTCACCCCACAAGTTTTCTATTGGATTAAGGTCTGGGGATTGGGCTGGCCACTCCATAACATTAATCCTGTTGGTCTGGAACCAAGATGCTGCTTGCTTACTTGTGTTTGGGGTCGTTGTCTTGTTGAAACAGCCATTTCAAGGGAAATCTTCTTTGGCATAAGGCAACATGACCTCTTTAAGTATTTTGATGTATTTAAACTGATCCATGATCCCTGGTATGTGATAAATAGGCCCAGCACCATAGTATGGGAAACATACGCATATCATGATGCTTGCGCCACCATGCTTCACTGTCTTCACAGTGTACCGCGGCTTGAATTCAGTGTTTGGGGGTCATCTGACAAACTCTCTGCGGCCCCTAGACCCAAAAAGAACAATCTTGCTTTCATCAGTCCACAAAATGTTGTGCCATTTCTCTTTAGGCCAGTCAATGTGTTCTTTGGCAAATTGTAACCTCTTCAGCACATGTCGTTTTTTCTACAATAGGACTTTGCGAGGGATCCTTGCCGATAGCTTGCATGGCACACATCTTAAACGTGTCGTGCAGCGATTCGTTGTCAAATATTCTGGGGTCCAGGACATCTTGCTGCAGGCAAGAAAAATCTCGGCCCATTTCAGAAGATCTTACATGGCCATGGCTCGCCTTGCTGACATTCAGCGGCGAAACAATCTGCCGGTCAGACGTCTTATTTGTGATTGCCCGACACGCTGGAACTCAACCTTCTATATGCTTGATAGGCTGCTCCAGCAGAAACGTGCAGTTAACGACTTCCTGTACGAACTCTGTGGCAGAACAGGTTCTGGGAGCTTGTTTTTTTTTCACCGCGCCAGTGGCTGCTCATGCACGATGCATGCAGACTTCTGCGCCCATTTGATGAGATCACCAAACTGGTCAGTCGCAGCCATGGCACCATCAGTGACATCGTACCTTACGCCTTCTTTATGGAGCGTGCATTGCGTCGTGTCATTGATCAAGCCGTGGAGGAGCAAGAAGATGAGGAAGTCGCAATGCTGGATGAATTCCCAGGGGGGGCTACTCTATCTGAGACATGTCAACAACAGGAGTCTGAAGAGGAGTCAGAGGAGGATGGTGCTGGGGTGGATGAGGAGGAGCAAGAAGAGCATGCTTTAAACCTTTCTGGGATCCCTGTTGTTGTCCGTGGATGTGGGAGGAGAACGAGGAGGACGACATTATCCTGGATGATGAGCAGGAGCCAGGGCACCACACCGCCTCCAGTTTAGTGCAAATGGGGCCTTTATGCTCCAGTGTTTTAACAGGGACCCCCGTATAAAAAGCATAAAGGTCAAGGACCAGTACTGGGTGGTAATGTACTTAGACCCCTGGTACAAACACAAAATGGCAGAAATGTTACCATCATCACAGAGGGCTGTCAGAATGGAGCACTTACAGGCCTTGCTTAGAGAAATGCTGCATGCTGCATTCTGCTTTTGCGTGCGCTGGCAGAGGAATTTCCACTCCCAGAGAAAGAGTTGGGGGTACCATTTCAACAGCGCCTGCAAGAAGATGGCGGTTTGAAGATGTGTTGGTCACTTCTGATATGAGATCATTCTTTCAGCCGACCCATCGACAGGTGTCATCCGGATCCAGCATCAGGGAATGCCTAGACCGACAGGTGTCCAACTACATCGGATTAACAGCCGATGTGGACGCTCTGAGAAGTAATGAACCCCTGGACTACTGGGTGGGCAGGCTTGACCTCTGGCCAGAGCTTGTACAATTTGCAATGTCTGTAACGACCCATTTTACTCAGATTTTCAGTGAAAAATGCACTATACCCAGCATGTACAACATTTGCTGCTTTCGTCCTTAAATAAGGGCCAACTATTTGTCATCTGTTTTTTCCCAGACTGATATACTTCCCTATCTGAACTCCACACTGCTATTATTTTGAACATGCTGCTTTCAATTACTAATTCAATTACGGCTTGTGATTTTTTATGTTGTATTTTGATATGGTGTACAGGTGATACTCTAAAAATTAGAATATCGTGCAAAAGTTCATTTATTTCACTAATGCAACTTAAAAGGTGAAACTAATATATGAGATAGACTCATTACATGCAAAGCAAGATAGTTCAAGCTGTGATTTGTCATAATTGTGATGATTATGGCTTACAGCTCTTGAAAACCCCAAATCCACAATCTCAGAAAATTAGAATATTATGAAAAGGTGCAATATTCTAGGCTCAAAGTGTCCAAGGAGGGAAAGCCTCAAAAGGTAATTGCAAAAGAAGTTGGATGTTCCCAAAGTGCTGTATCAAAGCACATTAATAGAAAGTTATGTGGAAGGGAAAAGTGTGGAATAAAAAGGTGCACAAGCAGCAGGGATGACCGCAGCCTGGATAGGTTTGTCAGGAAAAGGCCAATCAAAAGTGTTGGAGACTTTCACAAGGAGTGGACTGAATCAGTGCATCAAGAGCCACCACACACACAGATCCTGAAAATGGGCTTCACATGTCGTATTCCTCTTGTCAAGCCACTCTTGAACAACAAACAACATCAGAAGCATCTTACCTGGGCTAAAGAAAACAGACCTGGTCTGTTGATCAGTGGTCCAAAGTCCACAAATTTTGCATCTCATTTGGAAACCAAGGACCCAGAGTATGGCGGAAGAATGGAGAGGCACACACTGCAAGATGCTTGAAGTCCAGTGTGAAGTTTCCTCAGTCTGTGTTGATTTGGGGAGCCATGTCATCTGCTTGTGTTGGTCCACTGTGCTTCATTAAGTCCAGGGTCAACGCAGCCATCTACCAGGAGATTTTGGAGCACTTCATGCTTCAGGCAGTAATTGCTGCAAAAGGGGCACAAACCAAGTACTGAGTACATATGCATGCTTATACTTTTCAGAGGTCCAATATTGTTCTATATACAATCCTTGTTTTATTGTTTGCGTGTAATATTCTAACTTTCTGAGATTGTGGATTTCGGGTTTTCATGAGCTGTAAGCCATAATCATCACAATTATGACAAATCACAGCTTGAACTATCTTGCTTTGCATGTAATGAGTCTGTCTCACAATATTTTTGGTGTCTCGAGCCAAGTTTAATCAAGGATCCCCTGATGTAAAATTGATGGGCTTCCCAAACTGATAATGGACTAATATATCATTTAATTCAAAGAAAGTTGAAAGCTCGGCTTGGAGTTGTATCCTTGACACTTCCTCCTGTAAGATGCTTTCATTACGGCGCCACCTTTTATTTTGAGGGTGTTGCGTAGAAGTGGTGAGAGACAAGGTAATAGGGGCATGATCTGACAAATTTATTGGTTCTATGGTACTCTCTACCACATCTTCCACAAGTGCATGGGAAATAAAGAAATAATCCATCCTAGAGTAGGTATGATGTATGGGAGAATAATATGTATAGTCTCGTGCATTATGGTGTTGGAAATGCCATATATCCACAAGTTGAGCCTCATATAGGCATTGTTTATTTTCGTTAAATACGTATATGATAAATGAGTTGCGCCACGGGATGAATCTATATATATATATATATATATATATATAGTGCCTTGCGAAAGTATTCGGCCCCCATGAACTTTTCAACCTTTTGCCACATTTCAGGCTTCAAACATAAAGATATAAACTTTTAATTTTTTGTGAAGAATCACCAACAAGTGGGACACAATTGTGAAGTGGAACGAAATCTATTGGATTTTTGAAACTATTTTAACTAATAAAAAGATGAAAAGTGGGGCGTGCAAAATTATTCGGCCCCCTTGCGTTAATACTTTGTAGAGCCACCTTTTGCTGCGATTACAGCTGCAAGTCGCTTGGGGTATATCTCTATCAGTTTTGCACATCGAGAGACTGAAATTCTTGCCCATTCTTCCTTGCAAAACAGCTCAAGCTCAGTGAGGTTGGATGGAGAGTGTTTGTGAACAGCAGTTTTCAGCTCTTTCCACAGATTCTCGATTGGATTCAGGTCTGGACTTTGACTTGGCCATTCTAACACCTGGATACGTTTATTTGTGAACCATTCCTTTGTAGATTTTGCTGTATGTTTGGGATCATTGTCTTGTTGGAAGATAAATCTCCGTCCCAGTCTCAGGTCTTTTGCAGACTCCAACAGGTTTTCATCCAGAATGGTCCTGTATTTGGCTGCATCCATCTTCCCCTCAATTTTAACCATCTTCCCTGTCCCTGCTGAAGAAAAGCAGGCCCAAACCATGATACTGCCACCACCATGTTTGACAGTGGGGATGGTGTGTTGAGGGTGATGAGTTGTGTTGCTTTTACGCCAAACATATCATTTTGCATTGTGGCCAAAAAGTTCGATTTTGGTTTCATCGGACCAGAGCACCTTCTTCCACATGTTTGGTGTGTCTCCTAGGTGGCTTGTGGCAAACTTTAGACGAGACTTTTTATGGATATCTTTGAGAAATGGCTTTCTTCTTGCCACTCTTCCATAAAGGCCAGATTTGTGCAGTGTACGACTGATTGTTGTCCTATGGACAGACTCTCCCACCTCAGCTGTAGTTCTCTGCAGTTCATCCAGAGTGATCATGGGCCTCTTGGCTGCATCTCTGATCAGTCTTCTCCTTGTCTGAGCTGAAAGTTTAGAGGGACAGCCAGGTCTTGGTAGATTTGCAGTGGTCTGATACTCCTTCCATTTCAAAATGATCGCTTGCACAGTGCTCCTTGGGATGTTTAAAGCTTGGGAAATCTTTTTGTATCCAAATCCGGCTTTAAACTTCTCCACAACAGTATTACGGACCTGCCTGGTGTGTTCCTTGGTCTTCATGATGCTCTCTGCGCTTTCAACAGAACCCTGAGACTATCACAGAGCAGGTGCATTTATACAGAGACTTGATTACACACAGGTGGATTCTATTTATCACCATCAGTCATTTAGGACAACATTGGATCATTCAGAGATCCTCGCTGAACTTCTGGAGTGAGTTTGCTGCACTGATAGTAAATGGGCCAAATAATTTTGCACGCACCACCTTTCAGTTTTTTATTTGCTAAAAAAGTTTCAAAAATCCAATAGATTTTGTTCCACTTCACAATTGTGTCCCACTTGTTGGTGATTCTTCACAAAAAAATAAAAGTTTATATCTTTATGTTTGAAGCCTGAAATGTGGCAAAAGGTTGAAAAGTTCAAGGGGGCCGAATACTTTCGCAAGGCACTGTATATATATATATGTGGATGCCTAGTGGACTCTCATGGCACTTCATTTCCTTCTCATACTAGTGTAAGCATAGGTGGCATCCTGGTTCCCCCTACAACAGAGGGGGATACATATAAAATGACCTTATATGTATCAAAGACTGAGGATATATAGGGGGTTATTTGCTAAAATAAAATCCACTTTACACTGCAAGCGCACTTGGAAATAAAGTCACTGTAGATCTGAGGGGGACATGCAAGGAAAATAAAAAATAGCATTTTAGCTTGCACATGATTGGATGATAAAATCAGCAGAGCTTCCACTCATTTCCGATCTACCCCTTAGATTTAGAGGGACTGCACTTCCAAGTCCACTTTCAGTGCAAAGTGGATTTGCCTTTCGTAAATAACCCCCATAGTGGGCATCATAGTTTATTGGTTTGTATATGATGTTAAAGCTAATATGTAGAGCTACAGGTATTTTAACTTTTATTTGACTCGATACAAAATGTGTAATATATTTTTATATATATTTGGTGTGGTACCTTTAAAGTCCTATTTAGTTTTTCTTGTGTAGCGATTGTTTTGTCTGTGAGATATTGATAATGCGGTACCCGTGAATATAAAAAATCTGAAAAATGGCCATTAGGCCCTTGTTCTCACCCTCCTTTTTCTTGTATTTTGTAAGGGTAATTTTAAAGCCTAAGTTTAGTCAAACACTTTGTTTTAAAAAAAATCAGCACAAGGAACAGTACTTACTATCAATGCAAAGTGTCCCTTTTGTTGATGGCAGCTGTTTTAGTTAAAATTAGTCCTCTGAACCCCTTTCCAGCAGCCATAATCTTCCAGTGCTTCAGGGTTTAATAAAGCAGAGGGACCTATCAAAGGCGCTCATCAAGAGTGCTGACTATGCCCTCCCATTCCACCCCCATCTCTTTTCACAGAAGATGCTAAGGAGAATTTTATTTGTGTTTTTAATAATAAATCATCTTATGGCAACAATAAATCGATAAATGGTTCTTCTTATTTATTTTTGCCTGTTTATCTGTCCGCACAAGACTGTCTTGAATAGCGCTTTTCCTTATGGTTGCCATTGACTGTATGCACTTTTATCACATCTCTCCTGGTGTGTTCATCCATATAGCTGCTTATTGGGCACAAGTAGGACATAAAGAATTACTCCCATTATTACAAATGTCCCAGTTTTCTGGCGCCAGACTTTTTTTTGCTGTTTTGATATACATTTTATATACCAAATTATGTAAATAATTCCTTCGATTTGCACAGAAGGATTATTTGCATAATTATTTGTGAAACTCTGCCATGCTGTATTTGTCAAACAAATGCTACTATGAAACAAAAACTAGCATCATATTGAAGAGCTTCTGCTTTATACAAACAAAAGCCCATGCTTAACAATTCTTTAAATCCTATGGGAAACGGTGTATTTATTTACAACTGATTATAGTCAGCCATGTTTTACTGTCTTGGGGAACTCGGATGGGTGTAACATGCATACAGATACAATTTCATAAACGTCTCTGCACCTTACTTCCTCTTAGGAGACTCCACATTCAGCTGTGATACTGAATTGCAGGTGGCTTATGTGGAGTGTTCAGTGTGTACTATGATGTCATCCAGTAGCATGCTGATCTCCAGGGCAGATGAACTCCCTTTGCCTTAGCATTCAATTAAAGACATTATTGTCTTTGGCAACCATGCCCTTTGATAAATGTCAGCTTTCTTCCACATCTTAAGTTTAAGAACTAATGTCATATGTCTTCTAATGCTTGAGATTTTGAATTGGAAAATACAGCTGGAAAGCACCATCTTCAAAAAAAAAAAAAAAAAAGTCTCATATTGAAGTTGCACCAAAGAATTTAAAACAAACAGAAAAGATGGATTATTTTAGAGATTGTATTTGCTTTATCAAGATTCATGTGATGGATGACATTGGAACTAGCAATATTGAGGAGACCAAACATAGTTTTGCCTACAAACTGCATTGCATAAAATGTAAAATTCTGTTTTAATGTAGTGATATCATCATTTAAAAATTCAGGTATTCTTTTGTAATGTCACTGAATCTGATATGCTCTTATAATAAATTACAAATGGTCATTCCCGATTTTCTTCTTAGAATGCTAGTTTTCAGCTTCACTAATCTGAGTCATTGACCTAGAACCAGCATAAAGGTAAAAAAAAGTCAGGATGGGGCAAGGCTCATAAGCTGGATGACCATGACAGCAGGAGAATTTAGAAGGAGAGTTTAGCAATGGTAGGCCTTATACTTTTTCACTACAGGGTTTGTTTCAAGTGTGTACAGAATAATCCAATACTAAAAACAACTGAGCTACGCAAAGGTCATTTCTGTGCTGGCACCTCAGATAAACACAAACATCCAATTCCCAAGTGTGCAGTTTATTACTGGTGGGCTCTTCAATCTGAACTCCAGTCAAATAATTATCTGGTTTGCTTGGTTTCTCCCAATAATGATGTACCAGGGTGTCATTTTTTTACGTTCAGTGTAGAACTGCTGTTTTTACTCACTCTTTCCCTTAATGATGTCTCTATCAGTCCTGGAATAGTTCAGATTAATGCAATAGCCTGGTGGAGGGATGTTCATGACCCTATACATTCTCTCCTTAATGCCGGGCATGTACCCCCAAACTACAACACCCATAAATATTCTGAAGAAAGTCATGATGTGGGCTGGCTCATGAGAGTGCTTTTGGACGTCAAATGGGTGGTAGCAAGGGAATGGAGTACTACCTGTAGCGCCACCCCCGAAGGAGACGCTTGGTAAATTTGGGTTCTCTGATCTGCATCTCAACCCCAAGAATGACTTCAGCCCTTCTGGCACACCTGGTTAAATGAAATTACCGCAAACACATTTAAAGACACATGTGGAAAATACTGTTATCCTGGCTGTGGATTAGCACCAAAAACAGACACACATCTGGTAGTGATAAAAAATGAATATATTATCACGGTTTAAAGCATATGGAAGCTTATAACACTGTTAAACCTTTCTGCAAATAATTAATACATTAGAAAAGACAACATTTAATACTTAGCAACTGTAAATTTAGAAAAGGGTAGTAATCTATTTGCCCATAACACAGATGCTGAGAGGGAGGAGAGAAGAGCTATCAATCTATCAAAATCTATCAACTTCTCGGCTTCTTCTGGGCCACAAACACCATTGAAAGTAACAATACAAAAAGAAGAAATGGGATAACAGGTACAGTAAGCACAGTTCTGTAACAGTCCTGAGTTGAAGGGTACTAGTGTCTTCTGCTAGCAAACATCGGAGCCCTTTGAAAAGAGAGTAAATATAATCAATCAAAAGTGAGACAGTATTCCTCTAGGAAATCCCGTTAAGTAGTGATTTGTAAGAACAGAATGGCTAAAAGTGGAAGCTCCAAACAAGCATCCTCTGACAGTAGAAAGGGGAATAGGTGTCTGCATGCAGTGTCTGTACTGAAAGATATTGCTCCTGGCAATGTTGTAAGGCACTGGATCACCTCCTGTTGGCCGAACAGGATGGCTGGTAACTGAACTGGCAAGGTGGTGGGACAATGGCCAACAGGACACCTGGATGGGTCTTGTGACCCCTGAAGCGGTGTGTGGGTTGTCTCTGCTGGGCTAGATGGTGCTGAGTGGCTGAGCAGGGTCCCTGGGCTGAACGGTGGAGGACAGTGTGGGTGACACTGTTTCTGGCTCCTTTATCCTCAGTCTCTTGGCAGCAGTCTCAGGAAAAGTGTTGGTCTCTCTTTCTCAGATACTGGTAGACAGTGTGGCCCTCTCTTTCTTAGGTGGAGTTCCAACACACAGTCCCATCACCTCACCACTCCTGTCCTCTATCCCCTCTCCTAATGGTAACTCTCCCCAGTAGTCTCAAGAGAAATGTGGCTTTCTCTCCCTCTGTTGGGTCATACGGTTCCTGGTGTCAGCGTGTGTCTCTCCCCTCAATCAGATGCTGGTACCTCAGACCGCTCTCCTCACTCTCCTCAGACAGCCCTCCTCAGATCTTCTGTCAGCACTCTCTCTGTAGTGCTGTGTGGGAAACCTGTCTCTCTCTCTTTCAATCATCTCAGCACTTCCCTCTCCTTATTTACCTTAGCACTTCCTGAAACTCCACTTTTTCCCAGTGTGCTTTGTGTCTCTGAGTTTTCTGGAAGGTTAAGTCAGCATCTCTCTGTCTCCATCTTGTGGCCAAAAGGAGAAATTGCATTACAACATGCCTGCTACATACCTATGTACACGTTCCCATCTGGAATGCTTTCTCTGCCCATCTATGCCTCCCTGTTTTAACCATGGACTACTTTAGCAAATTTCAGCATGTGACGATAGCAGTGAGGGGATGGGTGGGGAAAGTATCACTGCTGGAAACTCTCACACGTTGTGACGCTAGTGCTGCCTGCTATAAACTACAGCAGGCAGCATCAGAGTAATTCCTACATAAGTATGCTGGTGCAAGGACTGGTCACAATACCAGGAAGCTGCACAACAGAAGTAATTTCTAGCTATTTGGACATAGAAACACTTTGCAGCACATGGGAATGCAACTAAGATAACATTACCACTTTGTATAGTTTATTTAATTTACTGTATATAGAGTTCAGCTTTAATACTAACTGGCGCCAGGCTTATTGTGTCATCAAAATCAGCCATATTAATCAGGTGTTTTTTTTTAGGGCCACGTGTGACCCTCTTTTGTTCTGCTCTGTGGTCTGCCAATGGTTTGGGAATTTAAATTGTATGTGGCCTCAACTAGTCTCTGGGTGTTTACACTCTCATGTAATATTTTGCAGCTGAATACTTTAGACAATTTCTTATAAGAAAAATGTTGTTAATTTCAGTTATTAATATAATATTAATTACCAAAGTTCTCAAGTTTTTTTTCCAGATTTATGTTGGTGGAGCCATCATCAGACCTACGGTCCCAAAACTAGGTGGTAAGTTACTGGCTTCATTGTGAATTTGAAATTCCACTCAATTTGGCCCAATGCTTCATTTGAATTTGACACAAATGGCAAATAGCAACTAGTGATTTGCAATTAACCAGGCTGTGTTCAAATACATTCATCTAGCATTTCAAATGTACCAGGCTTAGAAAGGCTCTAAAGTGAGTCTTTTTTATGTGAAAGTCCAGCCCAACTTAAAAGTGGACTTGTTTGCAATTTTTTCTTTCTATTTTTTGTATACTGTTATGCGTCCTTTGTGTCAGGTATTTATTTTGACTTGTTATGTCTTGTCTTATCTGTCTTCTAATTTCTTGTCCTTCTCAGGCTAGATTCGCACTCAAAAAAAATCACTGTATTTAAAAATAAAGCATAACAATACTGCAATTTATTTAGAACAGGCTTTACAGAAGTAGAAAATAGGCTCTAGCTGTTTTCCTATATTTACATCTTTTGCTTCTTAACATGTTGCCACCCGCATCACATATGTGCAGCAGCAAAAGGGTGGGCTTTAATGCCCAGATGTCCCACATATGTGCCACTGGGCGGCCAATGTTTCTGTGCTGAGAGCAAGCTCACTGCACAGTCCCACCACAGGGACTGAGCTGTCAGAGACAACTCTCAGTCCCCACTAGAAATCGATAGCTGGCTCAATTAGCTCCTGATTATATGACTGTTGTGACATCTAATCACAGTGGTCACATGGTCACTATTTCTTTCTTTCCCTTGGGCATTCAGAACCTTTTAAACGGATACAGAGACACTGATGATCGAGAACGGGGTGAAAGTGTAAAGATGAGGGGGTAAAAAACCTAAACCCTAAACCTAAATGACTCCCATGCATAACTATTCTTCCAAAAATGCATTTATTTTGCTACAGTCAGCTATGAAGGATGGTAATACTTGTTTACAGAAATTTAAGGACATAATATTATTTATAATATTAGAAAGCAGTACTTTGGTTTTGCTGCCAAAACATCTGGTGTGTTACATATAATTCTCTACTGTATTCCATCCAGAACATAATAGAATAATAGAAGATGTTAGTGAAGAAAATGGTCAAAGTCTGACAGTGAACATATAAATAGAAATTGCTATTCCTTCAGCACAAAGAAATGATGCAGAAAAAGTATTCGTGCACTCATATAAATTTAGAAGTATTATCAATATTCAAGATGTATTGGAGCTTTTAATCAAAACATCTAATTTTCTACATATCATAGTGGGCCAGTAATAAATGTTGTCAAAAAAAATGTAAAAAATGTACATACTATTATTACCAAATACCAAATAGCAAATGTCCTTCAATTGACAGAGAAATGTCATAAATGGAGCCTTAGGAACCATAACACTGCTTTCTGCATATATCCAAAAATTATATACTGTAACTCTTTTATTTTATTTTTTATTTTTTTTGTCATTATATATTAATTTATTCTTTATTTATTTTTCCATCCATAAACAATTTATGCATCCTATTATACAAATTGGAAGAGGAAAGATCTCTTATTACATAAGAGATGTTTTACACAAATAGTATTTTGACAATCTTTACATCTTTTTATACAGCTATCCATTAACCCTTTACTAAAAAGGGGAGAGCCGCTCAACCAGGCACCACTTCATAAAACCCCAATTTTCAAGCCCCCCCCTTATCTCTACTATGTTTGTCTCCCCCCCCCCCCTGTTTACCCTCTCCCCCTCCCCCCCCTACCCCACTCCACCCTCTTCTTACTTATCTATATCAAGTGTATTCCCTCCAACCACGGTCTCCACATCCTATTAAATTCCTTTAAATTGTGTCTCCTTATATAAGCGGCTCTCTCCTTCGGGAGGGTTTCATTTACTGTATCTATCCAGTTTTTTGGATTGCCATCTCATCATTATCATCTTCCTGGCTTGATATAGGCCCCTTACTATTGCCACAGTTGTGCTCTTAGATTCTCCCTGTTTCTGCCTATACCCCAGAATACAAAGCTTAGCTTCCTTTTCCAATTCCATTTTGAATATTCCCTTCAATGTTTCTATCACCCCTTCCCAGTATCGAAAGAGTTTGGGGCATCTCCACATCATGTGGAGAAGATCCCCCGACCCCCGGCACCTGGGACAGCTATCATCAAGTCTTTTGCCAAACTTACATAATCTCTCTGGGGTGTAATATGCTCTATTTAATAGCATAAGATGAGAAAACCTCTGTGAGGGCGAAACTGATATCTCCGGGCTTAGCTCCAGTATTTTCTTCCACTGTCCCTGAGGTATTACCCCTATGTCCTGTTCCCATTTTTCTTTTACATCCACTAACTTCTCTTCTCCTTTAGTTTCTCTATTTAACTGTCTATATATTACTGAGATTAGTCCTTTAGTGGATCCTATCCCCCAATGCTTTGTACCAACGGTAGATCTTCCCATATCAGAGGTTGGTTTCTAAATTGGACTTCTAGGGCGTGGCTAATCTGAAGGTATTTAAAATATGTATTCTGGGGAATATTAAATTCCTTTTGTAATGCCTTTTTTAATAACATTAATAACATTACCCTCATAGAGTTGTCTCAGACTTTTTAATCCCCTTTTTTTCCCACTCCCCAATGTTTCCCATTATGCTTAATTCCCTGAAGATTACTATTATTCCAAATTGGGGTGTATATATTAATCTCCCTATATTTCATAGTTTGTTTAACAGATTTCCATATTTTACTGATCATTTTTATTGTTGGATATTTAAATCTAAAAGAGCCAGCCTCTAAAGTCTCTATTATGGTCTCATGCAGAGCTCCTGTCAAAAGAATTTTACCATTAGGAGACCCCCCTTCTTGAGCACAACATCCCGCTAGTTGTTGTAATTGAGAAGCTAAATAATACTTCTCGGGGTTGGGCAAGGCAAGTCCCCCCTCCCCCACCGGGAGCTGCAATGTGCGCAATCGTATCCTGGCCTGTCCCCCCTTCCACACCAATTCCCTGAAAAGGCTCTCTACTTTATCGAACCATTTTCTTGGAATCCATGTGGGAGCGTTATGAAGTACATTTTTATTAAGGAGCACCTGCCAGCTCTTGACAATGGAAGAGATTTCCAGATCTCGATTTTTTCCCTAAACTTACCCAGCAGTGGTACTAAATTACTATACACGTATTGATTGGGATCCCTTGTTATCCTAATCCCCAAATATTTTAAGGAATCTACCACTGCCAACTTGGGTTTATCCCAAATTAACCCTTCCCTCATCGTAGCTATCGGAAAGAGCTCGGACTTCGCCCAGTTAATTTCTAGGCCGGTAAAACTACCAAACCTCTCCATTGCTTCCTCCAATGAATGGTTCATATCCCCCAAGAAGAGCAGTATGTCATCGGCATATAATGCTATACGCTCCTCTCCTGAGCTCCTACAGAAGTCCGTAATTTCAGAGCTCTTTCTAATATACTCCGCCAGGGGCTCCATTGCTAGCGCAAAAAGTAAAGGGGACAATGGGCACCCCTGTCTAGTCCCCCTTTCTAATTTTATTTTTTCTGAAAATCTGTTATTTATTTTCAATCTAGCTATCGGTCTATCATAAAGCATTTTTACCAGGTTCTGCCGAGTAAGCCTTAAAACAGCTCCCTTACCATCTTCCTGGAATCTATAGTCAAGATGAAATCCAAAAAAAACAAAAAGGAGAAATTGTCCCACAGTTCAGCAAACACTCCTATATCTTGATTTTAAGGGTTTAAATGGTCCTTATACTTATGCAAGGAGGTAACGCAGAGCAGTTCATATGCTTTCCCTTTCCCTTGACTACATTTCAAGCACATACAAGGTACATCAAGCCAGGTAACAGCCTTTCAGCGCTTCAGCACAGCACAGTAATAAGAAATGGTGAGACAGACCACCATCCATGAGTCACAATCTAATTTACTTGGGATCTCCTCTACAGCAGTTAGCAGGTTCACTTCACTTCAGCCACTTTGGTCAGGATTAGGGATGAGCCGAACACCCCCGGGTTCGGTTCGAACCAGAACCTTCGAACGGACCGAAAGTTCGCGCGAATTTTCGAACCCTATACGTTATAATGGACGCGAACGTTCGAAATCAAAAGTGCTAATTACAACGGCCAATATGCATGTTAATGTCATAAAACAGGTTTGGGGACCCGGGTCCTGCCCCAGGGGACATATATCAATGCAAAAAGAACTTTTAAAAACTAACGTTTTTTCGGGAGCAGTCATTTTAATGATGCATAAAGTGAAAAAAAAAAAGTGAAATTTTCCTTTAAATATGGTACCTGGGGGGTGTCTAAAGTATGCCTGTGAAGTGGCATGTGTTTCCCGTGTTTAGAACTGTCCTTGCACAAAATGACATTTGTAAAGGAAAAAAAGAAGCCATTTAAAACCACTTGCGGCTTTAGGTTTGTTCTTAAGTAGAATCTGAACAGGTACATTATGAAGTGTAGCTCCATCCCAAAAAAATCTATTTTTAAGCTTTTTGGAGAACATAGGGAGGGGTTATCACCCCTGTAACATTTGCTGTCTTTGCACATCTGTTCAGAACATGTCACCTCACTTTCCGTCCCAATGACAAATGTTTTTGGAAAAGTGGGGTTTTAATTGAAACAAGGATTGGTGATAAAGTATCAGTAGAGAGGAGATACCTTTTTCCCAAATTAAATCTAACAGGATAGAATTTCCCTTCCTAGGGGTAGATTTCCTCTCACTTCCTGTTTTCTCTTTCCATTTGCAAGTAGGAGTCGTTTGTAAGTTGGATGTTTGAAAGTAGGGGCCTGGCGTATATACTCTGCAGAAATTTGCCCTATTAGATGTTGGTGTAGCCACAAGACTGGTGGGCACAGGAATGGGCCCTGCTATGAGTTAATAGATCAAGATTTGTAATTGCATGCACCTGTTGAACAGGGCAGAAAAATTGGGGGTGGTGGTGGACGGTGTTGCCACAAGACTGTAAGCTCTCACAGTTACTCTTGGTGGGCGCAGGAATGGGCCCTGCTGTGAGTTATTAGATCAAGATTTGTAATTGCAAGCACCTGATGAACAGGGCAGAAAAATTGGGCCTTTGGCGGTGGTGGTGGACGGTGTTGCCACAAGACTGTAGGCCCTCATAGTTACTCTTGGTGGGCGCAGGAATGGGCCCTGCTGTGAGTTATTAGATCAAGATTTGTAATTGCAAGCACCTGATGAACAGGGCAGAAAAATTGGGCCTTTGGCGGTGGTGGTGGACGGTGTTGCCACAAGACTGTAGGCCCTCACAGTTACTCTTGGTGGGCGCAGGAATGGGCCCTGTTGTGAGTTATTAGATCAAGATTTGTAATTGCAAGCACCTGATGAACAGGGCAGAAAAATTGGGCCTTTGGCGGTGGTGGTGGACGGTGTTGCCACAAGACTGCAGGCCCTCATAGTTACTCTTGGTGGGCGCAGGAATGGGCCCTGCTGTGAACTATTAGATCAAGATTTGTAATTACCCGCCCCTGTTAAACAGGGGCTGAAAAATTGTGCCTTAGGCACTGGTGCTGGTGCCACAACACTGCAACCCCTCACAGAGACTGTACTTGGAGCACAGCAGTCACACGTGTTGCGAAGCATTTTTTTAAAAAATTGGAAGTACACGCCCCTGTTAAACAGGGGCTGAAAAATTGTGCCTTAGGCACTGGTGCTGGTGCCACAACACTGCAACCCGGCCCTCACAGATACTGTACTTGGAGCACAGCAGTCACACGTTTAGCGAAGCATTTTTTTAAAAAATTGTAAGTACCCGCCCCTGTTAAACAGGGGCTGAAAAATTGTGCCTTAGGCACTGGTGCTGGTGCCACAACACTGCAACCCGGCCCTCACAGATACTGTACTTGGAGCACAGCAGTCACACGTGTTGCGAAGCATTTTTTAAAAAAATTGTAAGTACCCGCCCCTGTTAAACAGGGGCTGAAAAATTGTGCCTTAGGCACTGGTGCTGGTGCCACAACACTGCAACCCGGCCCTCACAGATACTGTACTTGGAGCACAGCAGTCACACGTGTTGCGAAGCATTTTTTAAAAAAATTGTAAGTACCCGCCCCTGTTAAACAGGGGCTGAAAAATTGTGCCTTAGGCACTGGTGCTGGTGCCACAACACTGCAACCCGGCCCTCACAGATACTGTACTTGGAGCACAGCAGTCACACGTGTTGCGAAGCATTTTTTTAAAAAATTGTAAGTACCCGCCCCTGTTAAACAGGGGCTGAAAAATTGTGCCTTAGGCACTGGTGCTGGTGCCACAACACTGCAACCCGGCCCTCACAGATACTGTACTTGGAGCACAGCAGTCACACGTGTTGCGAAGCATTTTTTTAAAAAATTGTAAGTACCCGCCCCTGTTAAACAGGGGCTGAAAAATTGTGCCTTAGGCACTGGTGCTGGTGCCACAACACTGCAACCCCTCACAGAGACTGTACTTGGAGCACAGCAGTCACACGTGTTGCGAAGCATTTTTTTAAAAAATTGGAAGTACACGCCCCTGTTAAACAGGGGCTGAAAAATTGTGCCTTAGGCACTGGTGTGGTGGCATGGATCATTGAGGAGGAGGAAGAGGATAGTCAGTGAACATAAGAGGACAGTCACTCAGCATCAGCATAGGCAGTCTTGAAGGGATGTGACATTAAAAATTATTCGGTTATATCCGCCTCAGGTGCCTGGTAGCTGGTGGTGATCCAAGACTGATTCATTTTGATGAATGTCAGTCGATCAACCGAGGCGGTGGACAGGCGCACCCTATGATCAGTCACAAATCCTCCAGCAGCACTGAATGTGCGTTCGGAAAGAACGCTGGAGGCAGGACAGGCCAGTAGCTCAATTGCATACTGTGCAAGCTCTGGCCAGTGATCCATCCTCAGGACCCAGTAAGCCAGAGGATTTTCGGTGGGAAAGGTGTCCAAGTCTGACCTTGCCCCAAGGTATTCCTGCACCATGTATATCAGACGCTGGCGATGGTTGCTGGAACCGATCATACCTTGGGGCTGCGGACTAAAAAATTGTCTGAACGCATCGGTCAGACGTCCACCTTCCCCACCGCTCCTTCTGCCACTGACCGAAGCCTCAGCAACTCGTCGCCCAGGACCAGGAGTTTGTAGCCTCCCAGTTTCTGGGAACGCGTTGCACAGACCTTTCTGCAAGGCCTCCCTGAGATGTCTCATCCTCTGCTCCCTCTGCGACGGCAAGATAAGGTCCGCAACCTTACCCTTGTACCGCGGATCAAGGAGAGTGGCCAGCCAGTAATGGTCCCTCTCCTTGATCCGAAGAACACGAGGATCCTTCCGCAGGCTTTGCAGGATCAGGGAGGCCATGCAGCGTAGGTTAGCTGAGGCATTCGGTCCGGAGTCTTCTGGGTCACTGAGGATGACATGATCGCCAGCCACCTCCTCCCAGCCACGTACAAGTCCACTGGTTTGTTGGGACTGTACATCATCCCTAAAAGACTGCTGCTGCTGATGCTGAGTGCCAGGCTCCACCTCCATGCTCACACAATCCTCCTCCTCCTCCTCCTCCTCCTCCTCCTCATCCTCTTCCTGTGTGATGGGTGGGACAGAAGGAACACTGTCCGGATAAAGGGGGCCTTGAGAGGCAAGGAAGTCCTCCTCTTCCTGCCTCTGTTCTGCCTCAAGTGCCCTGTCCATTATCCCACGCAGCGTATGCTCCAACAGGTGGACAAGAGGGACAGTGTCACTGATGCATGCACTGTCACTGCTCACCATCCTCGTGGCCTCCTCAAATGGTGAGAGGACAGTGCATGCATCCCTGATCATGCTCCACTGACGTGGGGAAAAAAAACCAAGCTCCCCTGACCCTGTCCTGGTGCCGTAGTCGCAAAGGTACTCATTGATGGCCCTCTGCTGCGTGTGCAGTCGCTGCAGCATGGCCAACGTTGAGTTCCACCTGGTGGGCATGTCACATATTAGGCGGTTCTTGGGCAGGTTCAGCTCCTTTTGCAGCTCAGTCAGCCGAGCACTGGCATTATAAGATCGGCGGAAATGCACACAGACTTTCCTGGCCTGCCTCAGGACATCCTGTAAGCCTGGGAACCTGCCCAAGAACCGCTGCACCACCAGGTTGAGGACGTGAGCCATGCAGGGCACATGGGTGAGCTGACCCTGTCGCAGGGCGGAGAGGAGGTTGGTGCCATTGTCAGAAACGACCATTCCTGGCTTAAGCTGACGTGGCGTCAACCACCTCTCGGCCTGCCCCTGCAGAGCTGCCAGAACCTCTGGCCCAGTGTGGCTCCTGTCCCCCAAACACACCAGCGCAAGCACGGCATGGCATCTTTTTGCCTGCGTACTTGCGTAGCCCCTTGTACGCCTACGGAGCACCGCTGGTTCCAAGGACAGAGCACTGGAGGAAGAAGAAGAGGAGGGGGTGGAGGAGAGAGGTGTGTCACAACCAGTAGCAGTAGTCGCGTTTTGGAGGCGTGGTGGCGGAACAACCTCCAACACTACTGCACCTTGTCCTGCATCCCTCCCAGCTGCCAATAGAGTGACCCAATGGGCCGTGAAAGAAAGGTACCGTCCCTGTCCATGCCTGCTGGACCATGAGTCAGCGGTAATATGCACCTTACCGCTGACCGCCCTGTCCAGCGAGGCATGGACATTGCCCTCCACATGCCGGTAGAGAGACGGAATCGCCTTCCGCGAGAAAAAGTGGCGTTTGGGAACCTGCCACTGAGGAACCGCACATTGAACAAACTCACGGAAGGGGGCCGAGTCTACCAACTGAAAAGGCAGCAGTTGAAGTGCTAGCAATTTAGCAAGGCTAGCATTCAACCGCTGGGCATGTGGATGGCTGGGAGTGTACTTCTTTCTACGGTCCAGCAGCTGGGGCAGGGAAATTTGCCTGCTGCAATCGGACGTCGGTGTACTGCAAGTACTTGGTTGTGACACACCTAATTCTACACCTTCAGTCCTCTCAGAGCAGCTTTCAGAGAGGACTGAAGGTGTAGTGGGGATGGAGATCCCAGCTGAGGAGGAGCAAGGAGAGGTCCGCTTAGTTCTTTGGTGTGGGTCTTTTATGTGTGCCTGCCAACGAGCTGCATGGCAGGTCGCCATATGTCTGGTCATGCTTGTCGTGCCCAAGCGGCTGATGTTTTGGCCACGCGAGATACGCTTGAGACAAATATTGCAAATAGCAGTGGTGCGATCTGCTGCACTCGTCTCAAAAAAGGCCCACACCAAAGAACTTTTCTGATAACGTGCAGAGGCAGCGCCCTGCACAGGCGGAGCTCTGCGGTGTTGTACAGTTGCTGTGCTGGCCTCTACCTGGCCTCCAGGGGGCATCCTGCCTCGTTGGACATGTGACGCCGCATCCTCCTCCTCCTCGTCCTCCTCCTCATCCTCTCTCCCTTGAGGCACCCACGTGGAGTCAGTGACCTCATCATCCCCTCCCTCTTCACCACTAGAGCAAACCTGGCAGTAAGCTGCAGCTGGTGGAACAGTACTGCCAGATTCCTCAAGCTGGGTATCGTCATCCGAGCCTTCGAATCGTTGGGCATCCTCCTGGAGCATGTACCCAACACTGTGCTCAAAGAGTTCGGGGGACTCCTCAGGAGGACATGGTGGGTCTAGGGAAGGGGTGGCTGATGATGCTCTGTCAGTACCCTGAGCCTGGGTGAGAGAGGATGAGGAGGATGAGGAGGGCTTGGTCATACATTCTACCAAGCCTTCAGCATGATGCGGCTCCACATGTCCAGCTGCCGAAAACAAAGACGCGCGTGTCCCATGGCCACGTGCTGATGACGATGCACGACCACGTCCACGTCCACGTCCACGGCCACGTCCACTAGAAACAGAGCCTGCCTGCCCTGTGTTCTTGGCTCTGCACGCTCTGCCTCCCCTTGGCGGTCTTCCAGCCATTGTAGTCGGTAGTCCTGTGGGTGCTGCTGAGAAGAATATATAGGAGCTCTGTGTGATGCCACTAACACACTAGAAGTCCTATGGGTGCTTCTGCAAAGAAAATAGAGGAGCTCTGTGTGATGCCACTAACACACTAGAAGTCCTGTGGGTGCTGCTGAGAAGAATATATAGGAGCTCTGTGTGATGCCACTAACACACTAGAAGTCCTATGGGTGCTTCTGCAAAGAAAATAGAGGAGCTCTGTGTGATGCCACTAACACACTAGAAGTCCTGTGGGTGCTTATGCAAAGAAAATAGAGGAGCTCTGTGTGATGCCACTAACACACTAGAAGTCCTGTGGGTGCTTCTGCAAAGAAAATAGAGGAGCTCTGTGTGATGCCACTAACACACTAGAAGTCCTGTGGGTGCTTCTGCAAAGAAAATAGAGGAGCTCTGTGTGATGCCACTAACACACTAGAAGTCCTGTGGGTGCTGCTGAGAAGAATATATAGGAGCTCTGTGTGATGCCACTAACACACTAGAAGTCCTATGGGTGCTTCTGCAAAGAAAATAGAGGAGCTCTGTGTGATGCCACTAACACACTAGAAGTCCTGTGGGTGCTTATGCAAAGAAAATAGAGGAGCTCTGTGTGATGCCACTAACACACTAGAAGTCCTGTGGGTGCTTCTGCAAAGAAAATAGAGGAGCTCTGTGTGATGCCACTAACACACTAGAAGTCCTATGGGTGCTTCTGCTAAGAAAATAGAGGAGCTCTGTGTGATGCCACTAACACACTAGAAGTCCCGTGGGTGCTTCTGCAAAGAAAATAGAGGAGCTCTGTGTGATGCCACTAACACACTAGAAGTCCTGTGGGTGCTGCTGAGAAGAATATATAGGAGCTCTGTGTGATGCCACTAACACACTAGAAGTCCTATGGGTGCTTCTGCAAAGAAAATAGAGGAGCTCTGTGTGATGCCACTAACACACTAGAAGTCCTGTGGGTGCTTATGCAAAGAAAATAGAGGAGCTCTGTGTGATGCCACTAACACACTAGAAGTCCTGTGGGTGCTGCTGAGAAGAATATATAGGAGCTCTGTGTGATGCCACTAACACACTAGAAGTCCTGTGGGTGCTTATGCAAAGAAAATAGAGGAGCTCTGTGTGATGCCACTAACACACTAGAAGTCCTGTGGGTGCTTATGCAAAGAAAATAGAGGAGCTCTGTGTGATGCCACTAACACACTAGAAGTCCTGTGGGTGCTGCTGAGAAGAATATATAGGAGCTCTGTGTGATGCCACTAACACACTAGAAGTCCTATGGGTGCTTCTGCAAAGAAAATAGAGGAGCTCTGTGTGATGCCACTAACACACTAGAAGTCCTGTGGGTGCTTCTGCAAAGAAAATAGAGGAGCTCTGTGTGATGCCACTAACACACTAGAAGTCCTGTGGGTGCTGCTGAGAAGAATATATAGGAGCTCTGTGTGATGCCACTAACACACTAGAAGTCCTATGGGTGCTTCTGCAAAGAAAATAGAGGAGCTCTGTGTGATGGGACTAACACACTTCAAGTCCTATAGGTGCTTCTGGGAAGAAAATAAAGGTCTGTGTGATGGGGACTAACACACTTCAAGTCCTATAGTTGCTTCTGGGAACAAAATATAGGATCTCTGTGTGATGGGACTAACACACTTCAAGTCCTATAGGTGCTTCTGGGAACAAAATATAGCTCTGTGTGTGTGATGGGACTAACACACTTCAAGTCCTATAGGTGCTTCTGGGAACAAAATATAGCTCTGTGTGTGTGATGGGACTAACACACTTCAAGTCCTATAGGTGCTTCTGGGAACAAAATATAGCTCTGTGTGTGTGATGGGACTAACACACTTCAAGTCCTATAGGTGCTTCTGGGAACAAAATATAGCTCTGTGTGTGTGATGGGACTAACACACTTCAAGTCCTATAGGTGCTTCTGGGAACAAAATATAGCTCTGTGTGTGTGATGGGACTAACACACTTCAAGTCCTATAGGTTCTTCTGGGAACAAAATATAGCTCTGTGTGTGTGATGGGACTAACACACTTCAAGTCCTATAGGTGCTTCTGGGAACGAAATATAGCTCTGTGTGTGTGATGGGACTAACACACTTCAAGTCCTATAGGTTCTTCTGGGAACAAAATATAGCTCTGTGTGTGTGATGGGACTAACACACTTCAAGTCCTATAGGTGCTTCTGGGAACAAAATATAGCTCTGTGTGTGTGATGGGACTAACACACTTCAAGTCCTATAGGTGCTTCTGGGAACAAAATATAGCTCTGTGTGTGTGATGGGACTAACACACTTCAAGTCCTATAGGTGCTTCTGGGAAGAAAATATAGCTCTGTGTGTGTGATGGGACTAACACACTTCAAGTCCTATAGGTGCTTCTGGGAACAAAATATAGCTCTGTGTGTGTGATGGGACTAACACACTTCAAGTCCTATAGGTTCTTCTGGGAACAAAATATAGCTCTGTGTGTGTGATGGGACTAACACACTTCAAGTCCTATAGGTGCTTCTGGGAACAAAATATAGCTCTGTGTGTGTGATGGGACTAACACACTTCAAGTCCTATAGGTGCTTCTGGGAACAAAATATAGCTCTGTGTGTGTGATGGGACTAACACACTTCAAGTCCTATAGGTTCTTCTGGGAACAAAATATAGCTCTGTGTGTGTGATGGGACTAACACACTTCAAGTCCTATAGGTGCTTCTGGGAACAAAATATAGCTCTGTGTGTGTGATGGGACTAACACACTTCAAGTCCTATAGGTGCTTCTGGGAACAAAATATAGCTCTGTGTGTGTGATGGGACTAACACACTTCAAGTCCTATAGGTGCTTCTGGGAAGAAAATATAGCTCTGTGTGTGTGATGGGACTAACACACTTCAAGTCCTATAGGTGCTTCTGGGAACAAAATATAGCTCTGTGTGTGTGATGGGACTAACACACTTCAAGTCCTATAGGTGCTTCTGGGAACAAAATATAGCTCTGTGTGTGTGATGGGACTAACACACTTCAAGTCCTATAGGTGCTTCTGGGAAGGAAATAAAGGTCTGTGTGATGGGACTAACACACTTCAAGTCCTATAGGTGCTTCTGGGAACAAAATATAGCTCTGTGTGTGTGATGGGACTAACACACTTCAAGTCCTATAGGTGCTTCTGGGAACAAAATATAGCTCTGTGTGTGTGATGGGACTAACACACTTCAAGTCCTATAGGTGCTTCTGGGAACAAAATATAGCTCTGTGTGTGTGATGGGACTAACACACTTCAAGTCCTATAGGTGCTTCTGGGAACAAAATATAGCTCTGTGTGTGTGATGGGACTAACACACTTCAAGTCCTATAGGTTCTTCTGGGAACAAAATATAGCTCTGTGTGTGTGATGGGACTAACACACTTCAAGTCCTATAGGTGCTTCTGGGAACAAAATATAGCTCTGTGTGTGTGATGGGACTAACACACTTCAAGTCCTATAGGTGCTTCTGGGAACAAAATATAGCTCTGTGTGTGTGATGGGACTAACACACTTCAAGTCCTATAGGTGCTTCTGGGAAGAAAATATAGCTCTGTGTGTGTAATGGGACTAACACACTTCAAGTCCTATAGGTGCCTCTGGGAACAAAATATAGCTCTGTGTGTGTGATGGGACTAACACACTTCAAGTCCTATAGGTGCTTCTGGGAAGAAAATATAGCTCTGTGTGTGTGATGGGACTAACACACTTCAAGTCCTATAGGTGCTTCTGGGAACAAAATATAGCTTTGTGTGTGTGATGGGACTAACACACTTCAAGTCCTATAGGTGCTTCTGGGAAGGAAATAAAGGTCTGTGTGATGGGACTAACACACTTCAAGTCCTATAGGTGCTTCTGGGAACAAAATATAGCTCTGTGTGTGTGATGGGACTAACACACTTCAAGTCCTATAGGTGCTTCTGGGAACAAAATATAGCTCTGTGTGTGTGATGGGACTAACACACTTCAAGTCCTATAGGTGCTTCTGGGAAGGAAATAAAGGTCTGTGTGATGGGACTAACACACTTCAAGTCCTATAGGTGCTTCTGGGAACAAAATATAGCTCTGTGTGTGTGATGGGACTAACACACTTCAAGTCCTATAGGTGCTTCTGGGAACAAAATATAGCTCTGTGTGTGTGATGGGACTAACACACTTCAAGTCCTATAGGTGCTTCTGGGAACAAAATATAGCTCTGTGTGTGTGATGGGACTAACACACTTCAAGTCCTATAGGTGCTTCTGGGAAGGAAATAAAGGTCTGTGTGATGGGACTAACACACTTCAAGTCCTATAGGTGCTTCTGGGAACAAAATATAGCTCTGTGTGTGTGATGGGACTAACACACTTCAAGTCCTATAGGTGCCTCTGGGAAGAAAATATAGCTCTGTGTGTGTGATGGGACTAACACACTTCAAGTCCTATAGGTGCTTCTGGGAAGAAAATATAGCTCTGTGTGTGTGATGGGACTAACACACTTCAAGTCCTATAGGTGCTTCTGGGAACAAAATATAGCTCTGTGTGTGTGATGGGACTAACACACTTCAAGTCCTATAGGTGCTTCTGGGAAGGAAATAAAGGTCTGTGTGATGGGACTAACACACTTCAAGTCCTATAGGTGCTTCTGGGAACAAAATATATGATCTCTGTGTGATGGGACTAACACACTTCAAGTCCTATAGGTGCTTCTGGGAACAAAATATAGCTCTGTGTGTGTGATGGGACTAACACACTTCAAGTCCTATAGGTTCTTCTGGGAACAAAATATAGCTCTGTGTGTGTGATGGGACTAACACACTTCAAGTCCTATAGGTGCTTCTGGGAACAAAATATAGCTCTGTGTGTGTGATGGGACTAACACACTTCAAGTCCTATTGGTGCTTCTGGGAAGGAAATAAAGGTCTGTGTGATGGGACTAACACACTTCAAGTCCTATAGGTGCTTCTGGGAACAAAATATAGCTCTGTGTGTGTGATGGGACTAACACACTTCAAGTCCTATAGGTGCTTCTGGGAACAAAATATAGCTCTGTGTGTGTGATGGGACTAACACACTTCAAGTCCTATAGGTGCTTCTGGGAACAAAATATAGCTCTGTGTGTGTGATGGGACTAACACACTTCAAGTCCTATAGGTGCTTCTGGGAAGGAAATAAAGGTCTGTGTGATGGGACTAACACACTTCAAGTCCTATAGGTGCTTCTGGGAACAAAATATAGCTCTGTGTGTGTGATGGGACTAACACACTTCAAGTCCTATAGGTGCCTCTGGGAAGAAAATATAGCTCTGTGTGTGTGATGGGACTAACACACTTCAAGTCCTATAGGTGCTTCTGGGAACAAAATATAGCTCTGTGTGTGTGATGGGACTAACACACTTCAAGTCCTATAGGTGCTTCTGGGAACAAAATATAGCTCTGTGTGTGTGATGGGACTAACACACTACAAGTCCTATAGGTGCTTCTGGGAACAAAATATAGGAGCTCTGCCTGCCTGCCACGAACACACTACAAGTCCTATAGGTGCTTCTGGGAACAAAATATAGGAGCTCTGCCTGCCTGCCACGAACACACTACAAGTCCTATAGGTGCTTCTGGTAACAAAATATAGGAGCTCTGCCTGCCTGCCACGAACACACTACAAGTCCTATAGGTGCTTCTGGTAACAAAATATAGGAGCTCTGCCTGCCTGCCACGAACACACTACAAGTCCTATAGGTGCTTCTGGTAACAAAATATAGGAGCTCTGCCTGCCTGCCACGAACACACTACAAGTCCTATAGGTGCTTCTGGTAACAAAATATAGGAGCTCTGCCTGCCTGCCACGAACACACTACAAGCCCCTCTTTCTCAATCAATCTTTGTAACTGAATCTATCTAACTCAATCTCTGTAAGTGAATCTCTCTACCTAACTAAATCCAGCAGAGTGTCACAGAATCAGCCTGCTCAATCTGCGCCGGAACAGCATGTGACCGGCGCAGACGGCGTGGCGGCCTTTTATAGGGGGGGCGTGTACTACAGCCCCTGAGCTGTAATTGGCTACAGGCGTCCTGCCTGTAGCCAATTATGGCTCTTCGAGTTTCCGGGGCTGTGATTGGCCAAGCATGCGGGGTCACAGTGCATGCTTGGCCAATCATCAGCCAGCAATGCACTGCGCCGGCCGCGCCGGCCACAATGCATTGCGGGGCCGCTCGCATCACACGAACGTGATGCGAGCGGCCAAAATAGTTCTGGGCTCGCCGAGCGAGCGAACGCCCGGTGCTCGATGCGAACGTGGGTTCGCATCGAGCACCGGGCCCATCCCTAGTCAGGATATTACCAGGCTATTTATTCCTTACCCCATTCTGCCTATATCACATAGGGTCAGCTTCCTTACCACCTCCTTGGCGTGCAGCAGTTCATGGGGTGTGATGTTTGTACTACCTGGACGGCGTCCCAGATCTATGGTGTCTCTCTCCAAATTTTCACATCTGTGACCGGGACCTCCGTTCCGTCCTCCTCTACTTAGCACGGGCAATTCCAACAGGTGGGGGACAGTAGCGCTGCGTACCGCAGCTGCCCGGCTTCCTACACTTGAACTCTCTCTCTCACCGAGGTTCGGTGTGTATCTCCACCACGTGTTCCCAGCGGGTGCCCCTATTGGCTAATCCAAGAGTCCATTAAAGCCGACGGCCGAGAGAAGAGAGAGAGACTCGTACAGCGGCTTTACAACACAGGGGGGAGAAAGCTCGTACAGCGGCTTCGCATAGCAAGGGGGAGGGAGCTCACACAGAGGCCTCGCTCTCTCACTCCATCACGCCGCACATCTCCTCAGCTCGCAACATACACGCCTCATATATACTGTAACTCTGATATATATACATATATAATGGTTGTACACAAAGGGCAGTCCTGCCCCCTCCCCCAGGCTATGGACATGTTTGTGATTTTTTGCAACACATTACAACTAAATGACTGTATATTATTTATTGATTATTATGGTAATTCTGATAATTAGTATAATAAACTGAATAGCTTGTAGAAATGTTCTTATAGTCTTCTTACTTTTTAATCTATCATTGCTTATAAATTATAAAAAAAATATATAAAAAACATATATTAACAGAAAATAAACCATAAAAAACACCTTTTTTACAGATAGTATCTGTAAAAACCTACGGGCATATTATTAAAGCAGTGAATTGGACATTAACCAACCACTCACAGGTGGTTAATCATTTACTGGAATTCAAAACACATGGACCAGCAGGATTCCCCTGCAGTAAATACTTGGTAAATGTCATAACAATTGCTTTATAAATGTGCCTCCTAGTCAACATCAATTGAAACATTTGATGAAATTCCATTGTCAGGGCAGATAGACACTTCCAGTTGGTAGGCATAACATATCTGCAAGCTAGAATGTAGATCAACAATAGATGTAATGTGATTTTAATGTTGATGGAGAAATTTCAAAGCAGTCTTTCTACTTATCACCATAACTGCCGGTCATGAACTAGTCCCCTGTTGCTTTTCTTTTTTGACACCATTGCATTGCTGAAGTCTTCTGGACCACCCTGCCCCTGGACAGCCATTCATAAGTGTCCACCTCATTCAGACAGCCATGTGAGCATCCAAAGAAATACTCTCTGACTATGCAATACAGAAGATGAAAATTGTGGGGCCAGTATGTCATGTAACCTAAGATTTAGGTATATATTTAGCGGTTTCACTATATGTTTCTAATGCTGCAGCAATTAGCTTAAAGGGTCATGTGTGTGCGTGTGTGTGTGGTTTCTTGGATGTAGTCAAGCTTTTATATCTAGTTTTGTGCCAAAGTGTTAGTGCAAAGCATATGCAAAACCTATAAATAAAAAAGGTGTCAAGGGCTTCACCCAGTAAATAGAAACCCATAAATAAAAAAAAATAAAAAAATAAGAATAATGATCTTTCTATAGTGCCTTACTCACAGGGGGCTCAGTATGGTTTTGCACATGTTGCCATGTAAAGTTGAAATGTTGAATCCTTTCTTTGTGAAGGAAGATCACACATATAGAGAAAGGAAACATGAAAAAGTAAGGTGAAAACTGCTTTTTAAACAAAAAAACTACCAAACCAATAAATCCTTTGTGAGAGCACTTTTACTTATATTGTCAGAAATATATTAGAGTTTCATAAGTAATAGCCTGCATGGATTTATGAAAAGACATATGTCAAATAAAGAGAATAATCAGAAACTTGAACAAAGGGGTGGCTGTCGTAGTGGTACATTTGCACTTTGCTAAAATATTTAACACAGAATTATTTATTTTTTCCTATTGGAGCAAAATTGAACTATGCTTTGAAAGATCATTTGCCTTCCTCTAGATCAAATGGACCTTACGGGCTTTGGGAATGCAAAGTCTTTTTTTTTTTTTACTTTTTATTGTTTTACATTTTTTTATTTTTATGGTTGAGCTCAGTGAACATGTGTCATTTGTCAACTAAGCGTATTATGTAACTCTTGTAACTGCCCTGTATAAATATGAATGCACATAAATAAATAGACTGCTCACAAATGTACTCCATTTGGGCTCTATCAGCTCTGTTACACAATAAAGGGAGTGTGTATTCTCCTCAATAATTGTTTAGATAAATAAGAAAATAAAGAAAAAAATAAGCATAATTTTTAAGCATAAGATAAGCATGATGCAAGTAACGTTTAGAATCTTTTATATGCATGGGGAGAACACATTTTTACTTATTGCACACACAACCTATGCTTTGCAGTACAGCACAATAATTGCACTTTAGTCCTTGTGTAAATTCTTATCTCAACAGTTGTTGGGCAGGCAAGTTAAATGCGACTGGGACAGCTCCTGATAGCAATTATCAGACATGAAAAAAGCTACATCAAAAGTACTTTAACACTACAATTCAAACTCATAAAATGTGCTCAATGGCATCAGGTCAACTGAATGGATGTAATGTCATATGCAGAACATAATGCTAAATTTAGCCTAATGGCACAGTATATTTGTCCATCCAGCAGAGCTTTACAAAATCTCTTATGCACTAAATGTATATATAAATACATTTAAACAGAGCTCTGCATATGTCATCCTGTAATTCGGGAACAATATCTACTAGTTTGGAGAATGGAACATTTTTACAGTTCTCAGAAACCTTTGTTGAAACCTTCTGGATTTCAGCATGGATTATTACTAAAATGGGTTATAAAGGCTACATTGAAGGTTGTGATAAACATCAAACAAACCACTCCAAAGGCATCTTAGCTCTGCCACCCATCAACTATGACTAAGTGCTAGTCAAGTTCATCTTGCTGGCAGATAAGTACCATGAATACACAGAATTCATTAAACAAAAAGGCCGTAAAAACATTTGTTTTTATTCATTAAATGGCACAGGTTACAGCTGTTACACATTTAACAAATTTTCAAGGTACGTAGAAAATCTTTTATACCTTTGAGTAGGGATGGGCCCGGTGCTCGATGCGAACCCACGTTCGCATCGAGCACCGGGCGTTCGCTCGCTCGGCGAGCCCAGAACTATTTTGGCCGCTCGCATTACGTTCGTGTGATGCGAGCGGCCCCGCAATGCATTGCGGCCGGCGCGGCCGGCGAAGTGCATTGCTGGCTGATGATTGGCCAAGCATGCACTGTGACCCCGCATGCTTGGCCAATCACAGCCCCGGAAACTCGAAGAGCCATAATTGGCTACAGGCAGGACGCCTGTAGCCAATTACAGCTCAGGGGCTGTAGTACACGCCCCCCCCCCCCCTATAAAAGGCCGCCACGCCGTCTGCGCCGGTCACATGCTGTTCCGGCGCAGATAGAGCAGGCTAGATCTGTGACACTCTGCTGGATTTAGTTAGTTAGAGAGATTTACTTAGAGAGATCGAGTTAGATAGATTCATTCATTTAGATTGATTTAGAAAGAGGGGCTTGTAGTGTGCTCGTGGCAGGCAGGCAGAGCTCCTATATTTTGTTCCCAGAAGCACCTATAGGACTTGTAGTGTGTTCGTGGCAGGCAGGCAGAGCTCCTATATTTTGTTCCCAGAAGCACCTATAGGACTTGTAGTGTGTTCGTGGCAGGCAGGCAGAGCTCCTATATTTTGTTCCCAGAAGCACCTATAGGACTTGTAGTGTGTTCGTGGCAGGCAGGCAGAGCTCCTATATTTTGTTCCCAGAAGCACCTATAGGACTTGTAGTGTGTTCGTGGCAGGCAGGCAGAGCTCCTATATTTTGTTCCCAGAAGCACCTATAGGACTTGTAGTGTGTTCGTGGCAGGCAGGCAGAGCTCCTATATTTTGTCCCCAGAAGCACCTATAGGACTTGTAGTGTGTTCGTGGCAGGCAGGCAGAGCTCCTATATTTTGTTCCCAGAAGCACCTATAGGACTTGTAGTGTGTTCGTGGCAGGCAGGCAGAGCTCCTATATTTTGTTCCCAGAAGCACCTATAGGACTTGAAGTGTGTTAGTCCCATCACACAGAGATCATATATTTTGTTCCCAGAAGCACCTATAGGACTTGAAGTGTGTTAGTCCCATCACACAGACCTATATTTCCTTCCCAGAAGCACCTATAGGACTTGAAGTGTGTTAGTCCCATCACACAGAGATCATATATTTTGTTCCCAGAAGCACCTATAGGACTTGAAGTGTGTTAGTCCCATCACACAGACCTACATTTCCTTCCCAGAAGCACCTATAGGACTTGAAGTGTGTTAGTCCCATCACAGAGATCATATATTTTGTTCCCAGAAGCACCCATAGGACTTGAAGTGTGTTAGTCCCATCACACAGAGATCCTATATTTTGTTCCCAGAAGCACCTATAGGACTTGAAGTGTGTTAGTCCCATCACACAGAGATCATATATTTTGTTCCCAGAAGCACCTATAGGACTTGAAGTGTGTTAGTCCCATCACACAGAGATCATATATTTTGTTCCCAGAAGCACCCATAGGACTTGAAGTGTGTTAGTCCCATCACACAGACCTATATTTCCTTCCCAGAAGCACCTATAGGACTTGAAGTGTGTTAGTCCCATCACACAGAGATCATATATTTTGTTCCCAGAAGCACCTATAGGACTTGAAGTGTGTTAGTCCCATCACACAGACCTAAAATTTATTCCCAGAAGCACCTATAGGACTTGAAGTGTGTTAGTCCCCATCACACAGAGATCATATATTTTGTTCCCAGAAGCACCTATAGGACTTGAAGTGTGTTAGTCCCATCACACAGACCTATATTTCCTTCCCAGAAGCACCTATAGGACTTGAAGTGTGTTAGTCCCATCACACAGAGATCATATATTTTGTTCCCAGAAGCACCTATAGGACTTGAAGTGTGTTAGTCCCATCACACAGACCTACATTTTCTTCCCAGAAGCACCTATAGGACTTGAAGTGTGTTAGTCCCATCACACAGAGATCATATATTTTGTTCCCAGAAGCACCTATAGGACTTGAAGTGTGTTAGTCCCATCACACAGACCTATATTTCCTTCCCAGAAGCACCTATAGGACTTGAAGTGTGTTAGTCCCATCACACAGAGATCCTATATTTTGTTCCCAGAAGCACCCATAGGACTTGAAGTGTGTTAGTCCCATCACACAGAGATCATATATTTTGTTCCCAGAAGCACCCATAGGACTTGAAGTGTGTTAGTCCCATCACACAGAGATCCTATATTTTGTTCCCAGAAGCACCTATAGGACTTGAAGTGTGTTAGTCCCATCACACAGACCTACATTTTCTTCCCAGAAGCACCTATAGGACTTGAAGTGTGTTAGTCCCATCACACAGAGATCCTATATTTTGTTCCCAGAAGCACCTATAGGACTTGAAGTGTGTTAGTCCCATCACACAGAGATCATATATTTTGTTCCCAGAAGCACCTATAGGACTTGAAGTGTGTTAGTCCCATCACACAGACCTATATTTCCTTACCAGAAGCACCTATAGGACTTGAAGTGTGTTAGTCCCATCACACAGAGATCATATATTTTTGTTCCCAGAAGCACCTATAGGACTTGAAGTGTGTTAGTCCCATCACACAGACCTTTATTTCCTTCCCAGAAGCACCTATAGGACTTGAAGTGTGTTAGTCCCATCACACAGAGATCATATATTTTGTTCCCAGAAGCACCTATAGGACTTGAAGTGTGTTAGTCCCATCAGACAGACCTACATTTCCTTCCCAGAAGCACCTATAGGACTTGAAGTGTGTTAGTCCCATCACACAGAGATCATATATTTTGTTCACAGAAGCACCTATAGGACTTGAAGTGTGTTAGTCCCATCACACAGACCTACATTTTCTTCCCAGAAGCACCCATAGGACTTGAAGTGTGTTAGTGGCATCACACAGAGCTCCTCTATTTTCTTTGCAGAAGCACCCATAGGACTTCTAGTGTGTTAGTGGCATCACACAGAGCTCCTATATTTTCTTCTCAGCAGCACCCACAGGACTTCTAGTGTGTTAGTGGCATCACACAGAGCTCCTCTATTTTCTTTGCAGAAGCACCCATAGGACTTCTAGTGTGTTAGTGGCATCACACAGAGCTCCTATATTTTCTTCTCAGCAGCACCCACAGGACTTCTAGTGTGTTAGTGGCATCACACAGAGCTCCTCTATTTTCTTTGCAGAAGCACCCACAGGACTTCTAGTGTGTTAGTGGCATCACACAGAGCTCCTCTATTTTCTTTGCAGAAGCACCCATAGGACTTCTAGTGTGTTAGTGGCATCACACAGAGCTCCTATATTTTCTTTGCAGAAGCACCCATAGGACTTCTAGTGTGTTAGTGGCATCACACAGAGCTCCTATATTTTCTTCTCAGCAGCACCCACAGGACTTCTAGTGTGTTAGTGGCATCACACAGAGCTCCTCTATTTTCTTTGCAGAAGCACCCACAGGACTTCTAGTGTGTTAGTGGCATCACACAGAGCTCCTCTATTTTCTTTGCAGAAGCACCCATAGGACTTCTAGTGTGTTAGTGGCATCACACAGAGCTCCTATATTTTCTTCTCAGCAGCACCCACAGGACTTCTAGTGTGTTAGTGGCATCACACAGAGCTCCTCTATTTTCTTTGCAGAAGCACCCATAGGACTTCTAGTGTGTTAGTGGCATCACACAGAGCTCCTCTATTTTCTTTGCAGAAGCACCCATAGGACTTCTAGTGTGTTAGTGGCA
This sequence comes from Lithobates sylvaticus, assembly GCA_028564925.1. Taxonomy (NCBI): domain Eukaryota; kingdom Metazoa; phylum Chordata; class Amphibia; order Anura; family Ranidae; genus Lithobates; species Lithobates sylvaticus. The sequence goes on along the minus strand of CM053028.1, from coordinate 289,671,931 downwards.
TCACACAGAGCTCCTATATTTTCTTCTCAGCAGCACCCACAGGACTTCTAGTGTGTTAGTGGCATCACACAGAGCTCCTATATTTTCTTCTCAGCAGCACCCACAGGACTACCGACTACAATGGCTGGAAGACCGCCAAGGGGAGGCAGAGCGTGCAGAGCCAAGAACACAGGGCAGGCAGGCTCTGTTTCTAGTGGACGTGGCCGTGGACGTGGTCGTGCATCGTCATCAGCACGTGGCCATGGGACACGCGCGTCTTTGTTTTCGGCAGCTGGACATGTGGAGCCGCATCATGCTGAAGGCTTGGTAGAATGGATGACCAAGCCCTCCTCATCCTCCTCATCCTCTCTCACCCAGGCTCAGGGTACTGACAGAGCATCATCAGCCACCCCTTCCCTAGACCCACCATGTCCTCCTGAGGAGTCCCCCGAACTCTTTGAGCACAGTGTTGGGTACATGCTCCAGGAGGATGCCCAACGATTCGAAGGCTCGGATGATGATACCCAGCTTGAGGAATCTGGCAGTACTGTTCCACCAGCTGCAGCTTACTGCCAGGTTTGCTCTAGTGGTGAAGAGGGAGGGGATGATGAGGTCACTGACTCCACGTGGGTGCCTGAAGGGAGAGAGGATGAGGAGGAGGACGAGGAGGAGGAGGAGGATGCGGCGTCACATGTCCAACGAGGCAGGATGCCCCCTGGAGGCCAGGTAGAGGCCAGCACAGCAACTGTACAACACCGCAGAGCTCCGCCTGTGCAGGGCGCTGCCTCTGCACGTTATCAGAAAAGTTCTTTGGTGTGGGCCTTTTTTGAGACGAGTGCAGCAGATCGCACCACTGCTATTTGCAATATTTGTCTCAAGCGTATCTCGCGTGGCCAAAACATCAGCCGCTTGGGCACCACAAGCATGACCAGACATATGGCGACCTGCCATGCAGCTCGTTGGCAGGCACACATAAAAGACCCACACCAAAGAACTAAGCGGACCTCTCCTTGCTCCTCCTCAGCTGGGATCTCCATCCCCACTACACCTTCAGTCCTCTCTGAAAGCTGCTCTGAGAGGACTGAAGGTGTAGAATTAGGTGTGTCACAACCAAGTACTTGCAGTACACCGACGTCCGATTGCAGCAGGCAAATTTCCCTGCCCCAGCTGCTGGACCGTAGAAAGAAGTACACTCCCAGCCATCCACATGCCCAGCGGTTGAATGCTAGCCTGGCTAAATTGCTAGCACTTCAACTGCTGCCTTTTCAGTTGGTAGACTCGGCCCCCTTCCGTGAGTTTGTTCAATGTGCGGTTCCTCAGTGGCAGGTTCCCAAACGCCACTTTTTCTCGCGGAAGGCGATTCCGTCTCTCTACCGGCATGTGGAGGGCAATGTCCATGCCTCGCTGGACAGGGCGGTCAGCGGTAAGGTGCATATTACCGCTGACTCATGGTCCAGCAGGCATGGACAGGGACGGTACCTTTCTTTCACGGCCCATTGGGTCACTCTATTGGCAGCTGGGAGGGATGCAGGACAAGGTGCAGTAGTGTTGGAGGTTGTTCCGCCACCACGCCTCCAAAACGCTACTACTGCTACTGGTTGTGACACACCTCTCTCCTCCACCCCCTCCTCTTCTTCTTCCTCCAGTGCTCTGTCCTTGGAACCAGCGGTGCTCCGTAGGCGTACAAGGGGCTATGCAAGTACGCAGGCAAAAAGATGCCATGCCGTGCTTGCGCTGGTGTGTTTGGGGGACAGGAGCCACACTGGGCCAGAGGTTCTGGCAGCTCTGCAGGGGCAGGCCGAGAGGTGGTTGACGCCACGTCAGCTTAAGCCAGGAATGGTCGTTTCTGACAATGGCACCAACCTCCTCTCCGCCCTGCGACAGGGGCAGCTCACCCATGTGCCCTGCATGGCTCACGTCCTCAACCTGGTGGTGCAGCGGTTCTTGGGCAGGTTCCCAGGCTTACAGGATGTCCTGAGGCAGGCCAGGAAAGTCTGTGTGCATTTCCGCCGATCTTATAATGCCAGTGCTCGGCTGACTGAGCTGCAAAAGGAGCTGAACCTGCCCAAGAACCGCCTAATATGTGACATGCCCACCAGGTGGAACTCAACGTTGGCCATGCTGCAGCGACTGCACACGCAGCAGAGGGCCATCAATGAGTACCTTTGCGACTACGGCACCAGGACAGGGTCAGGGGAGCTTGGTTTTTTTTCCCCACGTCAGTGGAGCATGATCAGGGATGCATGCACTGTCCTCTCACCATTTGAGGAGGCCACGAGGATGGTGAGCAGTGACAGTGCATGCATCAGTGACACTGTCCCTCTTGTCCACCTGTTGGAGCATACGCTGCGTGGGATAATGGACAGGGCACTTGAGGCAGAACAGAGGCAGGAAGAGGAGGACTTCCTTGCCTCTCAAGGCCCCCTTTATCCGGACAGTGTTCCTTCTGTCCCACCCATCACACAGGAAGAGGATGAGGAGGAGGAGGAGGAGGAGGAGGAGGATTGTGTGAGCATGGAGGTGGAGCCTGGCACTCAGCATCAGCAGCAGCAGTCTTTTAGGGATGATGTACAGTCCCAACAAGCCAGTGGACTTGTACGTGGCTGGGAGGAGGTGGCTGGCGATCATGTCATCCTCAGTGACCCAGAAGACTCCGGACCGAATGCCTCAGCTAACCTACGCTGCATGGCCTCCCTGATCCTGCAAAGCCTGCGGAAGGATCCTCGTGTTCTTCGGATCAAGGAGAGGGACCATTACTGGCTGGCCACTCTCCTTGATCCGCGGTACAAGGGTAAGGTTGCGGACCTTATCTTGCCGTCGCAGAGGGAGCAGAGGATGAGACATCTCAGGGAGGCCTTGCAGAAAGGTCTGTGCAACGCGTTCCCAGAAACTGGGAGGCTACAAACTCCTGGTCCTGGGCGACGAGTTGCTGAGGCTTCGGTCAGTGGCAGAAGGAGCGGTGGGGAAGGTGGACGTCTGACCGATGCGTTCAGACAATTTTTTAGTCCGCAGCCCCAAGGTATGATCGGTTCCAGCAACCATCGCCAGCGTCTGATATACATGGTGCAGGAATACCTTGGGGCAAGGTCAGACTTGGACACCTTTCCCACCGAAAATCCTCTGGCTTACTGGGTCCTGAGGATGGATCACTGGCCAGAGCTTGCACAGTATGCAATTGAGCTACTGGCCTGTCCTGCCTCCAGCGTTCTTTCCGAACGCACATTCAGTGCTGCTGGAGGATTTGTGACTGATCATAGGGTGCGCCTGTCCACCGCCTCGGTTGATCGACTGACCTTCATCAAAATGAATCAGTCTTGGATCACCACCAGCTACCAGGCACCTGAGGCGGATATAACCGAATAATTTTTAATGTCACATCCCTTCAAGACTGCCTATGCTGATGCTGAGTGACTGTCCTCTTATGTTCACTGACTATCCTCTTCCTCCTCCTCAATGATCCATGCCACCACACCAGTGCCTAAGGCACAATTTTTCAGCCCCTGTTTAACAGGGGCGGGTACTTACAATTTTTTAAAAAAAAATGCTTCGCAACACATGTGACTGCTGTGCTCCAAGTACAGTATCTGTGAGGGGTTGCAGTGTTGTGGCACCAGCACCAGTGCCTAAGGCACAATTTTTCAGCCCCTGTTTAACAGGGGCGTGTACTTACAATTTTTTAAAAAAATGCTTCGCAACACGTGTGACTGCTGTGCTCCAAGTACAGTATCTGTGAGGGGTTGCAGTGTTGTGGCACCAGCACCAGTGCCTAAGGCACAATTTTTCAGCCCCTGTTTAACAGGGGCGTGTACTTACAATTTTTTAAAAAAATGCTTCGCAACACGTGTGACTGCTGTGCTCCAAGTACAGTATCTGTGAGGGGTTGCAGTGTTGTGGCACCAGCACCAGTGCCTAAGGCACAATTTTTCAGCCCCTGTTTAACAGGGGCGGGTACTTACAATTTTTTAAAAAAATGCTTCGCAACACGTGTGACTGCTGTGCTCCAAGTACAGTCTCTGTGAGGGGTTGCAGTGTTGTGGCACCAGCACCAGTGCCTAAGGCACAATTTTTCAGCCCCTGTTTAACAGGGGCGTGTACTTACAATTTTTTAAAAAAATGCTTCGCAACACGTGTGACTGCTGTGCTCCAAGTACAGTCTCTGTGAGGGGTTGCAGTGTTGTGGCACCAGCACCAGTGCCTAAGGCACAATTTTTCAGCCCCTGTTTAACAGGGGCGGGTAATTACAAATCTTGATCTAATAGTTCACAGCAGGGCCCATTCCTGCGCCCACCAAGAGTACCTATGAGGGCCTGCAGTCTTGTGGCAACACCGTCCACCACCACCGCCAAAGGCCCAATTTTTCTGCCCTGTTCATCAGGTGCTTGCAATTACAAATCTTGATCTAATAACTCACAGCAGGGCCCATTCCTGCGCCCACCAAGAGTAACTATGAGGGCCTACAGTCTTGTGGCAACACCGTCCACCACCACCGCCAAAGGCCCAATTTTTCTGCCCTGTTCATCAGGTGCTTGCAATTACAAATCTTGATCTAATAACTCACAGCAGGGCCCATTCCTGCGCCCACCAAGAGTAACTGTGAGAGCTTACAGTCTTGTGGCAAAACCGTCCACCACCACCACCACCCCCAATTTTTCTGCCCTGTTCAACAGGTGCATGCAATTACAAATCTTGATCTATTAACTCACAGCAGGGCCCATTCCTGTGCCCACCAGTCTTGTGGCTACACCAACATCTAATAGGGCAAATTTCTGCAGAGTATATACGCCAGGCCCCTACTTTCAAACATCCAACTTACAAACGACTCCTACTTGCAAATGGAAAGAGAAAACAGGAAGTGAGAGGAAATCTACCCCTAGGAAGGGAAATTCTATCCTGTTAGATTTAATTTGGGAAAAAGGTATCTCCTCTCTACTGATACTTTATCACCAATCCTTGTTTCAATTAAAACCCCACTTTTTCCAAAAACATTTGTCATTGGGACGGAAAGTGAGGTGACATGTTCTGAACAGATGTGCAAAGACAGCAAATGTTACAGGGGTGATAACCCCTCCCTATGTTCTCCAAAAAGCTTAAAAATAGATTTTTTTTGGGATGGAGCTACACTTCATAATGTACCTGTTCAGATTCTACTTAAGAACAAACCTAAAGCCGCAAGTGGTTTTAAATGGCTTCTTTTTTTCCTTTACAAATGTCATTTTGTGCAAGGACAGTTCTAAACACGGGAAACACATGCCACTTCACAGGCATACTTTAGACACCCCCCAGGTACCATATTTAAAGGAAAATTTCACTTTTTTTTTTTCACTTTATGCATCATTAAAATGACTGCTCCCGAAAAAACGTTAGTTTTTAAAAGTTCTTTTTGCATTGATATATGTCCCCTGGGGCAGGACCCGGGTCCCCAAACCTGTTTTATGACATTAACATGCATATTGGCCGTTGTAATTAGCACTTTTGATTTCGAACGTTCGCGTCCATTATAACGTATAGGGTTCGAAAATTCGCGCGAACTTTCGGTCGGTTCGAAGGTTCTGGTGCGAACCGAACTCGGGGGTGTTCGGCTCATCCCTACCTTTGAGGGCTGTGCTGTAATAGGATGAACTATAGGTATAGCTTTAAATATTACGGAACACCAGGTATATGTTGATTAATTTGCTGCCTTGATCTTTATAAAAGAAACTGTATAGAGGTACATTACCATCTAAATGCTTGGCTGAATACCATTTAAACAGACTTACTGCAAAATAATTTTACACATAATAGACACAGATTAAGTCCATTGGAAAAAAAGAAAATCCTATATGCACGTGACTGTCCCAACTGTTTTTTTTAATAGCGTACTTTGATCTCCCTATCTGTTAGCTTCTGCATGGTCTCATAAACTTCCTCAAAGTGCATTCACCTAGTTTTATTAGATTTTACATACATATACAGTGGGGAAAAAAATTATTTGATCCCCTTGATATTATAGTGGTTAGGCCACTCCATTACCTTAATGTGCTTCTTCTTGAGCCACTCCGTTGTTGCCTTGGCGGTATATTTTGGGTCATTGGTATGCTGAAAGACCCATCCATGACCCATCTTCAGTGTTCTGACTGAGGAAAGAAGGTTCTCATCCAATATTTTACAATACATGGCCCCATCCATTGCCCCTTTAGCAGAGAAACAGCCCCAAAGCATAATGTTTCCACCTCCCTGCTTGACTGTAGGGATGGTGTTCTTAGGGTCATAGTCAGCATTTTTCTTCCTCCAAACATGGTCCACCTCCTCAAGAAGGCACATGTACAGTCATGCCAATTAAGGATGAGCCCGCAGTTCGAGTCGGGTGTTCACCCATTTGCCGAATACCAAACATTATTATTAAATTTGAGCACTCCCGGAATGAGCCATAATGAACGGCGAGACCGTCAATGCACTGCAAGATCGCAGTGCATTGACGGCTGCTGATTGGCCAAAGCATGCACCTGACCTGCATGCTTTGGCCAATCACAGCGTGTTCTGCTGTGAGAGCCATGATTGGCCAAAGGCAGGGTGCCTTTGGCCAATCATGGCTCAGGGGGCTGAGTCCACACCCCACACTATGTAAGGCTGCTTACACTGCAGCCGTACATAGTTTTATGAATGAGAGCAGAAAAATGTAATTTCTAAAGGAAAACATGTCATTTAAAACTGCTCACGGCTGTAATGTATTGTCGGATCTTGGCAATATAGATAAAAATCATTGAAAAAAACGGCATAGGTTCCCCCCCAGTCCATTACTAGGCCCTTCAGGTCTGGTATGGATATTAAGGGGAACCCTGCACAAACATTTAAAAAAAAAAATGCGTGGGGGGTCCCCCCAAAATCCATACCAGACCCATTTTCTGCATGTTTTGTAACTGTTTCATTCAGATGTACAGTATACAGTATATGTCTTAGCACTCCATCTGGCACATTTGGGCATTGATAGGTTCCTTTTGTGTCAGAACATTTTTCTTGAGACGGAGCACCTGTCATTCCCTCTTGCTGTCATTCAGCAAATCTAACTGTTCTATGCTCAGAAATAAAAAGTCACTTTTTACACCTTCCCCTCCTCAAGGATATGCTGATTTGGTAACCATTGGTGGCTGGTACTCAATAATTTGGGGGGGCAAACAAACCTCCGCCCTCACTGGCAACCCCCTGAGGATGAGTGGTAGGGCTGCTGCTCCTCGTTTCAGTTGAGGGAAGAGTCGGGGCTTCTCCTCCTGGCCGAACAGACGTTGCTTCTCCTCCCGGCCGAACAGGAAGTGGGTCCTGAGACCCGATTGGCCGGGAGTCCTAAAAATCCCTGGCCAAAAAAAAAAAAAAATCCCTGGCCAATAGGGTCTCAGGACCAGCTTCCTGATTGGCTGGGAGGAGAATCAGGAAGACATCAGAGAATATTAATTTGCTGCTGTCACACAACTGGGTAGGCTCAGGGAACAGTGCTCTATGCCCCGAGCCCACCCCTTTTTTAAGCCAATTAGAGCCTTTAATCACGTGCTTCCAAAAAAAACAAAAAACATTGAATTCCATGCGTCCGGTGCATTGCATGGAGATTAGGGGCCGGACCCATGGATTGGAGGGGCGATGCCCCCTTATGGATGAGTCGCCACTGTTGGTAACCCTGCTACTAAATGAAAACTGGAAGCCATTTTTAGCAGAACTTCTTGGTGACAAATTACACATAATCACAGACTTGTGATAAGGAACAGATTTCATTACCTGTTCTCTTCTAGGCTACAGGTTAGGCCTCTAAATGGTGTGGTAACATGCAAACAGTAACATAACATGTCAGAAGGAGTAATCAAACTACTGTATTAGTGGTCAATCCAGTGCAACTAATGCCGCGTACACACAAAGGGACTATCCCGCGGGATTATCCGCTGGACTGAGTCCAGCGGATAATCCCCTCGTGTGTGGGCCTTCGACTGACTTTTTTTCCAAAAAGTCCGGCGGACTTAAGTTTTAAGTTTTGTTTTAAAATTATCCGCTGGACTTGGCAGTCCGGCGGACAATACGGCCGTCTGTAGTATGGTCCGGCGGACCAAAAAGGACGCATGCTCACTAGCAAGTATGTCACGGAATCGCTCGGTCTGGTAAAACTAGCCTTCGTATTGAAGCTAGCACAATCGTCACGCTGCTGATTCTTTGATATTTTATTACAGCGGAATTTGTATGTTATCGTGCTTGAGAATGATTTCGCCTTGCTGCTTATATATTCACGCAGAGTCCTCCCGAACGTTTTTCTTCATCATTATTTAGTGAACTTATATATATATAGAGCGAGATATATCTAGATCTCGATCTAGATATATCTCATTATATACACACACACATATATATATATATATATATATATATATATATATACACACACACACACACACACACACACATATATATATATATATATATATATATATATATATATATATATATATATGTGTGTGTGTGTGTGTGTATATATATATATATATATATATATATATATATATATATGTATATATATATATATATATATATATGTATATGTATATATATATATATATATATGTATATGTATATATATATATATATATATATATATATATATATATATATATATATATATATATATATATTTATATATATTTTAGTTGTTTTTGGTTTGAAAAAGTATTTTGGATTACACATGATTAAATTGGGGAATCAGCAGAGCTTGCCCTTAATTCAGATCTTACCCTCACATTTCCAGCGACTGCACTTGCAGTGCAATTGAAGTTGCACTTTACACTTGTATTGTCAAATGAATGTGCGTTTTGTAAATAACCTCCATATTATTTAGACATGTACCTGCCTACTCCAAAATAAACTATGTTTTTCAATTACAAACACATATAGCATTATTTGGTTTAAATTAAATTACCATTTATTATGGTTAAAACAAGGGTAAACAAAATAGGAAGGCAACACTGGAGCCACTTTGAGATTTTGTGAAGGCTTTTTGCCCCCACGGCAGACATCAAGTTTGTGAACCAAAAAATGAAGATTGGGCATATTCGATAAAATAGGGAGCACAACAAGATTGTCCAGGAATCACACAGACCAGGAACAGCAGCAGATGTCCCCAAGCTGTGGCACTACAACAGCCTGCGTCTTCTGTCAGACCAGACTGAAGCCAGGCAATCACTTCCGACTCTTCCTTGCAGCCTTCCCACCACGCTGCCCTGCAGTCTTCCCTCCACGCTTCCTTGGAGGCTGGACCTCTGGTGGCGGACTTGTGGTAGGAGGAGGAGGAGGAGGAGTTGCTGTCGGGCCTGCATCTGTCAGGCGGGTGGATGCAGTCAGTTCACCCCTCAAACCCCCCTGAAGAGCTGCAAAAAATAGGCCCTCACACAGCTGCCGTTGGCCCTTCTCCATTTCCCGCAACCTGCTGGCCAAGTAGGTGGAATAGGCCTCTTCCGGATTGGGGGTCTTCTGAGAACCTCACTCGCCTCCCAAATGAGGGCGAGTGATTCCTCCTCAACCCTGCTCATCCTCCTGGGCCTTCTTGTGGGTATGCGCAGGGGAGGAGCTAGACTTCTTACAGTCTGGCTCGTGCTGGGCCCAGCCACCTCCTGGCTCTGGCTGGTCATGGCCTCCTCCCCCATACCACTTGTCCCGGCATCCTCCTGGGTGAGCTCATCCTGTGTCAAAATAAAATAAAAAATCAAACACATGTTTTTTTGGTTCTGGCCTCTTCAATCAGACAATTGTAAATTTCTTACCGTGCAAATAAATTTGTCCATATATCAAAAAGGCTATCATTTGGACCCCAGCATTTTCCAAGCAGTTCACCAATCTTTTTTAAAGGCATTTTTGCCCACTACTGTATAGTTATATGTATACATATGTAGCACCAACACTTTTTAGAAGTGGGCGCTATTTTATTATTTGGTTTGTTCAGAATTCTGAGTTCAGGGTGTTAATTGTTTGACATTTTTACGTTGACATCAGTTTGTCTGGCCTGTGCTGGAGTTCTGTCTGGTCCTAGGTGAGGTGAGGCACCTGTGACAGGCTCACAACACAGTCTGGTTGTGCACATTATGAGGTTACATTTGCTCGGACACAATCAGTGGGAGCGTCTGGCCCCACTATGTATTTTGGGAAGCGGGATTTGAGATGCTGAGGTCATGTGTTCAGGCTTGAGCTTCACTTTAGATTCCTGGTTCTGGTCCGCAACAACCCCACAAGTGTTCCTGGGCCCAGGAGTGTCTGCTGGCCCTGGAAGCCTGGTCACCCTGACCAGCCCCAGAGGCCCTTGTTGTCTGTGGTGGGGATCCATCCGTTCCCGAGCCTCAGAACTGGCTAGTTTGAGGCACAGCAATTGAAGGAGGATTCTGAAGTGTCCCCGTGTCCTCTCAGGATTGGAGAGGCATAGCGACTCGTACCGGCGAACACGGGGGAGGGGGCTCTTCGGAGGAGGGCAGTGGGGCTGGCTGCTTGTTAGGAGCTGAGATGTATGGACACTAGTGAATTGCTATGCCCTACTGTTTTGCTGCAACGGCTGAAAGCTAAACGTAACCTCGGAACTGTTGCAAAAAAACACCCTTTCCTTACAACATAGTGTGTGGCGGACACTTTGCTGGTTCCAAGTCACTTGTTGTTTGCTACATCTGCGGACAACGGTATATCCAACAGTGAAGTGTCCAGTTGTGAGGGGCTACTCTCTGGCCTTTCTTACTAACCTTTCTTGGGCTGCCAGTAGTTCAGAAGTGCCTGAGCTTTTTCACCCATGCCCTCAATTTACAACCGAGACACTGTGTAATGTTTAAACGTTGTTAAATAATTATCCAAAATCTGTCCAAATGAAATGTGCTTGGAGTATGGGTCTCCGCAATTGATGGTTACTAACCTGGGGAACCCCTAGACAATGAATGACAAGCTACAAGAAGCGGGGAATCGGTAAGCCGTGAAAAGACATAGCGGCCTGTTATAGAGTGGGAGTGGAGGTGGTTCCGCATAATAGAATTTATGATTAAAACATACATTTGTAAGCAATTCTAATCTTTACATTTACATCATTAATATTCACCCAATCACTATTTAGGCAAAAAAATATATACCTGGCTCCAGCTGGGCGCATCAGCTAGCTCCAAGGTGGAGGGGTCTTCTACTTCCGTGGAAGCCTCAGCTGGGGTGGAGGGAAGAGTGGAGGGAAGGGTGGAGGGAAGGGTGGAGGGAAGAGTGGACAGTGATTGCCTGGGTTCCATCTGGTCACCTAGAAAACACAGTTGGTTGTAGTACCACAGCTTGGGTACATAAACATCCTCTGCTGCTGCTCCTGATCTGAGTGACTCCGCAATCTTGTTGTGCTCCCGCTTGTACATATGCCTCAAACTTGAAATTCGGGCTTCAATAAACTTGATGTCTGCGTTGGGGACGCGAGTCTTCACAAAATCCAAAAGTGGCCCCAGTGTTACCTTCCGTACATCCCTATTTCCATATAAGGGGTTTTTGACCTCCCACAGGTTTGTATTTTTCCTGTAGAGCATTATAAATTGGGACATAAAAGCCTGATCCTTAAATGGATTTTGATTGGATGTTGACATGTTTCTGTTTTTGTTAGTAATGGCAATACAAAAGACAAAAAACACAAATGTTACTAAAAACGCACATTCAGTTTTTATTCCAAAAAATTACACAATGAAACACACCCACACACAGCCACCAACACCCACACACAGCCACCAACACCCACACACGGCCACCAACACCCACACACAGCCAGCAACACCCACACACAGCCAGCAACACCCACACACAGCCACCAACACCCACACACAGCCACCAACACCCACACACAGCCACCAACACCCACACACAGCCAGCAACACCCACACACAGCCAGCAACACCCACACACAGCCAGCAACACCCACACACAGCCACCAACACCCACACATGAGTAAAAAATGCCAGCCCAAAACCCAATAAACCACAGTGATGTATCCTAGAAACCCTTACCTTCGTACAGAGCGCTCGCTACTTCCGTTCGAAAAACACGTGGCTGTCAAACAGCCTTATATACACTGCGCACGCTACACTGCGCACGCGTCGAAGTCCGCCTGCGTCCTCCTCGTCGCCAGGCCAAGACATTCCTTGTGACGAGAATTCCCCGCCCCGCTTCCCCTCGTTGCATTGTGGGTGAATAAGTAGATGAAGATGGCGGACACATTATCAGCAAGTAGCGCGGAGGAAAGCCCAGAACCCCAGACATCTGCATCCAGCAGTAGATATAAGGCCACCAATATGGCCTTTGAAGAGATGGTGGAGATGGTGGACATCCTCCAAAGGGAAGATTACAACGGGGAAAATGGCCCCTACCCTCGACCCAACTTGCGCAAGGACCAGATTCTCACTACAGTTGTCAGCACCCTGAAGCATAAGTTCGACGTACGAAGGGGCAAGGATCAACTGCGCAAGCGATGGTCCAACATTAAATCCAGGGAGCCCGATCAGTACAGGAGAATTAAAAAAGCGATCAAAAAAAGTAAGTCAATGACGTGCGCTACTATGGTTCTATTTGATATCTCGAATCTTGCGAAGATTTTCTTAGAACTCGTACGTGAATGTTGCGAAGATTTTCTTAGAACTCGTACGTGAATCTTGCGAAGACTTTATTATAACTCGTACGTGAATCTTGCGAAGACTTTATTAGAACTCGTACGTGAATGTTGCGAAGATTTTCTTATAATAAAGTCTTTGCAAGATTCACGTACGAGTTCTAAGAAAATCTTCGCAACATTCACGTACGAGTTCTAATAAAGTCTTCGCAAGATTCACGTACGAGTTATAATAAAGTCTTTGCAAGATTCACGTACGAGTTCTAACTCGTACGTGAATCTTGCGAAGACTTTATTAGAACTCGTACGTGAATGTTGCGAAGATTTTCTTAGAACTCATACGTGAATCTTGCGAAGACTTTATTATAACTCGTACGTGAATCTTGCGAAGACTTTATTAGAACTCGTACGTGAATGTTTCGAAGATTTTCTTAGAACTTGTACGTGAATCTTGCGAAGACTTTATGAAATTTAGTTTGTCATTAGAAAGTTGATTGAGTTTACCTGGCTGTGGGTTATTTGACTTGTAAGGTTATTTATTATTGTCAGGATATATAGTATTACTACTGTAGTAATGGTTTTGTGGGTAACTTACACAGGGACTACAGAGGATGGTTTGGGGGGGGGGGGGCTACATCTGTTAAGCAGGGTGTCCAGCTACAAATTCCAAAGAAATGGTCAGCATCTACAAATACTGTAGCTGATGACTTTCCAAATAAGTACACTCACCTGTCACAGGGTCCAGCGACCTCAGCACCCAAGGCCAAACCGTCCCTTGGATGCTGCAGCCGCCATCTTTGATATTGGAATCAGGAAATTAATCTTTGCGGCTTCACTTCCCGGTTCCATATTGGGCATGCGCCAGTTGCGCAATGCAATAGGACTGGTCCGCGCTAGCTCTGGGACCCCTGTGTGTCCCAGCAGACAGCACGGTGGGACGGGATGTGGCGTATACTTATGTGGGAGTCTATGGCCGGATGTGTGTGCAAATACCTGCCTTACACAGGTATCTGCAACCCCTCCCCCCTAAAAGGTTCCAAATAAGACACCGGAGGGGTGCAGGGATCCAATGAGCGGAAGTTCAACTTTAGGGTTGAAGGCCGGTTTAAGTATTGGAGTTTGATTAGATAGGGATTTCAATTATGTATTCAAGTAGGATCTTGTAACAAACTGCTAATAATTGGACACCACTTTGAAACAATGTTTAATATTCATATTTCGGCACTCAAATATCAGTGTGATTAAAAGTGTACCTTTGTGTTCCATTCCCATAGGGGGCAAAAGACTCAGACCTCACTCAGGACATCCCAGGACCTCCCGGCCTCAGCAGCCTAATTGGGCAATTAGCCCAAGCCCACGCGGGGATGTGGAGGAAGAAGAGGTGCTTGAAGTCGAGCACATCTGCACCCCACCAAGTGAGTGTCTGAGAACACAGATTGAGCTACTAAATTCATGTCTGCATGTTTTTGACCTTTTTTTTCTTTGGTTTTATCTACCCAACTTTTAGGTGATGATCTGGTTGTGGAAGGCCAAGCTGCGGAGCCATTTTCATCAGACAGTGCCCACAGGCTTATTGGGCAGATCATGGCCTGGAATCTGCATCTGGTAAGGATGCAAAAGCAGATGGAAATCATGCAGGACCAGATGGCCACCATGCAGCAGGGAATGAAGGACACGATTGATGTTTTGGGGAGAATCTAATACCCCTTTTACAGTTCAAAGCATCAATCATGTCCTTCATTCCCCTTTTGATATGCGATTTTTCAACAATTTGAGAGGCCAAATTTTGAATATGCACATGGTGTGTCAACATGTGCTATGTGCCATCAGGGGATCTCAATGTACGCATTTTGTGTTTGCAACCCCTTCATCATAATGCTAGTAGGCAGAGGTGGGGGACTCGAGTCGCATGACTTGACTCGAGTCAGACTCGAGTCGGCTATTTGAGGACTTGCGACTTGCTTGACAAAATTAAACAAATGACTCGACTTGACTTTGACTTGACACTAATGACTTGTGACTTGACTTTGACTTGGGCCCTATGACTTGGCAAGTCATTACTACCACTAACCATTGCAGTGTAAAAGCCGCGCCTCCTTGTCTGTGATAGGCGGAACCGCGCCTCCTTGTCTGTGATAGGCGGAACACTCAATTTCACAGCAGGCAGTGTTCCGCCTATCACGGACATCCTCTCATCCTCGTCTGTGTTATGAGGATGAGCGGATAGCCGTGATAGGCGGAACACTGAATGCTGGGAAATAAATTGAGTGTTCCGCCTATCACAGACGATGAAGAGGCGCGATTTTGCAATACTGGGGTCTGGAAAGTGGACACGTGGAATGGCCGCCGGGACGCTGATGGGACGCCGCCGACCAGGTACACTGGCGCTGACAGTATACGGTCGGTGTTGTGCAAATTATTCATTTTATTTTTTTACAGCATTAAGTCCAAGGGGTCTGACTCATATAAAAAAAAAACATTGGCACTAATGAACTGACAATCGTAGGAAAGAAATACACATATTGGAGACAATAGGGGCCATTGTGAATAATTGCCCCTATTGTCTCCAATATGACTATTTCCTATGATTGTCAGTTCATTCATTGATTTACATTGATCCTATGTGAGGTCCTAATGTTTAGTAGTACTATATTTATGACCAGTTGCTGTAGGTGTGCAATTTGCTTATAACCAGCTATGGGGTTGTGCAATTAATGAGTTGGAAGCTGTCCGATAGATCAGTTTAAGTTTATATGGAGGTGCGCAATTATTAACCAGTTTATAACAAGCTGTGGGGGCATGCAATTAATTTGCTTATAATAAGCTATGGGGGTGTGCAATTCATTTATAACCAGATATAGGGTTGTGCAAATATTAATTTTGACTTGGGAGGTATGCAATTGATCAGTTTAAAACCAGCTATGGGGTGTGTGCAATTAATCAGACAGTTTGACTTGGGAGGTGTGCAATGGATCCACTGGTTATTAACTGGCATTGCACAGCCCCATAGCTTGTTATAAACTAGTCAATTGCACACCTCCCAGGTCAAACTGATCAATTGCACACCCCCATAGCGGATTATAAATTGATCAATTGCACACCCCCATAGCGGATTATAAAAAATTGGTCCATTGCACACCCCCATACTTGGTTATACACGGATCCATTGCACACCTCCCAACTGATTAATTGCACACACCCCATAGCTGGTTTTAAACTGATCACGAGGACCCCTGGCCCATTCTTAAAACAGCAGTGGTAAACTGGCCACCCTTGCCCTATTTAAATGGCAGCTTCTCAGAACGGCCCATTGTGCTTCCATTCCCACCAGTCTTTTTTTTGCCGGCCTGTGCCACCCCTTTGTCTGCCCAGCTGCTTTGCCATTACTGATCAGCAGCAGCTGGGGGAACAATGACAGTGGCAGGGTCCGGTGTGCCCCCCTCCAGAGAGTCACAGACAGCCGGGGCAAAACTGGCGTGCAGGCGTGATCTGCATGCCAGGCAGGGCTCGGTGAGAGAGTAGCTGGCAGAGGCTGGTGCTGAGAGTGTACTATAAGAACGGTAATGTATAGCAAACCCTAGACAACCAAATGGTGGGCAGTAATGTATAGCAACCCCTAGCAACTGAATGGTGAGTTCATTAATAATTGAACATGTTACTTGTTTGTTGCCTAAATACTAAAATTTACACTTACAACTGTATTTTTTTTTTTTAATTTTTGGAAATGCCAGTAAAAACTTGCCTGTGCCAGCCCAGTACATTTTGGGTGTCACGTGTGGCTGTTCTGCCACAGAGGAAGAGAGAGATCTTGTGTCTAAGCTGAAACGCAGATCTCTCTTTTCTTCTAACACATCCATCCCTGCCACAGTTAGAAAGCACTCCCTAGGAGCATACCTAACCCCTTGATCACCCCTAGTGTTAACCCCTCCCCTGCCAGTGTCATTTATACAGTAACAGTGCATTTTCTTTAGCACTAGTCACTGTATTGGATTGGTGTCACTGGTGCCAATAAATAGTTTTGTAAGTAAGCAACACCTTATTTTCTGGCAGTGCCCCTCCCGACACAGTATACTCTGGATCCGCCCCTGAGAGACCAACGCACAAGACAGCTATAATGGAGGGAGCGATTCCAAAAATAATTAAATTTGGATTTAAGGATTATGTTTTAGATGTTGGCGAAAAGAAGAGAACGGCGATGTGCAAGGTCTGCAGCTCAAAAATAAGAGACACGTCAACCACAACGTCCAACTTCATCCGTCACTACAAAACCCACAAAGAAAGGTAGGTACAGTAACGTGTATGGGTGGGAGCAGAGTGTATTGTTGTTAAAATCAATAAATCACATAGCTAACTTTATTTTCCATCTCTCTTCTGTTTACTCTATAGATATGAAGAGTACATCCATACCAAAGGGACTTTTGATGCTAGCCAGCCTCAAATCTCACAATTCATCGCACAGGGGACTGTGCAGCTATACCACTGCAACCACCAGCAGCAGAAGGCAATTACAAACTCAATCCTGTCAGACCTCATTATAAACTGCAACATGCCACTATCCATCATTGAACATCAAAGCTTTTGTCGCTTTTTGTCAATAGTAGACAACAAGTACTCTCCAGTAAGTAGAAGAACAATTACTGGCAAGCTTGACAATCTGGTGGCAGATAGGCAAATGAAGCTGAAAAATGAACTCGCAGCAGTAGATCATCTGTCAGTGACTGTAGATATATGGTCAGACCGCAGGATGAGAGGCTTTCTTGGAGTCACAGTGCACTGGATCAACATTGAGGAAGACCGTCTTCAGTTGAAATCACAGTTGCTTGCGTGCAACCGCTTCAAAGGTCCCCATACAGGGGAAAGAATTTGTGAGGAATTTGAGCGTGTATGTGAAGAGTACAAGATTAAAAAAAAGGTAGACCACATCATCTGTGACAACGCTGCAAACATGAAAGAAGCATTCACTACATGTTTTCCAGGACAGGGAGAAGAAGACGATGACCTTGATGATTCGGACATTTGGAATGACTTGTCAATGGAAGAACAGGAGATGCTTGACAATTATTTGAGTGCAAAAACCCAGACTAGACTTCAATGTTTTGCACACACGCTTCAATTGGTAATAGGTGATGGACTTAAGGAGACTAAATTAGTCAATGCAGCTCTCGCCAAAGCTTCCAGGTTGAGCTCCTTGTTACATACAAGCACCTCTTTCAAGGAAAAATTTGAAGAGGAGTTTGGACAGCGTGGAATCCCTGCCGCTGTTACCACACGCTGGAATTCCACACTGAGGCAATTGAAATCAGTGGTCAGCTGTGACCAGGTGAAACTGACTAACTGACTGACTCTTGAAGATGGGGGACACAGAGAGACTGTATTCACAGCTAGAGAGTGGAATCAGATTAAGGAACTCGTGGATGTCCTTCAACCTTTTGGAGAAGCCACAGACCTCTCACAGGGAGAAAAAATTGTGACAATAAGTGCTGTTGTACCCTGTATCCTTTCTCTGAATCACCACTTGGAAAATCATAAAGAGAGCGTGCGCTACCTTGGTGGCTTGATCCGTAGCCTGCAAGAATCACTCAAAAGACGATTCGGAGGGATCTTTGTCAATGTGAGGATGGCAGATGAACACAATGATGTAGCAACCTTACCCTTCTCTGACCCTCTATACCTAAAAGCTGCTCTGCTGGATCCTTCATTTGGCACCATGTGGTTGACCCATGATGTTTTGGCTCCCGAAAATATCAAGGAGGCTGTGTCTGCGATGATAAAAAGTATGTTATGTTTTTGTAATAATCCAATGTAATGCCAGATTGTAGGCTATAAAAGAATGTCAGTATGTTGATATACTCTACTCAGAGGTCTTCAACCCTCTCCTCAGGGATCCCCAGACAGGCTGTGTTTTTGTTTTCACCCTAAAATAACACACCTGTTTCAATTAGTCAACTACTACACATTAAGCCTTTGATTAATCAAATCAGGTGTGTTATTTCATGAGGAAAAACTAAAATATGGCCTGTTTGGGGGACCCCAAGGAGAGGGTTGAAGACCTATGCACTAGATTGTCATGATCTGGTTGCTTTTGATATTTCAGTTGTGTTGTGACCATTTATGCTTGTGTTCTTCAGACTTGATTCTCAAAGAAGAGGACTGCAAGCCCACCCCACCAACCACCGATGAAGACGAGCAAATGCCAGTGGCAGAGCCAGAGAGTCAGTCTGGGCTGTTCTCAGCATACCACAAAAAACAAAAGAAAGATTCATGTTCTACTCCCCAAATTCAGCTGAACCAGTATTTAGACATTTGTGATGGACAGAGTTGCCTTCAGTTTTGGGCCATGAACAGGCACATGTTCCCCTCTTTGTTCAGGGTAGCGGTAAGAGTTATGTCAGTCCCTGCATCCAGCGCACCTGTTGAACGTGTGTTCAGCCATGGTGGGGTGATAATGCGACCCAATCGCTCACAACTGAGCGAGAAAGTACTATCAAATTTAATTTTTTGCAAATGCAATGCATTGTAACTTTAGCTGCCCATGCACCTATAGATTATCTGCAGATGTTCTATGGTTAGATGGAAAAAGTGGGAGATTCCTCCATCCACACAGTTTAGCGAACATAGAGAAATCTCATCTGTTGCCCTTTTTCCATCTAACCATAGAAAATCTGCAGATAATCTATAGGTGTATGGCAAGCTTTACAATGCTTTGCATTTGAAAAAAATTAAACAAACAGCAAAAAAAAAACAATTTGTAAGTAAGTGGCTCATCACCATTCAAGTGTCTACATATATTTTATTAGTTTGAAGTTTAATGTTTCATGCATTGTAACTTAAGCTGGCCAATGGCCATACACCTATAGATTATCTGCAGATGTTCTATGGTTAGATGGAAAAAGTGGGAGATTCCTCCATCCACACAGTTTAGCGAACATAGAGAAATCTGTTGCCCTTTTTCCATCTAACCATAGAAAATCTGCAGATAATCTATAGGTGTATGGCCAGCTTTACAATGCATTGCATTTGCAAAAAATTTCACAAACAGCAAAAAAAACTATTTGTAAGTGGCTCATCACCATTCAAGTGTCTAGATATACTTTATTATTTTGAAGTTTAATGTTGAAAATATTATTTTTAAAATAAAA
The DNA here is from genome assembly GCA_028564925.1 of Lithobates sylvaticus. Classification (NCBI taxonomy): domain Eukaryota; kingdom Metazoa; phylum Chordata; class Amphibia; order Anura; family Ranidae; genus Lithobates; species Lithobates sylvaticus. The sequence goes on along the minus strand of CM053028.1, from coordinate 289,652,209 downwards.
CCTTTCCTGAACAACACTGACTTTTAACTCATTTAAAGGTGGTAAATCAGTATTTTGACTTGATTTGTGACTTGACCAAAACAAATGACTTGACTTGACTTGCTTGACTTCTAGCAGGGACTCGACTTGACTTGCTTGCTTTTCGCCACAGTAACTTGGGACTTGCTTATGACTTGAAGGTTACGACTTGAGACTTGCTTATGACTTGCACATGTGTGACTTACTCCCATGTCTGCTAGTAGGTGAGAGGAAGGGGTTTCACACACAAAACACGTCCATTGATTCCCCATGATGGAAGATAGCACATGTTGACATTACCCATTTGGAATTTCAATTTGTGTGCATATTCTAAATTTGGCTCCTACTGTACATGGGTGACATCAACCAGTTGAACTTTGTAAGTTCCATAGTTTTATATTGTGTAAATATTATATATATATATTTTGAAAAAAAAAATAAAAAACTTTTCTAAAAAATGGATAAATACAAAAAAAAAAAAAAAATATTTCTGAAAAAATCACAAAAAAAAATTGGATTCACAAAAAAATAAAATAAAAAAATTGATAATAAATCAACCAAAAAAAAAAAAAAATAAAACAATGGAAAACACCAACAAAAAAAAGGAACATGTTTGGATGTGCACTATAATAAAACAAAAATGTTTGCACAAATTAAACAATATGTGTGGCTTCTTCTTTTTCAATACTACCAGTTTGACCAAAAAATGTTGTGGTTCATTGACAAAGGGGCTTATTTAATAAAGGCAAAACACGTTTTGCACTATAATAAGTGCACTAGGACAACATATAAAACAGCCAAAAAGAAAAGCAAACAATACGAAAACCACAATATTTTGTTCAGAAATCAATGAATTTATTTGGTAAAAAGAAAGTAATTTTTAAGGGTCTGCTGCCATTGCAATGGCCCCCCTACCATTAAAATAAGTGACATATCTGTCCCGCACTTGCTGTGCTGATTGGGGGGCCAAGCCAAGACGGCGATTATCCAGCCCTGTCATCTCGGGCTCCACTCCGGCCTCAGGCCCAATAGGTAGCATGTAGCTGGCCGAATGCTTTCGTAGGTAATTATGCATTATGCAGCAGCTCAGAATCATTGTGTTCAGTTTGTACTCTGCCAGATGGAGAGAAGTTAACATCAATCGGAAACGGTTGGCCATAATGGTTCACCCAGACCAAACGCCTCGTCTGCAATAAAAACAAAGGGGAGTCCCTCCACATTCTCTGCATCTGGTGGCAGCTCCAGGCCACCAGTCTGGAGACGACGGCAGAACTCCGTCTGGTTAAAGACTCCTCCATCAGACATCCGGCCGTTTTTCCCCACATCAACATAAAGGAAGTCATATTGTGCCGACACCACCGCCATCAACACAATACTATGGAACCCCTTATAGTTCCAATAGTAAGACCCCGAATGGGGTGGGGGCACAATTCTGACATGTTTGCCGTCAATCGCCCCTCCGCAGTTGGGAAAGTCCCAACGGGCAGCAAACTGGGAAGCCACAGTCTGCCATTCCTGTGGCGTGGAAGGACACTGTGGAGTCAAACAGAAAGATACAATTATAAGTAAATACAAGCCAAAACCCCAAAATAAATCCAAGAAATTAACAAACAATTTTGAGCAACATATGTATTTTTTTAAGTAGTCCTTGAAAAAAATCAAAAATCTGAAAGATAAGGGCCAATTCTCTGATTGATGACCCCTCTGATGGCCCAGAGAAGATAATAATGGGGATGTGGGTGGGAAGTAATTAATTCTAAGGTCACACAGTACACATGAACTCAATTTAACAAGGTGGGGGGGGGGATTAATTAGAAGGTCACACAATACACATGAACTCAATTTAACAAGGTGGGGGGGGATTAATTCTAAGGTCACACAGTACACATGAACTCAATTTAACAAGGTGGGGGGGGATTAATTAGAAGGCCACACAGTACACATGAAGTCAATTTAACAAGGTGGGGGGGAATTAATTCTAAGGTCACACAATACACATGAACTCAATTTAACAAGGTGGGGGGGGCGATTAATTAGAAGGTCACACAATACACATGAACTCAATTTAACAAGGTGGGGGGGGATTAATTAGAAGGTCACACAGTACACATGAACTCAATTTAACAAGGTGGGGGGGAAATTAATTATAAGGTCACACAGTACACATGAACTCAATTTAAAAAAGAGGGGCAAGGGGGTGAAAGGGGGGGGTGAGTAAAGCAGTACAATAGAGCTGTTAAGATACATTTTTGTTCTAATAAAGGGACTAGGCTATGGGTGTTTATGGGCCCAAGATTCCATGCTGGGGAGGTTGGTGCAAGCAAATATGCATGTGGCCCACTAAAGAATAAATTCAAAAGCAATTTATATAAGTGAACCACCAAAAAAAACAATAATACAATTTCTAAATGCATGCATGAATAGGGGACATTCATAGAATAGTCCTATCATGGTAATTAGCTAATGATGAAATTGATGCACTACATTAGCAAACATACAAGACATATGTAATTTTAAATGAGAAAACTTACCTTAATGTATTCCTCCTGCACAACGTGAATAATGGCAGAACAGGTCTCTGGAATAATGATCCCCAGAGCCTGGGGGGAGATGCCTGTCGTGAACTTGAGGTCCTGCAAGCTTCTCCCCGTCGCCAAGTAACGCAACGTGGCGACTAGCCTCTGCTCCGGACTGATGGCTTGCCACATGCAGGTATTCTGCCTGCTAATAAAAGGGGAAAGCGAAGCCAACAGGCGGTGAAAAATGGGGTCCGTCATCCTGAGATAATTCCTGAAATCATCGGGATTATTCTCACGGATCTCACGGAGCAAAGGCATGTGTGAGAATTGGTCACTCTGGCGCAGCCAATTCTTGGTCCATGAACTCCTCCTCACCGTGTTCATGGACTGGACTCGGGCCAAAGTGTTAACCGCAACACCGAGCCCCTGCACAGCACGAACTCGTTCCCGAGTACGTCCACACTCCATGGCTTCAAAACGGTCGGCTGATCAAACAAAAAGCTTAACTGAACGCACTGAAGAACAGCAAGGCCTATGAAGAACGACCTGAAGAACAGGAACGAGCGGACCAGAACGGCCTGAGAACAGGTAGGAACTGATCCACACGCACTGAAAGACAGATACAAACCTCACAAGCACAAACTGAACGGCAGAAACGAGCGAATTAAGCAGAAGTCTGAGAAGCGCGAATCGTCTCTAACCAAACGTCAACTAACACGAGATACACATGAGATTAGTTAACGGTGCCCAAAGGGTGTCGTTTTGGATCTTGAGCTTCCTTTTTATAGTCCCGTCGTACGTGCTGTACGTCATCGCGTGAACCGCCGGACTTTTAGCGTGATCGTGTGTGGTCAAGTCCGTTCGCTTTCAAGTCCGCCGAAGCCAGCTGGAAAGTCCGGCGGATTGTCCGCTGGACTAGGTCCGGCGGACAAAGTCCCTTCGTGTGTACGCGGCATAATACTTGAAATCCAAAGTGCATATCAAACAACTTGACCCTAGATACAATGTATTATGATTTTTGGCACCATGGTATTAATGTATTCTATTACATAAAATGATAAAATAAAGGCCTCCCAACAGTAACAAATTGCGTTAAAAGGATTAGTAAAACTACTGTACTAGTGAGTCCTATTGCTATGCTTACAAAGTGCATTTCATGACCTAACCCTAGATTTCAAGTATTTAGTACCGTACCATCAAAGTATGCTATTACTTATAATAGTGCCAAAGCGTCTTAAAAGTGAGAAAACATGTCAGGAGGATAGTGGAACTGTCATGTTAAATAGAATCAGCCAAAAACAAAATGTATATACAGGGATTTTATAATAAAACAAGAGAAAATTATCCACTTACAGATTCTAAAATATATCAAAATAGTTTATTAATATGTAAAATGAATCCCCTATGGATACACACACACACATCAAATAAAAATGAAACACACAACCAGTGCAGATTATATACAGATATTGACCAATTTACCATATACAATATCTCACAAAAGTGAGTACAACCTCACATTTCCGTAAATAGTTTATTATATCTATGTGACAACACAGAAGAAATTCCACTTTGCTACAATGTAAAGTAGTGAGTGTACAGCTTGTATGTCTATTTCCCAAAGACAACCTCTGGATTTGATGCTGAGCACATGCACTCAACTTTGGTCAACCGTGACAAGGCCTGTTCTGAGTGGAACCTGTCCTGTTAAACCGCTGTATGGTCTTGGCCACCATGCTACAGCTCATTTTCAGGGTCTTGGCAATCTTCTTATAGCCTAGGCCATCTTTATATAGAGCAACAATTCTTTTTTTCAGATCCTCAGAGAGTTCTTTGCCAGGAGGTGCCATGTTGAACTTCCAGTGACCTATATGAGAGAGTGAGAGCAATAACACCAAATTTTACACACCTGCTCCCGATTCACACCTGAGACCTTGTAACACTAATGAGTCACATGACACCAGGGAGGGAAAATGGCTAATTGGGCCCAATTTGGACATTTTCACATAAGGGTGTACTCACTTTTGTTTCCAGCGGTTTAGTTATTTTGAGGGGACTATACAAGCATGTCTCCAGACCTAAACCCTATTGAGCATCTGTGGGGCATCCTCAAATGGAAGGTGGAGGAGTGCAAGCTCTCTAACATCCACCAGCTTCGTGATGTTGTCATAGAGGAGTGGAAGAGGACTCCAGTGGCAACCTGTGAAGCTCTAGTGAACTCCATGGCCAGGGAGGTTAAAGCAGTTCTGGAAAATAATGGTGGCCACACAAAATATTGACACTTTGGACCCAATTTGGACATTTTCACTTAGGGGTGTACTTACTTTTGTTGCCAGCAGCTTAGACATTAATGGCTGTGCGTTGAATTATTTTGAGGGGACAGTACATGTACACTGTTATACAAGCTGTACACTCACTACTTTACATTGTAGCAAAGTATAATTTCTTCAGTGTTGTCACATGAAGATATAAGATATAATAAAATATTTACAAAAATGTGAGGGGTGTACTCACTTTTGTGAGATACTGTAGGTGTACAGATAGTGTATTTGGTTGTTAAGGATTGTACACACTATGAGAACATTTTTGTATAGTGTGTACACAAATTTCGACAGCCGATTCCGACTTTTCGTATGAAAATTCCAGTAGTGACAAACTCTAAAAATGTTCTCGTATGGGACCAGAACAAACAATTTTCGTTTAACCTGTTAAGGACCAGTCGCCCTGGGCGAATCGCCGTAGCTGTACATCGGCCGCTTTAAAAGCTGTAGGGGGCGCACGTGCCCGTGGCACGACGCCGCACCTGATGCGCATGAACGCAAGCACTCCAGACAGAAAAAGAATGGAGATCTGTCAATGTCAATAGACAGATCTCCATTCTGTCAGGGGATCTCCTGTTCCTACTGTTTAGGAACAGCGATCTGTCTCCTCCTCCAGGCAGTCCCATCCCCCACAGTTAGAAACACTCCCTAGATAACACAGTTAACCCCTTGATCACCCCCTAGTGTTAGCCCCTTCCCTGCCAGTGACATTTATGCAGTAATCAGTGGCTATTTTTAGCTCTGATCGATGTATAATTGTCAATGGTCCCAAAAAAGTGTCAAAAATGTCTGATCTTTCCGCCGCAATGTCGCAGTCCCTCTAAAAATCGCAGGTCACCGACATTACTAGTAAAAAAATTTAAATAATTAATGCCATAAATCTTTTCCCTATTTTGTAGACGCTATAACTTTTGCACAAACTAATCAATATACTCTTAAGGTGATTTGTTTACCCAAAATATGTAGAAGAATATATATTGGCCTAAACTGAGAAAGAAATTAGATTTTTTATATTTTTTGGGGCATATTTATTATAGCAAGTAAAAAATATTGCTTTATTTTCAAAAATGTATGCTGTTTTTTTGGTTATAGCGCAAAAATGAAAGGTGGTCAAATACCACCAAAAGAAAGCTCTATTTGTGGGAAAAGAAGGACATACATTTTGTTTGGGTACAGGGTCACACGACTGCGCAATTGTCAGGAAAAGCGACACAGTGCCGTATCACAAAAAATGGCCTGGTCATTAAGGGGGCAAATCCTTCCGGTCCTTAAGTGGTTATTGTGTACTTTTTGAATATGATTTTCATACAAGAAAAATCTGAAAAGAAAGACTGCGCAGGATCAGAAACAATAAGCAACTAAAAAAAAAAACCTTTGTCATATGAGAATTTTCGTACGAATTTTCATTCATCGGTTCAGATTTAGGCCCCTTTCACACTGGGGCGGGAGCCACGGTGACGGTAAAGCAGCGCTATATTTAGCGCTGCTTTACCGTCGTTTTGCCCGCGGGTTTCGGCCGCTCGTGGTGCGGTTTTACCCCCCCGCAAACGGCCGAAAAAGGGTTAATATCCCCCGCAGAGCGCCGCCGTAGCAGCGCTTTGCGGCGGTATTGCTGCGGTTTTACCACGGTGTCCCATTCAAATCAATGGGAAGGAGCGGTATAGGAGCGGTGAACACACCGCTCCTATACCACTCCAAAGATGCTGCTAGCAGGACTTTTTTTTGCCGTCCTGCTAACGCACCGCTCCAGTGTGAAAGCCCGCCGGCTTTCACACTGGAGTGAATGGGGGCGGTCTTTTCAGGCGGTATACAGGCGCTATTTTTAGCGATGTACTGCCTGAAAACCGCCCCAGTGTGAAAGGGGCCTTACTGTGAAACAACAAGGAAAATCGGACAAACGTTCGCCCAATTTTCCTATAGTGTGTACCCTACTTTATAGATAATCCTTTACCCAAATACGTTCAATGCATTTTGTAAAATATATCATTTTCATTAGCTCTAACATGAATTTAGAGCAATTTCTAAATTGTTTAAATTTTTTGTTTACATATTTCAAAAATCATAGACCTGAATATTATTTAAAACCCCAAAACATTATATATTTTTTAAAAGCAGACACCTTAGAGAATAATATAGTGGTAATTCCAATTTCTTGTGTCACATGATATTAGCTGAAAAGGCTATATTTCAGTAGGAAATACACAATTTTAGGGGTAATTTTAGGGCATAAAAATGCAATAAATTATGCCTTTTTTTTAAAAAAATATAAAAGATATGGTTGCACCGTGTAAATAGATACTGGAAGCAGTGAAAAAAATTCAATACCATATATTTTGCAAAAGCCATGCTTTAAAAGCCCCTCCAGGTCATCAGAGTTACGCAGGAGCTCTGCTGCTAAAATTATTGATCTCATGCTGGCATGTGTGGCAATATGTAACATTTGTTTTCATATGTCTGTGCATGGTTGTGGGGTGTGGGGGGTGCTAAATTTTTTTTTTGCTTTTTTCGTTTTTTATGCATTTCTTTAAATGGTTTTAAACATAACATGTATTGCTGTGACATAGGGGACCGATAGCCCCCTATGTGATAGTATATAGGTGACAGGTTCTCTTTATAATACATCTGGGGTCTACTAGAGCCCTGATGTCTCCTCTGTACTCCACTGCAGCTGGTGCAACACAGATCATGTTCCATCAGCTGCTTCACGGGCGCTGATCATAGTGATTGACAGCACCAGACCAGGAAGTGATGTCATACATCTTGCTGCCTGGTCCATTCACTGGGAGGTCGGCATCCACCATGACCGCCCGGGCCACAGATGGGGCAGCAAAGTCCAGGGGGGGGGGTGTCACGTGAGGGGTGGCACATTTAGCCAGTTGTGGAAGTGATCAAGACAATAATTAACAGTTAAAGAAGAATTGTTTATTTTCCCACTAAGCTCACCTGAGCATGTATGGAAAGGGGTGGGGCGATGTTAGTAATGCAATCATTGTGTGTTCCCTTGGTGAAGCGCAAGCAATATTATGGTGGGAAGAACTGTTCCCAATCACCAGAAAGTTACCGGAGGGCAGAAGTGGCAGAGATAAATGGAGGCATAGGCAAAAGGGGTAGAACAGGGCACACTTTGGTTCTCTGGGTTGTAGTTTGCTGGTAGAGGAGCTGCTCTGTCAACTGATTTTGGCAGAGGACATACTGTAATTGTGAAGTTTAGTGAAGGGGAAGCCTTGAGGGTATGTGTGTGTTCTCCCTGTCCCATTTTATTGCCACGTTTCTTCTTCATGCCCTTTGTAATGTGTGGGCATATGTAGTTTATCATTCACTTGTGCTTCTTCTTGAAGTGTAAATTATTGTTTTTATTTGTTGATTTCCCATGGATGCTGAGACCACAGACATTTCTAAATACTGTATATGAATACTTTTACACTGGCCCCTAAGAAGTGGATACATTCTACTAAATGCATTGACCACCATATTTATGAAAAAGAATGTCTGTAACAACCAAATATACTATGCATTCACCTACAGTATATGGTGAAGCTGTCTATATACAGTATGTATACAGTCTGCACCATAAAAATGTTTTATAAATGTTTAGAGGAGCCAATCTGGTTTATTGGCAAATAAAATGTCAAGAATTTATCTCAGAAACTGGCAATAAATTAAAACAAAACTGATTGCAGTAAATTGCTAGATAGATCTGCCAAGACACAAAATAGCACTTCATGCTGGCATTTTATTGTTTTAATACATTTTATATGAAGATCCTGCTGGGTACTATAAGTATTTATAGTTAATCAGATTACAGTTGTCGGTACTTTTACTAGCATGCAGAGTTAATCATCTCTGCATGATCAGAAATGGTAAATGGATGTTTTAGAAGTCTAAAGTGTTTTATTACTATTTGCAGAATTACAGTACAGTATGTTTTCATGTAAACTATTAATGTTGTATTCATGCTTTGATGTATGTTCCAGTTATAAGATAGAGCATTCTTTGTCAACCATGGGTGTGTCAGGGCTGGGCTCAGCCCTCCCTTCTCAGTGCTCAGGTTGCTCAGCTGACAGTTAATTGCCAGCACTGTTCCACAGTGACTCACCTGGTGATCATTTCCTGCTCGTCAGCCAGCCCCCTCTAACTATTTAAACTGCCTAGTTCATTCCTTCGGTGCCTTCACCTTGGTCAACATCTCTGGAAACTCTCTGCTGTGTTCCTGTTAAAGACTTGCCTGGCTGATGTCCCTTCTGGTTCCTGATCCTGTCTGCTGCCTTCAACTACGCTGATCTCCGGCTTCCTGATTTACTGGCTTGTTCTGACTACCCGCTTTGGCTACCGAACCCTGGCTATGTTTTGACTACGTTTACTATTTGTATCATTTTTACCATTATATTAAAAGGTGTTATTTTTACTGCATTTTCTGTCTCCGTCTGATTTATGGTTCCTGACAGGATGAACATATGAATTCATTTTCAAGTCTCAGGGAACTCCTGATAATAATTATGTCTACAACTCACAGTGCATCAACTTGATTTATAACTTGCATTGAAGATATAATAATAAATAAAATAATATAAAAATGTTTTTAAAAATAAAGAATGTGTCATACTTAGTAAATTTGACATCCAAAGTGGATACAATATATCATACAAGTATCGCTGCACACTGTACTCAACTCCAATGTGAAGTAAATGAACTACAGGTTTCAGCTTCAGCCCTGGCCATCAGTCACACCACTCTGACATGTTTCATCCACATTGGGCTTAATCGTAGAGGTCAGTGAAGAATTATAACACCCCTAAATTATAACGGAAATAATTTTCCGTAATAATTTTTTAATTAAATACATAATAATAATAATGCCCAGAAAAAAAAATGTAAATGGTGGAAATTGTTTTTTTCCTTTACATTTGTGGTTGGTGGAAACATAATTCCTTCCATTGGTGGTCAATTGAGAAATGGCCTTTTATATAGATGGTCAGTGTAGGACCCTTTACAGTAAGTGGTAAATGGGAAAATTGCTACTACTACTTTGTTGGTCAGCGAAGAAATAGACCTACAATTCGGCGATCAGTGTAGTTGACCCCTTTACATTGTTGGTCAGTAAAAAAGCATCCCCTTACATTGATGGTCAGTGGAGAAATACCCCTTTAAATTGGTGGTCAGTGTGGTGTCCCCTTACATTGATGGTCATTGGTAAAAGATCCATTCACTTTTTACCATTAAGGTGCCCTCCTACACTGGTGGCTAGTGGAAAAATGTCACCTACATTAAGGGTCAGTGATGAAAGACTCCCTTTAATTGGTAAACAGTGGGAAAGGTGCCTCCTTGGGTGAGTGTTCAGTGGGAGAAAAATGTGTATACGTTGGTGGTCAGTGTAAACAATGCCCTGTTACAATGTGGATCAGTGGGAAGAATTCCCTAGTACATTTATGGACTCGGTGGGAAGAATGCAAACAGCTAAAAAAGATGATTGGTGTCAGTGGTTACTTACCAGTCAATGTATTACTATTGTTCTGGACAGACTAGTGCCTGCAGTACTCTTAAATCATCTGCAAGTTTGCAAACTTGCATCTTTATAGAAAGATGTTTTATAAGAAAGAATGTATTATGGCTGACAATGGTCTCACATCTGTAGGCAGCTTGAGAAGTCATGGTCTCAGGCACTGTTATCTTTGTAGATGCAGCCCATAGGTGGAAGCCAGAGGGGTGGTTCCATGAGAACATTTGAATTCAAAGCAGTCTTCAGGGAAGCTTGACTTATTCTAAAGCATTATTTACTGACTTTTTGGTCAATTATCAATGTTAGCCCAATTATATAGTTTCTGCTAATTTGAACATATAGTTGCTTAGCAGCTGCACGGGCAAATATTTCAGTTAAACCAAGCTTAGTTTGAAATTAGTAAGTCAGCTCAGCTACTGAATCAGGGATATTATTTTTTTATACAGGACTTATGAAGAGCCAACAGTTTGCACATCACTTTACAAATTAAAGGGAGACAACAAGGTTACAATGCAATTTTAAGACAAGAGAGTGAGCAGAGATATATATTTGCAGGAGCATATGGTCTTAAATGTAAGGGAAAGATATACAAAAGGTAGAGGATGAGTTGTATAAGAATGTAAAATGTAATTTCTTATTTAGAGATAGGATATAATTCCCTGAAGAGATACATTTTCAGAAATTGCCTAAAGGCAGACAGAAGGGGAGATAGCCATACAGGTTGAGGTAAAGGGTTGGGAGAAGTCTTGGAAGTGAGCACTGAAGGAGGTGACAAGGGAACTAGAGAGCAGGAAGTCTTGGAAGGAGCAAAGAGGACGATTTGGGTGAAATTTTAAGGTGAGGTCGGTGATAAAACAGGAGCACAGGGTTGTGGATGGATTTGTAAGTGATTGTTAATATTTTGAATTTTATTTATTGGGCAATCGGAAGCCAGTGGAGGGATTGGCAGAGAGGGCAGTAAGGTGGATGAGTCTGACAGCAGTATTCATGATAGGCTGAAGGGGACCTTGAACCTGTGTAAAGGTAGGCCAATGAGGAAGTGGCAATAGTTGAGATAAGAGACAAGAAGTGAGTGAATTAGTAGCTGGGTGATGTAATTGTTTACAAAGGGGCATATTTTGGAAATGTTATGGAGGTTAAGGTGGCAAGATTTGGACCGTAATTGGATTTGGGGCTGAAAGGAGAGGACAGAGTCCAGGATTACACCTAGTACCGTGGGACATCCATATTAATAAGTCAGGTTGGTAAATTATTTTTTTTCAAATATAATTTTTTTATTGTTATTTTCCGGTAGAACATAGAGACAATAATAAAAAAAAAAAGGGGGAAACAGAGAATCAACAGATACGGTACAATTCCCATCACAGTAATTGATGTTCACAGGTGGGTACATCAGTTGGTAAATTATTGATGCACAAGAAGAATGGAGGAGTGATCTGAGGACTAGTGATATATATCTCTGTGTCATTAGCATAGATATGGGCAAAAGATAGAAATAAACTTTGTTAAGTGAGATGAGATAATTTCTGTCACTCCCACAAGCAAGCATAAGGAAGGGTATTTAAGGTATACCCTTGCTTCCTTCTAAAAAGGACCTGTTATTAAAATATGAAATTAAAATAAATTGTCTTTTATATAAATTAATTTCTGAATGTATACTTTCTATTCTTTGCTTATTTATTGCAGGCACAATAGTTTTAACTGATTTTTTCTTCTTTCTATCCAACTACAGCCAGACAATGGAAAATTCATGTACCTCAGACATGCAGCTCTCTTTTTAAGCCATATCTATAAAAAATACAATAAGTGCATTATTCAGACCTTGTGCACACATGCGGAAATAATTTTTTTCGCCAGCCTATTAGTTGTTACCTTAATACATCACTTGCCTTCAGAAACACCGGTGAAGTCTATGTATATTTCAAATGAAAAGATAGTCCCTCATTCAGCAGAATGTAGATGACCTCCTTATTCCATTTTCTACAATTGTTTTATATTCTACAACACAGTTTTTTTTATGACAGTGGTAGCACAGCTGTACAGCTGTGTGGGATTCTATTGTGTATGCCATATGAAGACAGTGAAAAAAAGATATAATATTACTGTGTATTAGGGACCATCATTTTTTTTGGAATATGCACAAACTTTACCGCTTTTAAAGGCTCGAACACCATGGTAGGATGTTAATATGCAACAATGTGGCTAGACTCCCGCTCCGAAGTAGGAGCATATTGACTTCAAAGGTTTGAACATACGTACATAATATTATATAGCATGCATTTTTATGTTGTGTGACTATTGCATGTTAATTCAGTTGAATATAATGATTTATTAATATATGAAATTATTAGTGTGGTTTTGGAATCTTTATGGATTATTTTTCTTGATGGTTACATATTGATTTAATTATCCAAAGTTATATTTGACTCTGGATGTAACTTAATACCTGGGAACAGATTTTTCCCTTTGCCTGTGATAAATTGTGGCTCTTGTTATAGAGGCTCTGCAATTTCAAATTTTAGAAATAATTATGGATCCTATATCCCTCTATTTATATGTGTAAATACAGTATATTTATGCTTTCTGGGGGATATTTACAGTATTTTCGTTTTTAATTTAGTGTTCTTCGAATTTATTTTTCTTCCTTTCTGTGTATTTGATTGGTGTGTATTTTAATTTTACTTTTTTTCCCTGTCTGCAAAAAATATAAAATAATAATACTAATAAATATTTATTTTGGTGCAAGAGGAGGACCAGGATAGTTGAAAGAACCTTTTGCAATTCTCAGAGATATTTTATTTGATATAATTCCCTAGAATTTCAGGGGAAATAAAGCTTTCAGTTTACGTCACTCCTATTTATGCATTTATTGAGCATAGTGAGAATTATTTGGAGCATAATCTAATGTGCATCATATTAGATAGGAGAAATTATTGTTTTGATAGGAGAAATTACTGTTTTAATCTTTAACCCTGGAATCCCTTTAATTATTTTGCTGCTGGACCAAATTATTTTTTCTTTTTTACACACATGCTAAAATGCACTATTTTTACATGAAAATGTACCTAAAACTCCCAAAGCAATATATGTTCTTTAAAAGCAAAGGACCTGTATATTAAACTATGCCAGTTGAAAACTATTTTTTGCCCATATTTGCACACTAAATCTAAATGTTAAGAAAGCAATACATTTCGGTTTATTGTAATGCACAGATACAGATAACCCACTGCAATCTTCAATTTATTTATTTTTTAATACTAAAGATGATACTGCTTTGAGTAAATAGATAACAGATATGTTAAGCCGCAAAATGCTTGCATTCTAGAATCAACAGAGCACTATAATAACCAAAATTGTACAATCTTTACAGGATATTTTCTTTTACTTTGAAGAGATTTTGACTTTCTAATGATCAAATATTATTTTTTTTAATTATATCTGCTCTATACAAACTCAAAATAATTTGGATATAGCTACACCTTAAAGTGGTAGTAAACTCATGTTTTTTTTTTTATTTTTACCTACAGGAAAGCTTATAATAAAGCTTATCTGTAGGTAAAATTAATATTTCCTAAACGTGCACCGTTTAAGAGATATTCTAGCAAGCAGCAGCCGGTGATGTCACCAGCGCACACACTCTGAAGAAATAGCATATTTTTTATTTATTTATTTATTACAGGATTTATATAGCGCCAACAGTTTACGCAGCGCTTTACAATATTAAAAGGGAGACAATACAGTTATAATACAATAAAATACAAGAGGATTAAGGGGGCCCTGCTCAGAAGAGCTTACAATCTAATAGGGTGGGGAGGTGATACAAAAGGTTGTAACTGTGGGGAATGAGCTGATGGAAGTGGTAAAAGATTAGTTGGAGACATGATAGGCTTCCCTGAAGAGATGAGTTTTAAGGGATCGCCTGAAGGTAGCTAGAGTAGGGGATAGCCGGACAGGTTGAGGTAGCGAGTTCCAGAGGATGGGAGAGGCTCTGGAGAAATCCTGGAGAATATCCATGCTGTTCCTTCGGAGCTCTAAGATATTGACTTGCAGGTGGAAAAAAAATGTAACCGCTCGCTGAGCAGCCGCTGTCATTATACTGTGGCAGGTCGGCACGATCCCAGAACCGTCGTAGCTGTACGTCGGTCCCTTTAAGCGGGATAGCAGGCGGGCATACCTGCCTGCTGCACTGCTGGGGGGGGGGGGTGATGCGTGTGGCCGGCGGTCGCGGGCACCTACAGTTAGAACACACACTAGGGAACACAGTTAATGCCTTGATCGCCCCCTAGTGTTAACCCCTTCCCTGCCAGTGACATTTACACAGTTATCAGTGCATTCTTATAGCATTGATCGCTGTATAATTGTCAATGGTCCCAAAAATGTGTCAAAAGTGTCCGATCTGTCCGCCATAATGTCGCAGTCCCTATAAAAATCGCTGATCACAGCCATTACTAGTAAAAAAAAAAAAAATAATAAAAATGCTATAAATCTTTCCCCCTATTTTGTACACACTATAACTTTTTCGCAAACCAATCAATATAAGCTTATTGCTATTTTTATTACCAAAAATATGTAGAAGAATACATATTGGCCTAAACTGAGTAAAAAATTTGCTTTTTTTAAGAAAAATTGGGGATATTTATTATAGCAAAAAGTACAAAATATATTTTTTTTCAAAATTGGCGGTATGTTTTTGTTTATAGCGCAAAAAAAAAGCAGAGATGATCAAATACCACCAAAATAAATCTCTAATCTGTGAGAAAAAAAGGATGTCAATTTTGTTTGGGTACAACGTCGCTTGACCGCGCAATTGTCAGTTAAAGCAACACAGTGCCGTATCGCAAAAAATGGCCTAGTCATTGAGCAGCCAAATCTTCCGGGGCTGAAGTGGTTAAAGAGCTTACTACTGCTTTAAATGTTCTAGGGGGAACACGACTGAATTCTGGCTCCACACATAGTTTTAAGACTCGGATTAGGCATTGTTCCACAAATGGATATTTTTGTTAAGCTGTAACAGACCAAATCTATTGTACTTTCCAAACATTATCCATGCAAGGAATAGATACAAATTTACTAATGGCTCTATAAACAATGTAGCATTGTTCTGTTTGTATACGTTTAAAATAAAGAAACAAGCTTGCACTCCTGTTTTTCAAAAGGAATAAACATCAAATAAAATGACATTGACAACTGCCAGATACTGTAACAGTTTACAGGAGTGTGCAGGAATGAAAGTAGTGGCTTGGTGTGACTTTCACAAAATAAAGATCCCTGCTAAAACTTACTAAAAAAGATTAAATAGAGTTTTTGGACCTAGCTAGATTTTTTTTTTCTCGTAGTTAAGGAGGGAAAGACAGGAAGCGCCTCCCGAGTGTAGTATTAGTGTAAACAATTTAATTGTCAAGATACAAAACACACAAGATACAGGTTTAAAAAATGCTCATCTGTAGTGGGGTGTCATTCAGGTCTTTCCGAACGTCCTTGCACTGTATACACGGGCTGTAGAGGTGAAGCGAGGTCTGTAGTCTGTCCTGTGGCCACCAGGAAGTCCAACGAAACCAGCGTGGAACGCACGAAAATGACATCACCAGAAGTGGGGAGACAGCTGGGAACACTGCACAGGATTGGCTACGCGCTCGGAGCATTAGCTCCTTCTACTGGCCTAGACCTATACCAATCTATTTAAAAAGAGGAGCTGGCTGTGGGACTACAGAGACCAGCACCTCTATGGCAAGCATAGATTTACACCAAAACTGAAAGAAAAACTAATAGAATGAGAGGTAAAAGACCAAAGGGACTTAATGGGTTAATGGGGACTTTATGGTAATAAATAAATTACCATAAAATGGGGACAAAGCTACACATCTCATGAGGACTGTAGTAGGAAGGAATAAAGGCCATACACAATGGCAGATGGTGGCTAATCTTACAGCAGAAGGATATATAAATGTAAAAAAAAAAATACAGAAAATATATAACAAATATAATTATAATAACACATTTGTGTATTCTCCAAAAATATGTGTCCCACAAAATTTCTCCTAGAGGGCTTAGAGTTCTCAAACAATGTTAATTTCTAGAATCTGATCTCAATACCGAATGGTCACACATCTCTGAGTTTTGTACCAGCAAATGGGTGGGTGTTATTATACAGCAGAGAGATAGAAAATTCCTGGCTCTTAAAGAGACAATCACTGTCTTATAGAAAAAGGGAAAGAAAAGCAGAGCTGATCTAAAGAATCCTTGTATATACACCCTCTATATTAATAATAATCCTTATGGTGTAGTGACTACCCTAAATAAATCCTGAATAAAGTGCAAAACAATATACAGTACAGTGCAAAATAAAGTGCAAAAAGTGCTCACAATCAATAACAATATGTGATATATACAATAAATTTCATAGGAAGACATATATAAAAAAAATAGTCCATGAATTGTAGTGATCCAAAAATTATAATCACCCAAAAAATTGCAAGTGACTACACAACAACTACAACACTCTCACAATATGGACCAATAAAAACCTGACTACATTGCGTTCCCTCATCATTAACTCAGAATTTCCATCCTTCTCCACTCTTAAAAATAAAAATAGAAATACAATCTACCCCTCTCTGAACTCACCCATTATACCCAAATCAAACAATTCTTTTCATAATAATATGCATTACAATTTCACACACCAAATACCCTTTTTGAACAAATTTGCTTAACCTCCTCAAGAGACAGAGGCCTTATTTCACAACTATATAGTCGCCAGAATTCCCTCTCCATGCCTGAAAAATCAGCACAGATGATACATTGGGAGGCTGAATTGGACTGCTCTTTTACCACTGAGAAGTGGTATGTTATGATAGACAACCTTCGTAAGAGTAACAGAGCGGTCTCATTTAGGGAATCCCCAAATAAACTTTTTTCTAGATAGTATATGACTCCATCCAAAATACACTCCTTCTATCCTGAAACCTCCCCTAACTGTTTTAGGGGATGCACAGAACTTGGTACTTTTTTACAAATTTTTTGGAGCTGTGACCTTGTCAAACCAATTTGGCAAGCAGCCATAGCCAGAATTGAAGAATCATCCAAACAAAAAATCCCCTCATGCTTGCCTTCTATATGCCAATGTACCAAACATACCATTACCATGCAATAGACTACTCCACTCACTTACCAGTTCGATTCAATGGATGATAGCATTTAACTGTAGATCAAACAACCTATCATGGCCACAAGTTCTATCCAGAATGGAAGTGCTTAGACTGTCAGAGAGGATCCACCACACCCTTTATGACAGTATGCATATTTTCAATAAAAAATTTAATTACTGGATCTTACCATAATATGTCTCCTATATAATTTATCCTAAATCAAATCTTCATTTGATAAAAGGTATAGTACTCTCAATTCCCAAGTAGTAATAATAATAACTACCCTAACTTGAACAATCCTTAGATGGTCTTGCTGCTCCATATATACCATTGTTACTCTCTTCAACACTTCTACATGAATGATATCTCCCTTATACTGTATAATTGATGTACCACATTGTATTGTCATATGAAACGTCCTTTATTGCATTGAAATTATATGTACAAACTTTCAAATAAAACTTTTGTAAACAAAAAAATAAAAACAGCGCAGGCATTCGGGGCTCCACCTACAGGGCTTCATCATTCATACACACTGCTCTGTGTGTCTGAATAAACTACAAGCCCCGACATCCTTAGCGGCTGTCGGCTTGTAGTTCTCAATAAACTACCATGGTGCTGTGGAGCGCTGTGGTAGTTCACTAAGTCTTCCTGTCAGCGAGTATCGGCTTACTCAAACAATACGATACCATTAGCAACACTTCCTTTATTATCATCATTAGAGTAGCAGGTTAAATGTCCAACAGGATTGGTGATGTGATCCAGTGCACATCCTACTCCATGTATGCGTTCCTTGAAGAGCCATTTGATGGCGAATACTGCTGTGTGAGATGTGTGAGAGTTGTTTCTCTGGAAGCCCAGATCCTGCATCTAGAGAATCAGGTGGCAACACTGCTCAGCATCAGCAACCTGGAAAGGAGATTGGACATTACCCAGCAGCTGCTGGTGGGGGCCAGCGTAGAGGAGGGTGGAGACATGGAGGCACAGGAGCCAGAGATAGGGAGCTGGGTGACAGCTAGAAGGAAGGGTAGAGGGAAGAGTGCTAGGGAGATCAGTCCTGAGTTGGTACACCTCAACAAATATGCCAAGTTGCATGATGTTGGGGATATCAGTGCAGGGGTGGCAGTGATGGAGCAGGCATTGTCCCCTAGCTGCCAGGGGAATGACTGCTCTGGTAAGGAGGGGGGCAGGGATACAGGCAAGGTTAGACAGGTACTGGTAGTAGGGGAATCAATTATTAGAAGAACAGAGAGGGCAATCTGTCACAAAGAAATGGTCGCCAAATGGTATGTTGTTTACCGTGCGCTCAGCACATCGTGGATCGAATGCACAGCTTACTGGGTGGGGATGGGGAGCAGCCAGCTGTCATGGTACCAATGACAAAGGAAGAGGAGGGTAGAGAGTCCTAAAAAATTATTTCAGGGACTTAGGCAATAGATTAAAGAGACGAACCACTAAGGTGGTATTCTCAGATGTACTACCTGTGCCTCGAGCCATACCAGAGAGGCAGCAGGAGCTTAGGGAACTGAACAAGTAGCTGAGGAACTGGTGTAGGAATGAGGAATTCGGAACTGGGCTGACTTTTCAGTCGGTTATCGGCTCTTTGGTAGGGACGGGCTGCACCTCAATGGGAGGGGGGGTGCAGCTCTGTTGAGAAAGAAGATGGCCGAGAAGTTGGAGGGGCTTTTAAACTAGGTGGTGGGGGGGAGGGCTCAGAGGAAGGCATATTCGGCAGTGAGCAAAAGACAGAGGGTACTAGTGAAGGCACTAGTAATAATTTATCCATAACATCTAATCCCGGGGTGAATGAGTGGACAAATCAAAAACCAAGCCTGAGAAAACATAAATAAAAAACCATTAAGAGAAAATAATCTGCATCCATACTAAACTCAGGGGCATGTTCACAAATGCCAGGAGCCTAGCTAACAAAATAGAGGAACTGGAGCTGCTATTACACGAGGAGGCTTTAGACTTTGTGGGAATAATAGAAACTTGGTTTGACAGCTCACACGACTAGCTGGCAAATATCCAGGGAGGATAGAAAAGGGAGAGGGTGTGTCTATATATCAAGAATTATTTAAGGGTGGTAGAGAGGAGTGACATTGTAAATGGGACAAGGGGGAGGTGGAATCCATGTGGGTGGAATTTCAAAGGGAAGAAGCAAGTTGGAAATTAATTGTGGGGGTATGTTCCAAGCCCCTCAAGCTGAAGGAGGAGGAGCTGGACCTTCTATCACAGTTAGAAATGGCACTGTTATGTACTGTTAACTTTGAAACCTGCAATAAAAATAATACAAAATAATTAAATAAATAAAAGGTGACAAAGCTAAATGTAGTGAAAAAGCTGGCATTGACCCCGGTATAACATTATGTTCAGTTCATATCTTGCCTCTCCCTATTAGATTGTAAGCTCTCACAGGCAGGGCCCTCTTAACAATCTTCTATTGTATTGTAACTGTCCTGTCTTCCCCCTATATTGTAGGGCTGCACATACCCTTGGCTCTATATAAATCTTGTATAATAATAATAATAAGAACAACATCAGATATAATAATTCATTAAAATTAGCAGGTTGGTTGACTGATTATTGTTATTTCTTTCCTGTTTCCTGTTTGTTAATATGTTATATATATCATCAAACACATGCATGTTATATTTTTAAGGAACCTGCTGTTATATAGCCATTGTGAGTTACAACGACTACACAGAAAGCTCTTATCATGAGATGTAAATGGGAATTTGGTGGTCACCAAGGAGTTAACCAATATAACCATACTTTGTAAAGTCAAAAAAATTATTTAATATAGACTACATGTCATAAATTTCACTTTCCCTTTTTTTCCTGGCTACAAATAGGATTACCACAGATTGAAGGGCTGGAAAGGCAGTATGTAAGTCTCAGCAACCACATCAATGGCAGTATCAAAATCACAGATCTACGGCTTCTGCGTAGTAATTCCATAGAAGACCAGGTTATGGCACCACTTTGTCCCATCAAATTATATGCTAGTTGTTTTCTCATGTAGTAGTATTATAGTACCACTGCACTTTTGTTTCCACTCTATTTCAAGACTGTCGTTTTAAAGCAATTCAGTACATTTTTTGGTGGTGATGTAAATATGAAGGTTTATAGAATACTTCCTATACTAGTATTTAGTACAAAGGCATGCTTCCTTTCTAGTCTACAAAACTAGCATTAATTGTTGTAGAATGATCTGTGACAATTAATGCAATCTGCTGTCTAGTTAGTCTAAAGGGGGGGGGGGGGGGGGTGCGATAAACATTGTACATGCTCTACAATGGAGTGTATAGTATGCAGTGTTATATGTAGACATATAACGCACAGAAGAGTATGTGTAGATAGATCCATACCCATAGGGTATCCGCTGAATTGTTTTTTAATTTCTATGCACAACTGAAGATGACATATATCGCTCACCCAGCACATACTGACACACCTTGAAGTAATTCAAAGAATTTATAAGGCCAAGCATAGTCTAAAAGGAGAAAGGATTAACATGTGCACTTATACAAACAATCAATAAGGCAATATCATTACTCTGAGAGATATGCTTAAAAACCTGCAGCATTTTGCCTAACAGTGATTAACAGAACTGAACTGCATTTACCTAGCAACAATATATAAAGACAGACCTGTGTGGAGTAAATAATATGAGGGATGTGTAGCAAATGATGTACAGTGCAGTGTAAAAAATCAAAGGGTATGGAGTACAGAGTAGAACAGTGTGAAATATATAATGTATGGTACAGTGTACAGAGTGGAGCAGTGTGGAGAAAATAATGTATGCCATAGTATAGTGTATGCCATGAGCGTTGTACAGTACAGAAAATGCAGTGTGCAGTATAAAATACATATACCATGTACTAATATGAATATAGTCGTACATATTTTTCTGATGATGTACTATTTCATAAGATACAGTGCCTTGAAAAAGTATTCACACCCCTTGACATTTTGCAAATTTTTTCATATTACAACCAAAAACATAAATGCAAGTAAATACATTTTAAATGCATGAATAATAAATATGTGTGACTTAAAGAAAAATTAAATCTGAATATATATAGTGCCAAGTCCAAAATACAGTGTAACATCCACTTATATGCACATGATAATAGTGAAAAAATATATAGTGGAAAAAAAGCATATACAGTGCCTTGACATACCCCTTGACATTTTCCACATTTTGTCATGTTACAACCAAAAACATAAATGTATTTTATTGGGATTTTATGTGATAGCCTAACACAAAGTGGCAGATAATTCTGAAGTGGAAAGGAAAATGAATGGTTTTCAATTTTTTTTCAACGCACTTCAATTGAATATTTTTTCAAGGCACTGTACATGTAAAGATGCATAGGTTGGTTCTTATTGCTGGGAATCCAGTTCTGGGAATTTCTCGCTATGGGCTTCAAGCAAGATAAAAAAAATATATTCCCTAGGCTAAAGGACCCCCAAACATTTAAATGTCCCCTACCTACTAAACACCTAAGCTAACCCATAAACTGAGCAGCATTTAGCTCACACCCACCATTATACCCAAACCTATTTATTTAAGCCATCCATTTCCCCAACCGTAACATTTGAGCCCCTAACTCTTAATCTTTTCCTTGTGACACTTGTCCCTTAAAACATTACTTCTCCTAACCCTTAACACTTAAACTCCCAACACTGCCAACCAGGCAAGCCACTAAATACACAGATGAAATACATTCATGGGACCTGCTTTACCTGCCAAAAAGTTTGTATTTCTGTCCATCTACTCCTTAGCTTTATACAGATTACATACATATAGCACAGCCCTGTGCAGCAAGACCAAAGACCTGATTTTTTTTCTGCTGCATGTATATAACGCTTACAACTCTTGTTCCTCCTCTCACTGTGAGTGGACAGTGAATGGAGAAAAAGCAGATTGATGAGAGTATGTTTCTGCAACTAGGCTCTCCTCACTAGTCTTAGCACATGGGCACTACAGCACAATAGGTTGTCTCCTTGTGCTGCTTCGCCATCACAGCCTGACTGTAATTATTTCATGGTGATCCTACCTGCAAAGTGTATCCACAGGCACTTCATATCTTTGGGTCACAGCGGTGACTCAATTCAGCTGGATAATTGTCACCCTATCCTGCACACTCATGATTTGAACTGCAGGCAGCCATGCTAGCACACAGTATCCTGGAACATTCTGCTGTAGCCACCACGGTAAAGCTGTGATGTGCGACCTTTCACAGTAAGTTCAAATAAAGAGGCTACAACTCTACATGATGTGCACAGAGTACGGTAAATAAAACATGAACAATAAAATTGGGAATTTTTTTTTTTTAACAAAAATAAAAAAAATCTTGTGCTATTTATATTACTCTCCAAAACTAGCTATTTATTTGTAATTACTTAGTTCTACTTTCCTGCCTAAGGAGCCTTTGTCTGCAGGTTGCATGGATACTATAAATATCTTTCCACTGCCCTCACCACCAAATACTGCTTCATTTACCATAACTTGCCCTTCAAAGTCCACTGGTAAACCAACCTTTCTGAGAATGTTGATCTCCTTGATTCCCTGTAGCTCCTATTTGTTCTGCCTTCTGATTTTACATCACCACTTCCCTGCAGCGCCATAAAGTCAGAGAGTGAAACCAGTGAGAGCTGCAGGGGACCCAGGAGATTGACATCCCCAGAAGTGTCAGTTTCCTCCAAACTTCAGGGGATAAGAACTGGTGTATGGAGTGATAATCAGCAACATAGGCACTGGGAAAGGTCACTATTTTCTGCTTAGTTTTACAGGTAATAGCGGTTTTAGTAACAATTTTCCTTAAAAGGGTTGCATTAATATAAGGGTTATGCTTCCATCAATATTCTTTATGATAATACTATACTCCATTTATTTTTCCCTGATGCTTTTCATCCACAAGAGCTATTGAGAAGATCATGATATGAAAGCTTTTAAATGTAGGCTGTGCAGGTCTACACCAGAAAAAAACAATAACTTGATTCTCATGATGCAATAGATCCTTTATCTTAGTAGGGGTAAAGATATAACTTGGTAGGGGTACAGATGCAACTTTTTTTCATTATGTTAGACTGTGTGCTGCATTATATCTGCTCTCCTTTTGCAAAGAAAGTTAAGCTGGAAACATACTATACAATTTTCTTAGATTTTTTTCCTTTAGATTTACCAAAACCATATAATATGAGGTCAAACCTTAACAGTTTCAATTTGTATGCAATCAGGCAGATCCTTGCACTACATGGTTTTGGTAAATCTAAAGGAAATCAAACAACAAAAGTAGTATAGTGTATATCCAGCTTAAGTAAAAAAGTGAATTGATTGTAATTGACTGGAATGGTACCAGGTGATTGGAGAAAAGCCAATGTAGCACCAATATTTAAAAAAGGTCCCAAAATACATCCCTGGAAATTACAGACCGGTTAGCCTAACATTAATAGTATGCAAGCTCTTGGAGGGGATGAAAAGGGACTATTTACAAGATTTTAGTAACGAGAATGGTATCATTAGCAGTAATCAGCATGGATTCATGAAGAATCTTTCTTGCCAAACCAATCTATTAACCTTCTATGAGGAGGTGAGCTGCTATCTAGATAAAGGAAGGCCCGTAGACATGGTGTATCTGGATTTTGCAAAAGCATTTGACATAGTTCCCCATAAACGTTTACTGTACAAAATAAGGTCCGTTGGCATGGACCATAGGGTGAGTACATGGATTGAAAACTGGCTACAAGGGCGAGTTCAGAGGGTGGTGATAAATGGGGAGTACTCGGAATGGTCAGGGGTGGGTAGTGGGGTCCCCCAGGGTTCTGTGCACGGATCAATCCTATTTAATTTGTTCATAAACGACCTGGAGGATAGGGTAAACAGTTCAATCTCTATATTTGTGGATGATACTAAGCTAAGCAGGGCAATAACTTCTCTGCAGGATGTGCAAACCTTGCAAAAAGATCTGAACAAATTAATGGGGTGGGCAACTACATGGCAAATGAGGTTTAATGTAGAAAAATCTAAAATAATGCATTTGGGTGGCAAAAATATGAATGCAATCTATACACTGGGGGGAGAACCTCTGGGGGAACCTAGGATGGAAAAGGACCTGGGGGTCCTAGTAGATGATAGGCTCAGCAATGGCATGCAATGCCAAGCTGCTGCTAATAAAGCAAACAGAATATTGGCATGCATTAAAAAGTTGATCAACTCCAGAGATAAAACGATAATTCTCCTGCTCTACAAGTCTCTGGTCCAGCCGCACCTGGAGTATGCTGTCCAGTTCTGGGCACCAGTCCTCAGGAAGGATGTACTGGAAATGGAGCGAGTACAAAGAAGGGCAACTAAGCTAATAAAGGGTCTGGAGGATATTAGTTATGAGGAAAGGTTGCGAGAACTGAACTTATTCTCTCTGGAGAAGAGACGCTTCAGAGGGGATATGATTTCAATTTATAAATACCGTACTGGTGACCCCCACAATAGGGATAAAACTTTTTAGCGGAAGGGAGTTTAACAAGACACATGGCCACTCATTAATATTACTTTAAACTGTGTAGAGGGTTCTTTACTGTAAGAGCGGCAAGGATGTGGAATTCCCTTCCACAGGGAAGGAGGGGAGCATCGATAGTTTCAAAAAACTATTAGATAAGCACCTGCATGACCGCAACATACAGGGATATACAATGTAATACTGACATATTACTGACACAAAGGTTGGACTTGATGGACTTGTGTCTTTTTTAAACTTCACCACCTACTATGTAACTATGTAATTAATATAAACCAACCTCTTAGCATCTCTCATTTTTTTTGTTGATTGCTGTTTGTGTTCAAGCTGTTCATTCAAAGGGTTTTATAGTTCTATGTTTATTCAGAAACTTTATAACTACCAAATTAAAACAACTCTTTACATACTGTAGATTAATGTATAATATCATCACGTGTGAAAATGTGATATAAACAATGTATTACACTGACTAACAGTGCTAAAAGATTTTTCTTTATATTTTGTTTGCAGCAATGAAACTATGAGTAATCAGTTCATGGTCATCTGGAGCTTTACTGGAACATTTTGTACTGTGTATTTATGACTAATGCCTGCTAATGTGTCAAGACTGATAAAATGTCTTCTATGATAGAAGGAAACTTGACACTTACTTTTCATCTATTTTTTAAATACATTTGGACATCATGACTGAAAGCTTTGATAGAACGTTGTTACTCACAACAGTTATTTTTCGTTTTTTGCTAGTGGCTTTCTTTGGGGGGGGAGGGGGGGGGGGTTCGTCACTTAGAGGGTGCTGATTAAACTGATGCTGAACAAATACACTACCCACTCATCACCCAAGAAATAGGGGACACAGGACTGACCAGTAGAAAGGGGACACTTCTCCACCAAAACCGTCACTAGGGGGGCACTCCTCTACTCACCGGCAGCAAGGGGCGCACTTCTCAATTGACCAGTAGCAAGGAGGCAGAGTAAAGTTAGAACCACAGTATACAGAGGAGCCTTGACGTAAGCACTGCAACTTACACGTATATTTGCAATTCGTTTTTTTTGCAGACTAGCTGGTAAGTGTTAAAAATTAAATATGTGGTACAGCGCTCCCCACTAGTACTGCATAGCAAAACACACTGATAATGTATAATATGACACACTAAGAGCACACTACATGTGAGGTCCTATATATCATTAGAACCAAATGCTTTGTGTGGAATATATAAATAATAAACAACAAAGGACACTTTAGGTTACAATATTTTTTATTAAGAAGATTAAGATAGAATACATAAACAGGGTAATACAGATACATTATATAAAATAACAACAATGAATATACAATTAAAATATATTGGGAATAGTTAACAACAACAAAAAATAATACATGAAAAAGTAAAAAGAAGGAGAAGGGGTTGAAAAAAGAAGAGTAGAAGAAGAGGTGGATTGGCATATGAGGGGTTTATGTGAATGATGAATGTAAATAAAACACCACTGTGATGCCTAAACCAGTGATAATCAGTGATAGATGTTTTCAGTGATATAAAGTAAGCTTGAAACAAATAAAGTCCAATATAGTGAAGAGGCTAGTCCATGGGTCCCATAAAAGGTTCATAGCAATTTCCAGTGCCCGTCACCTTCCAAACTATGTGCTCACCTCCATTACAGACCTTCCACAGGTCAATATGCACCTTCCTCTTTAAGGGGCTAAAGAAACCTCTGGTGGGTGGTTGGATCCTTAGTGATAAGTAAATCCTCTATCTCCTGTGACAATTCTTATCGGTAGTACTCATAAAGAAATCAGAAAATTTACATTTTACACAGTGCTGAACCGTTTAAAATTTAATGAAAAACCATAAGAAATTACAACTCACAGTATTCAGTGCACTAGCTCTCAGATAGCATGTGCAGCACAATAAGGGTGTGCAGCCCCCTTAAGGATTGCTTGGATGTAGTACTGCCAACCACCAAACAGGGTGCAATCTTCCTCTAAGCCCCCGTACACACGGTTGGAAACTCTGACCAAAAAATCCGTCTGATTTTGGGTCCCAAGCCCTACTCCACAGAAGACATGGTTTCTATACACTGAACTGATAATGGACAAATTTCCTGAAATAGCTGTATGCAGTTTGGAATAAATTGCTCTATAATTTTAGGCTATGTTTGCACTATACACCATCAGTTCTGGATGTGCCTATAGGCTGAGGGGCGAAAGGCAAGGATTTGCATTGCTCTGGTATTGACCTAAATTGAGGAATACTTCTCTTATTTTTAGGATATGTAATGGAGTGAGACATGTAAATACCTTCAGTTTTTAAGATGGCCTTTCATGCCAAGAAAGTCTGCTATATCCAAGTTATATGAGCCTAGCAGTTTAACCACTTTTCTACCAGTGCATTTTTAAAAATGTTCACACACTTGTTAAAATGTACACTATTTGCTAGAAATTAATTTAAACTCCTCAAACAATTGTAGCCTTCTTTCAGGGGATTATCATAAATGACCCTCCCCATACAGGATAGTGCTCTAAATCTGTACGTAAGTAAGAGAATTAGAACTTCTGCTAAGTGGAAGTGTGGGTTTGATAATAAAGTTTAAAAAATAGGTTAAACCTATAGGCGCGCACCCTGGATCAATAATTAACAACAATAACATGAATACTAATAATGATAATAAATTAGAGAAGCTCATAGTGAGAGCCAATGGTCTAAATATGTGAAAAGAAACGTAATAATATTCCATGCGCTCATACGCCATTTGTGTTCATCCTGCGCTCCAGACAGAAGGCGGAAGTAATGCGTCACGCACTTCTGACCCAACGCATTTCATCAGCAATGTCTGACGTTATCAGGGGTCACGTGGTCAAGTGATGACGTCAGACGCTGCTGATGAAACGCGTTGGTTCAGTAGTGCGTGACACGTCACTTCTGCATTCTGTCTGGAGCGCAGGTGGAACGCACTTTGTTTTATGACAATAAATATTTTTATATACTACACTATGAGGAGTTTCTTCTCTCCTTTGCGTTTATGATCACATCATCGTTTGGCAGATTTAAAATACTGGGGACCGTATTACCATTGAGGACACATCTCTAATGCTAAACCACGCTATTTGGCTACCTGTAATGGTTTTGGTTCGGTGAGTAGGATGTCTGCTTGATTATCAATGGAAGACGGCACGTATTTTCACAGCAATCATATATCTTTTTTTCATTTTTTCACTTGGATTGAAGATTTGGTGGTGGTTTATGGACTTGATAA